>JAXDDW010000010.1:3342500-3910000 GCA_034670385.1 Hoplostethus mediterraneus | reverse complement strand
TCCTCATTTTCCTGAGCGTATTTCAAACGTGTAGAAACAAATTCTGTAGGAAAATGTATTTGCCTTTCATATGACATCAATCACAAGCAAGGCAGATGAGTTACAAAAAAAACCGTTACACCATGACACAACAACGCATCGCTCAAACAGAAAGGGCTGAATGTTCTTTTTCCTCTGGCAAACCACGTCCGTCTGCAGGATGAATCCAGTCAATCTCCGAGCAAGAAAGCAAGTAGTGTCTGCTTCAAAGTCACAGTCTAAAATAGACCTTAAACCAATTGAAGCCCTGTGCAGTGCTGTTTCTTTTTCCCACGGCTCGGTGGCCAATCGAGTGAAAATCCAGGTCAGTCAGGGGCCGACACTTCACTCCTCTGTATCTGCACGGTCGATTTTCTTCACGGTTTACGGCGTTTGAGAAAATCGTTTTATGTTTGTTGTTTATTTAACAATATCTTGTCAAAATGTAACCTGTGAACTATGAATCTTCACACCTGAGTGGCAAACTCAATTCTCTCTCTCGTATTCAAAAAGAGCCCCTCTGTCTTTGCCTACTGTCAACATCGGAGGAAAGATCTCCCTTTTTGGATACATGGATTTGGAAATCCTTTTTGTCACACTTCACAACACAATCTGACATGAGTTACGTGGGACTGTATAGAAAATTGTTTTCATGTTAAACGTCGCTCTTAAAGGCATCATCATATCAAGGCCCCCTCTTGATCTGACACCAAACACCCCCTCCCTCTCCTTGTCCAGCCCTCTCTAGCCAAACCCTACCCCACCTCCTCATCTGTCTCTCCTCTCTCCATCCTCATCCCTTCCACCCTCCCTCCCCCCTGCCCTCTCTTTATTCCCCCGTATCTCTGTTGTGCTTGTCTGATTACTGCTATTTGTGTTTCGTAGTCTGGACCTCTCAGAACTGGCCAAGGCCGCCAAGAAGAAGCTCCAAGCGGTGAGTAGGGGGGGATTAATAACATGGCAGTTACACCAGCATTACACATTTAGCTTATAAAGCAACTTGAGTCACAGCACCCAGCTGGAACACACTTTCCTATGTCCTTAGAATATAGACATAAAATAGAGAAGTGAAAGGATTTGTTTGCTGTTGCTGGATTTGCTGTTCCTCGTCTAAAATAATCTGTTAGTTCTTTCCAAGACGCCAACGATTCAAAAACTGAAGCGTGAAGGTTCAGTTCTCTTCATTTGAAGGGACATGATTCATAAACCAAGAAACATTAGTTCTTGGAAAGATGTGAGGGCAGACTGGAAAGCGAGAGAACAGACTGAGTGAAATCCTAGGAAGTGTCGCAACAGAATTGATAACCCTGAGTGTTTGAGGAAGTGCCGTCTGAGGTTTTTCTAGTCTATACTACACGGCAGTTCATCAGGTTATACGCATGAACCTATCAGTCACTCTCTTTTTCTGTGTGTGTGTGTGTGTGTGTGTGTGTGTGTGTGTGTGTGTGTGTGTGTGTGTGTGTGTGTGTGTGTGTGTGTGTGTGTGTGTGTGTGTGTGTGTGTGTGTGTGTGTGTGTGTGTGTGTGTGTGTGTGTGTGTGTGTGTGTGTGTGTGTGTAACAGCTGAACAATCATCTGTTTGAGGAGCTAGCCATGGACGTGTACGACGAGGTGGATCGCAGAGAGAACGACGCAGGTGAGCCTCTCCTCCCTCTCTCCCTCCCTCCCTCTCTCCCTCCCTCCTCCCTCTCTCCTCTCCACGGCGGACCTGTCTGTGTCTTTTGCCTTTTTCAGACATGGAAACTTTTTCTCGAGCCGCCGGGACGTTGAAGTAAACACCTCCACCGCGAGGCGCACACTGTTTACAGCTCAGATATTAACAACGTGTGAGCTTGAGCCAAAGAAGGATGGGGAGGTGATTTATCAAAAGGATCACTCTGTAGTGTCGCGGTTATGCTGAACTCTGTTTGGGGGATGGGGGACAGAAAGGGGGAGGGAAGATAGACCAGAGTGGAAGAAAAAGAAGGAGTGAATTTTTGAAGGGCATGGGGATCGGAGAAGGAGAGGAGAGAGGGAAGAGAGGAGGAAAAGAGAGTGATCGTCGAAGAGGAAGGCCAAATGTAGGGAGGAGGAGAGAGTGTTTGAGTGAGGAAGTGCCTCAGGAATTCTCGAGTCTCTCTCCTCCTCCTCCTCCTCCTCGGCTCCTTCTCTTTTTCTCTTTCTCTTCTCCCTCTCCCCCAGTAGCAGTCATATGGTGCTTTCTGGCAGAGGCACTGCAGGTAAGTGGCAGGGACACACACACACACACACACACAGAGGGGGAGGGTTCAGAGCACAGCGGTGTGTTGTAGTGGGAATTTAGTTTTTGTGTCTCCAGTACAGTTTTTTTTTTTTTACAGTTTTTTTAATTTTTTTAAAACATTTTTTAAACTAGGCCTGTGTGGGTGTCTGGACAAGGCTGGACTGGGCGTGGAGTTGCCTGTGTTCCAGTCGAGATGACTTTGTTTCATGCACACACACACACACTCACACTCACACACGTGCGCACACACACACACAGACTTACTTTGTGCCCTGTGTGTGTGTGTGTGTGTCCAGTGTGGCTGACGACTCAGAACCACAGCACTCTGGTAACGGAACGCAGCGCAGTGCCCTTCCTGCCAGTCAACCCCGAGTACTCGGCCACGCGCAACCAGGTAAACACACACAAATATACACACACAGGTTACACACTTACACGCACAGGCAGGTAAAAAAAAACAAAAAAAACTGCAGAGATTTTTGTACCTGTAGAGAATGACAAGACAAAACGGTAGGTGCAAGAGAGAAAGGTGAAACATGTCCACAAATAGCATTGTGTGATGTTTTGGCTTAGAGGGAGAGAGATGTTTTTGTGAGTGTGTGTGTGTGTGTGTGTGAGTGTGTGAGTGAGTGTGTGACTGAGAGGGGGAAGAGCTGAGAATGAGTGTGAAATCGACAAGGGATGTTCTTCAGTGGGAGAGAGGGAAAGATGTCATCCATTTGTGTTCTCTCTCTCTCGCTGTGTGTGTGCGTGTGCGTGTGCGTGTGCGTGTGCGTGTGTAAAATCCCTCTCACATAGTTCTATCCTCAGCTGTTTGGCTCGTTTGTGTAAACAGGTGACCTTAATGCACACATACACACGCACGAAACGCCCATGGCCACGTTTACTCTGCTCTGATTGGGCTGTTCACTGTGGCCCGGGAGCTGCTGACTATTTATGGTGGGAAACAGAGAAAACACACACTTACATCTGAACTTTCAACACTCTTTTGTGTTCCTTAAACAAAGCGACGTGCTATGAATAGATGGATAATTCCACCGAGTTCAGAACTTGGATGAAAACCGACATTTTTATTCTCTTATGTAAACACCAGCAGGCTACTGTAATTGCATGGTACAGTGGTTGGTTTGTGTGTGTGTGTGTGTGTGTGTGTGTGTGTGTGTGTGTGTGTGTATATGACTGTGTTTTTCCACAGCACATGGCCATTGACCACAGCAGTCAAACAGACAGTGAACCAGCGGCTGCATCACATTTGAATACCACACAACTCATGATAGATTCAAGTTTACACATGTCCGTGTGTGTTTAAATAATTATTTAACACACATTTAAAAAGTTCTAACATCTCTTGTTGTCTGTCCTTGCCTGATGCCCTCCTCCCCCCGCTCTCCCTCCCTCTTCTCTGCCTGGCACCCTCCCTCTCTTTCAGGGCCGCCAGAAGCTGGCCCGTTTCAACGCTCGGGAGTTCGCCACACTCATCATCGACATCCTGAGCGACGCCAAGAGGAGGCAGCAGGGGAAAGGCCTCAGCAGCCCTACTGGTGAGAAACTGGGAGGGATGGAGGGATGGAGGGATATATGAAGGGTTTGAAAGAGGAAGGAGGGGAGAGGAAAGAACAAGGCCAGAGTTTTATCCTGGTTGGAAAAACGGATCGATGGAAAGTCATGAATGGATGGATGGAGGGCTTGAAAGGAAAAAAGACAGTTGATCCGATCCAAGCTGTTTCCTTGCAAGCAGAATTGAGTGATACCAGCAGTGTAGCTTCACAAAGCTTTTAAACTGTCTGCAGGTTTAAAGTTTTAGAATGCAACTGTGTGAAGTGAAGGCGAGGAGATTAAATTGTGCTTTACGAGGCCACCGCCTTCGGGTGAGCGAAGGGAAACAAAGTGGATCAACGGCCCGACTACAAGCACTTGACTAAATAAGATTGTTATTACATATTGTAATAAAAAATAAACTAAGTAGTAATTAGGGCTGCGTGTTTTATTTTACTGGTCACCGAGGCAGGCTCTGTCCCTGAGCCCTTTATTAAATTTGTCAGACTAGCCATGTATTTATCGTGCGGCAATAAAAGTAAGGATTTTATATGAGAGAATATAAAAATTAAGAGGTATGGGAAACGGAGACCGTGGTTGCTGTAATTGCCCTCGCCATGCTATGTTATGTGCA
Organism: Hoplostethus mediterraneus; assembly: GCA_034670385.1. NCBI lineage: Eukaryota > Metazoa > Chordata > Actinopteri > Trachichthyiformes > Trachichthyidae > Hoplostethus > Hoplostethus mediterraneus. Next base: position 3,905,571 of record JAXDDW010000010.1, on the reverse strand, counting down.
AAAGACGTTGTAATAATTTGGTCTTTAAGCCTATTAAATAAGAGGTTTCAGCCTGCACAAAGCACCTACGTTAATGTTAGTAGTAACCGTAACCGTAACCGTTACTACTAACATTAACGTTGGTTAACAAAGACTAAATCATAGAGATTAACAGTTGTTTATAGCGCTGAAACCTGTCATCAAGCAGTCAATTCATTATACCTTCTTTGCATCAGGTTCTTCATGTCCAAGCGTCACCGTACTGTTTGGTTGGCTGTAATTGCGGTAGGCTACCGTTACATTGGTGAAATACTTCAGTCATGGCAGAGTGCGGCTTGGCTGGATAACAGTGGGTCATAACTCCTCCGAATCCCTCACCGCTCACACCAGAATGTGGCCGGGTATCAAGGGCTATGAACTCCATTACCCTTCCTGATATCCCCTTGCCAATCTTGCCGTCCGTGTTGTCGCTAAATGACCACCGAGAGAGTTGTGCAAGTCGTCTGCCTTGACGTTTCCCCTTTTTGGGACTTTCCATTGCACACGTGACTTCCATTACACATTTCAGATTGGAGGTTTATTATCACTGACTACATTTTCCTTGAGACACTTTTTCCATGTGCAGAGAGAGTTGGCTCATGTTGTCTGCGTCCTAGGATCACTTCTATTATGCAGCCGATTTAGAGACCAGAGCTGAAATAATTTAGGACAGGTGTGTAGAGAGAGAGAGAGAGAAATCTAATGAAGGAACACATTTTCCCCCTCCGTCAGACCCGTTGGACCTGGGCATCGACGATGACCAGCATGACTATGACAGCGTAGCCTCCGATGAAGACACGGACAGCGAGCTGACCACCCAGAACAACAACAACACGCAACGCAACAACCGTGCCAAGGTATACCGCTCAGACACGCGCACCCAAATACATGCTCGACGGAGCCATACATGCCCGCACACATCCACGCGCACCACAGAGCTTATCAGCCACAATCAAAACATCACCGTTGCCAAGGTGACACCCGCTAATGCAGACATACCTACACGCTAACGTACACCTTCGTCATCTTCGCCAAGAACAACAGTCGACCGAGATTCACACATGCTCAACAAGCAGCAGCTACCAAAGCTATTCATGCTTTCTTCCTCTATGACTGCCTGTCCCAGCATGCTTTGCGGGCTGCTACATAGCTCCCGGGTGACATCATCAGCTATTCTGGGACCCAGTCAGAAAAGCATTGTTCAGACGGAGAGAGCGAGTCATATTAGTGGGAGGGAAGAGGGGACTTGGAGAGAGAGGGGAGATGGAGGAGAAGGTTAGGGACTTGTGGAAATGGCAAAGCATACAATGGCTCACCCAGTAAACAACTCCTTCTCCTGTGGACCCGTGCAGATCAGTGGGTAGAGCACCGGCATTGCTAGTATTCCCAATTGCATACTAAAAATATATGCACTCATGGTTGAAATGAAATGAAATGGCACTCAAAATGACACTGTATTCCAATACATATGGTATTATCTCTAGTCTGTTATCAAGTGGAGGACTTGGGACTTGGGATGGACAAATGGGTAAATTGTGAAAGAGATGAATAGATGAGAAAGAGGGGGCATGGAAGAACAGCAGATGAGTCACAGCGTGTACAGACAATAACTGCTAAAGATTGGTACAGAGACGGCAAACGTCGAGAATACGTTTATAGGATGAATTGTAGTATAGAAGTGTATTTGAACACGCTCCCAGAGTTTACAGGAAGTAGCGTGGGTGCATGCCGCGGGAGAACTAAGGCTCCACTGTGTGTGTGTGATCCACTGCTGGCCAGCCCTCTGCCTCTCACACAGTACTAAGCTCTGTCTTTACCCGGCTCAAAAAAGGCACCAATACATTTTCCATCCGATTCATTCCCCCCCCCCCCCCCCCCCCTCTTCCCATATCGCCTCGGCATAAATCCTGCATACGCTGGATAGAGAGCATGAAATGGTGTCTGCTTATACCAAGGGGGTCTGACACTTTCTGGCACCGTTCTGTGGTGCTGCAACCTGGGCTTATTAAAACCCGCTAGACTCTTGACAGAGACTCAAGTTGAAATGGTGAGAAATCGTTTTAGAAACCTAAGAAATGGTGTTAGAAACCCGGGAGTACACTGTTCATCCCCTGCCAGTGAGAAACAATAAAGAAATGATGTGTCCTATTGGGATATTAATCCGCAAGAGGAGCAAGTTTCACAATGTCTGTCTCCTCACTGTGTATCTGTGTGTGTGTGTCCGTCTGTCTGTGTTTCTGTCCGTCTCTCTATCCGTCTGTCTGCCTGCTTGTCTGTCCTCCTATCTGTCCAGAGTATGGACTCGTCGGACCTGTCGGACGGTCCCATCACCCTGCAGGAGTACCTGGAGGTGAAGAAGGCCCTGGCCTCCTCGGAAGCCAAGGTCCAGCAGCTGATGAAGGTCAACAACAACCTCAGCGAGGAGCTCCGGCGGCTCCAGAAGGAGGTAAGGAGGACGGGCGGAGGGAGAGATGAAAGGAGGGGCAGGGAGGAATGAGGCAGAGGAAGGAAGGAGCAATATTTGTAGCAGAACTCTGAGAAATACAGGGGGGATGGAATGACGAGGAGGGGAGGGAGATTGATAGAATAAAGAAGAAAAACGCTGATGCATTTTCATGACAGGGTGTCATTTTCCTGTGCCGTTATTGGAAAAGTCATTCAGTGCACAAAGTAGTTGTCAAAGTAGTTGTCATTCTCACGTGGGCGCTATGATGTTAACAAACACTGGTTCCCATTTTGGTTTAGTGGGAGTTATTTTTAGTTAACGGCACTCATCTGTTCAATGTTTCTTTATTTGGCTTCCTATGATTGTCATCTTCATCAGTTCATTGTATTCATTAGTGGTCAAACGACATGACCGGTGATCCACGTGTTCATGCTGTCACTTGATTAGGGATAGAGTGAAGCACGTACGCGCTCAAACACACAGACATGCATCCACACACACACACACACACACACTTAACACGAGCAGTAAGAAATGACAAACGTAGTGTGGTCAAATTAGTGTGTCACCTGTCACAAGTAGACAGTAGTGCTTCAGTGCAGGTGAGCCACAACACTAAACCCTTCCTAGCAAACTAGGTATGTATGTAACCTTCCCCTTCCTGAACATCCTAACAGCCCTAACTCAGCATGTAGCCTAGTGTCCCTCCCTCCCTAATGCTTATGTGAAATAATATGTGAAGCCCTGTACATGTAAACAAAGTCTCCCCTCTTACTGTACCTGTGTGTTTGTGGATGCTTGTCTTTGACCATTCAGTTGACGCCTCCCTCCCTCCCCTTCAACCTCCCCATGTGCCTCCCTCCCTCCATCCTTTCATCCCTCCCTGCCCCCCTCCCTCCTCTCCTGTAGATCACGCGGATGCAGACGGAGAACAGCGCGCTGCGGGGAGGGCAGCAGGCTGGGGGGGCGGCCGGCCATGGGGCAGGGGGGCCCGGTGGAGGAGGAGGAGGAGGGGGAGGAGGAGGAGGCCACTGGCCAGGGGGCGGGATGAGAGGAGGAACGGGAGGAGGGATGGGCGGGCCGGCGCCAGGCGGGGACCCCCCGGGGTTCTCGGTGCCCTCCTCGGCGGCCCCTCACTCCCACCCCCATCGGAGGGACCGCCAGGCCTTCTCCATGTACGAGCCCGGGGCGGCCCCTGGCCCCAAGGCCCACGGCCCCCCAGCGCTGGACTCCCTGGCAGCCCGCCTGCAGCCCCTGAACACACCCAGCGTAAGTTAGAAACCCCCCCCGCCACCCTCCACCTCCCTTTTGGTGGCCCCCGATTGGTTCTCTGCGGCCTGATTGACGGCTGGGTAGTCCAATCCCTCTCTCTCTCTCTCTCTCTCTCTCTCTCTCTCTCTCTCTCTCTCTCTCTCTCTCTCTCTCTCTCTCTCTCTCTCTCTTCTCTCTCTCTTCTCTCTCTCTCTCTCTCTTTCTCTCTCTCTCTCTCTCTCTCTCTCTCTCTCTCTCTCTCTGTCCCTTTGACCCTCTCTCCCTGCATTTAGATTCCCCATCCTTCTCTTTGAAAGGTCGAGTCGTGCATGAGCCCCGCTTCGAGGTGAAAGCGTAGGTTAGACCTCGTCCTACGCTTTTTGGAGCCATGAAGGGGGAAGTGCATGAGTGTGACCTAAGAGAGAAAGATGGAAAATAGGGATTGTCTTGTCTGGTCTGGCGACGCCTCTGATGCACTGCTCTCCAACCTGCGCTGCACTTTCTGACCTTTGAACTTTTGACCCCTTTTTGACCTCCAGCTCGCTCCAGCTCATGTTGTCTCCTACTGCTGGACCGCTTCGTAATCTGGGAACCGCTGCAACACACACACACACAAAGAAAGGAAATTAACTCTTTGTCTACAGACCACAGTGGCTGATAAATTCCCAGATTCACCAGCCACTATTTTGCCAGTTAACTAGAATGGCAAAGAATCTCCATGCTAGGGCTACTTCCCTGCTGAAGTGGCTGGTAGAGCAGACACCTAGTCAACCACCTGTAGCATCCATCAGTATTCGGCTGATGATGTTGATTTCGGTGTGTTAACTTCCCACCCTGCTCACCCACACACCTATAGAGATACAGGCTATGTTGCCCCTGCCTCCGTGAGAGGCTCAGCACAACCCTAGGACACAAAGCTGTTGCATATCTACGTAGCTATGCAATCACACAAGCACTCGCCACTGCTATCAGCCTCTCTATGGAGAGCTCCATAGAAGATATGACTCGCTGTCCAATTCACCATCCTGACAAAAGATTTACCTGTTTGTCTGTTTTCTTTCTGTCTGTCTGTCTCTTCACCTGTCTGTCTCTTGCTGACTGCAGTGCAGCCGTGCATCCTTTGGATGTAAGCATTCTGTCTGTCTGTCTGTCTGTCATTGGGCATTGCATTATGTTTTCCATTTCATCCTCAAATGGTGGATTCTCTCTCTACATGCAACTATGCATCACCTCTGTTGATTATTCATTCTAGTGTCGGTGTGTAGTTATTTCTGTTGATGGTTTTGTGTGATTTGTAGCTCTACGTACCTCTACCACCAGGTAGTTTAGTTGAGGTTGTTATTTGACGTTCAGTGTCAGATCACTGTAGACTCCTAGTCTTGGTGGGATGATGGGTGAACTGCTCTCACTGGGTCGTTCCTCTTGTTTTCTCTGCAAAAACCTCTTTCCTTCTCTATCTCTATCTGCCCCTCACCTTACTGCTCTTTCCCCTGCATCTTTCCCCCCTGCATCTTTCTCCCTCCATCTCTCTCTTTTTTCCCTCCACTCTCTCTCCAGGTGAGGAAGGGTGGTCCTGGGGGCCCAGCACCCTATGGGGGCCAGCATCTGTCTGGATCTACGGAGATGGGACGATACATGGTGAGTTCTTATACCCCCTGCCCTGAATTTATATTGATTTCTTTGTGATCCTGTACTCGGAATTTAATCCCTTCGGGATTAGGATCACACAGGACAGGAGGTTTGGTCAGGTAGATGGTGACTTTAATGATGCAGCGTGTCGTCACTGTGTCCTTCCCCAGGTCCCTAGAGCAGAGAAGCACGGCAGTGGCACGGACAGCGACTATGACAACACGCAGACATACGACCTCCCGCTAAGGTCAGACTCACTGTAGATCACTGTCATTACACAGGGATGTACTGTATGTTTGTACTTCATTTAGTTCAAACTTCCAGTCGATAATGAGATATATTTTACTGGTGTTTTGTCTCGAGCTGAAGAGTTTAATTCCAAGATGAGATGAGACACTTCATACAAAATGATAGCTGGCATGAAAGTGAAAGTCATTACAGGATATAATTGAAGTTATTACCCAACTAAAGCCCTTTCACTACAAAAGTTCTACCTTTATAAATTGCTGTCTTTAGTCAGGAACTTTAGCTTACGGTTTCTTTTCAAGATGGCTTTATTAGCCACTTGAATTAGGCCTGTTTCCTGCATAGTGAGACTGAAAGGAGGAGGAGGAGGAAAGGAGCTGTACTTTGCACCAAGTCCTTGCGGATTAGGAAGTGTGTGATCTTCACTAACAGTTTTTAATGAGAACTACAGAGCAGATGAGGAACTAGACAGTTCCTTACAGCTTTTAGCACTTAGAGAAAGTGTTGAGATGTTACAGTCTAGACTGTCTTCAGACCCAGAGTGGTAGATGACCTCATTGACTATCACCTCTCATTGGTTTAAGGTGTTAATTAAAGTGTATATGTGTGTGTGTGTGTGTGTGTGTGTGTGTGTGTCTCTCTCTCTCTCTCAGTATGGGCCGCAGCAGCGAGGAGGAAGGCCGCGGGGAGTCTGAGGACGGAGGAGGTGGGGAGGCGTGGGAGCCGGACCCCACCTTGCCCTGCACAGAGGATGTCATACTGAAGACGGAACAGGTGACCAAAAACATCCAGGAGCTCCTGAGGGCCGCGCAGGAATTCAAACACGACAGGTAGGAGGGACCAGACGTTGATGAAGGACGGAGTGCTGAAAACGTTTTGTCTGGCCTAGAATAAATACTGCTTTATCCTTGCTGCCTGGTGAACATTAGAATAGGCAGAAGTGACGTCAACGGTCATCGTCTAGTGTGATCAGTGGTCTGTTCCTCTCCTCCTCAGCTTCGTTCCATGTTCTGAGAAGATCCACTCCGCTGTCACTGAGATGGCCTCACTCTTCCCCAAAGTAAGCTCCTCTATCCATGTCTCTCTCAGTCTCCTTCTCTTCCTCGTACTCTGTTTGCAACGCCTTCCGTCTTGTACGTGAGGTACGTTCTGACTCCCCCTTCGTCTCCCCGTAGCGTCCGGCCTTAGATGCGGTCCACTGCTCGCTGCGCCTGCTGGCCTCCAGCGCCTCGCGGTTGCAGGTGGAGTGCCGCAAGGCGTCGCCCTCAGAGCCCGGGGCCCCCGCCGTGGACTACCAGCTCCTCACCCAACAGGTCATTCAGTGCGCCTACGACATTGCCAAGGCCGCCAAGCAACTGGTCACCATCACCACCCGCGAAAAGAAGCAGTGACCCACAGACGGACGGATGGATGAGAGGGAAGAGGGGGAGAAAGGACTTGGGATCGATGCACGGGCGGGCCGAGGGGGACGGAAGGGGGCTAGGAGGAGAGGAAGAGGAGGAACCTATGATCACAGAGGGGATGAAGCGCGAGTGGGCGTGACTGAGAATGATGGAGAGAGGAGGAATGCGAGCCAGAGAGAGAGAACAGACTTGTAGGAAGGTAGGGGGATGCAGAGAAAGAGGACAGAGAAAGATAAGAGAGGGAGAATTGATTATGTTTAGGCAGTAAGACTACAGAGAAAACCAGGTAGGAGACACTAAGGGGAGACGGTCCACACAATGCCAAGGGATGAAAGCGATCTCTAAGTCCCTCAGTGAAAGTAGGGAAGGACGAGCGGAAGGATCCAACCCCCCCAAAAAAATAACCTGTTGGAATGAAACCGTGACGTGTATAATAACCGCTTCAACTGTGACGCATCCGACGGTGGTGATGTACAGAGAATGCACACCGAGATATTACAGCTTCTATTTATTCTCACCTCTCGCCATCCCCTCCCCCCTCCCCCCTCCCCACCCGTTCATCTTTAGCGGAGGAATTAGATAGATGAACCGCGACATACAGTACATGCATCTCCGTCCCTCCCGAGAGGAGTTGGGATGTTCCTCCTCTCCACTCCGTCCCTATGTGTCTCTCTCTCTCTCTCTCTCCGTCTCCCTCTCTCTCCATCCACGTCGACCAGAAGCAAAGGCTCCTCTATCTCCTATACCCCGCCCCCAGACAGGATGGTGCCGGAGGTGGGGAGAGGGGGCCCCCCAGGGACCTGCCTTGCCCCACCCGCCCCACACCTCCTTCCTGGGTTAGCCATAGCAGAGGGCTCCACCTCTTTCCCATCAGTCTGTGGTTCTCCAGACCCTCCCCCCTCCTCCTCCTCCTCCTCCTCCTCCCACGCCACTCACCCCCACTTGGTGGTACACAGCATGACTTGGCATGTTTTTCCTTTCCTTCTCTTGTTTTCCTTTTGTTTGTTTGTTGTTTTTTTTTTGTTTTTTTTTCCTTTTTTGAGGTCAGGTCCGCACCTCCCCGAGGACAAAAAATGACTGACTTATGAAAACGAAACACACTGGAATAATTGTGATTTATTGTTATTATTGTTTATCATGTCTATTGTTTTTGTATTAATGATATTTTTACTGACTCGTCATCATGATTTAACTGTTTATGTATGTTTATTTCAATGTCTCAAATATGATTCTCATTCAGCGGAATAGGGAGACAGCCGGGAGAACGCACTCGACCTCTGGCCGGGGTCGAAATACACACACACGCACAGATACACACACACACACACATTCAGAACCACCTGTGAAATGGTCCTCAACACTTCTCAAGCACTCCTTTTCCTCTCTGGGTGACAGTTGAATTTTTATATGGAATTGATTTTTTTTTTTTTTCTTTTCTTTTGTACCTGTCATGTTGAGATATGTCTTGTGGCCAAGGGGTTGAACAGTTGCCAAAGGGGGGAAAAGGGCGTTTTTGGGCGGGGGGGTGTGTGTGTGTTGTTGGTTTTGATTTTCTGTCAGACCGAAAGTCCCTTGGTGCGCTGTGACAGGACCTGTGTCAAACTGTTCCTTCATGTTCCCTCAACTGTTTTGTGTGCGCTCGATCTACCTTGCAGCGGATTTAACAGAGCCAGTGGAATCATCTCAGAATCAATCCCGCGTCCGTTTGCTGTGCCGAGCAAGATGCAACAAAATCAAGCGCACCATTAGGTACAGTTTGTGTATGAGGATCAACCCCGCCCACCTACACCACCAAGTCTGGCTTTAAGACAATATGTCATTTACACGACAGGCTTGAACAGCCTTGGGAGAGGGATAGCGGGTATGCTCCAGGAAGCATTACAATCGGGGCTGAACACAGCGACCGTTAGTGGCATGCATGTTATCAAATGTTCGGCCACATATTGGAATGATCTAGCATCCCAGTATGTTGCAGTTAGCCGTATTTACACTTATCCACGTGTTGTGGGAACCACCAGATCTAGAAACCTGGAACATACCTAAGGTAGCTTTAGGCTGCTCGGTCAGCTGCGTTTGGTTAAGAGCTAGAACTCATTTCAACACATCTGGGGAAAAAAAACAAAAACATTCATTTGGAATGGGTTCAACTTAACCTCCTCAACGCGTGCCTGATTTAGTTTGCCTCGTATTATTTTCACTTTGTGTTCGGCGAGCTGAATCAAGCCTACCTTCTTGTTCTCCCCAAAATGCCGTTTTCCAGTGGCTTCCCGGTCATGGCCTGCTGACCCGGGCCACAGAAGTCGTCACTTATAGCTCACTCTGCCAGTCAGAGACAACATTGGGAACAAAGACGTTTTTTTTTTTACAAGCAAGATATCGCACTTAGCCTGCTGTAGGTTTAAAGCTTGTTGTACTGTGCCGAACAAACGGGGTCACGTCTGTTACGAAGGATGCAGACGGGCCATAGTGAGTCTAGCAGTTAGCTGATCTACCTGCCTTAAGGACCGTCCTCTTCTTAGATTCACCTCTGACCCTTCTCCAGTGGTTCTTCGGCTGCTTTCTCAAGGCGCTTGTGGCTAATAGTTTGTTGTTCCTCACCTTGGCCTATTCTGTTCAGTGCACAAAATGTCTCTTTGTGCATTTCATTTCCTCATGCAAGACATTGTCCTCATCCTTTTAAAGAGTAACGACGTGACTATTTCTTTGTCCTTGTTTCGCTGCCTTCAGAGAGGAGCAATTACAACTTTAGCCCCAAGCACTTTGTGATTGATGCCAGAATACCTTCAGCACTTCTGTCTGCTTCATTCATGTTTTTTTTGTTTTCTTTCCCCGCCCATCATCACTTAGGGTCTCTGTCTGTCAAGGTTTCTCAGTCTGTCATCTGGTGGTACACAGATTTGCCCCGTAGCGGGAGGATGGATTTGGTTAGACGCTTTTTTCTGTTCCCTGTCAAAATCATCACGTCCAGGAGACTGTTCAACTGTATCATTGTTAGTGATATTGTATGCCTTTGCACATCATCTCCTGTTTGACTGACTTAGTTAGTGATGTCGTACTCTCTGCTGAAACATACTTTCACTCACACTCACACAGGGCCAGTAGAGCAGCTTCTAACCACTTGTCCCTTCAGTCATCATCGCCCAGGTTCTAGACTAGAGCCTTATATATGAACATATATTTTCATTCTATATTTTATATTAAGCTACATGTTAGGATTATGTTTGCAATATATTTATGTCCGTCTATTTGTTTGCCAAGGTGGGCTTCAGGCTATGGGACCCATTCACCAAACCTCCAGTCAACCCACAGATCTCGACACCCAATGCACTTTGTGGATATCTTAATTTAGGTCGTGTGAGTACGGTTATGTTGTGTTTGCCCCCCCACCTCGTCTCTGGTTGCGATCCTACCAAAACCTACTGCAATCAGCACGTGAAGCAAAGAGCATTAGCAACAACATGGGATATGTGTGGGATATATAGGTCATTTCTTAATAGTGTGGTATTAGTTGCACTACATTCAAACACCAGTTGGGTTAATTGTGTACTAGACTCTGCCCAAAGGTGTCACTGCGAGTACAATGGGTGTAGGATCGAGGGGTCTGATTTGGGATGGGGCCATAGCGAAGGTCTGAAGTGCACCTAGGCTTAGCACTACAGTCATCTCAATCTGTGTGGGAGTGGAGGGGGGGGGGCAAAATGCACAAGGCCTAGTCCCTCCCCGATTTAGTGGACACTACGTAGGGTGCCTCTAGTGTGAATGTTAGATGCTTCCGTCTATCCATGTCGAACTCATTCTCTACAGCAACCATGCATCCACCCTCAACACACATGCATCGAGTGGACCAAGCCTTCCACAAATACATGCATAGTGAATTAATCATTTAAACACTTGCAGCCAGTGAACCATACTTTTCATTTGCACGTGCGTGCACACACACACACACACAAACACACACACACACTAAACACTCCTGATGTTCAGCCGTTGGCAGTACACTGTGGCCTGTACTGTACACTTTGGGAGATGGGTGACGGGAGAGTTATCTTTTAACAGAAGACGTTAAAAACTGTATAAAGTAGAGAAAAACAATGACTTAAAAGGTCAATCGTAATGGAAACTCATAAGCTGTACATTTGTAATAAAATAATAAAACAAGTTAATTGTCCGGGAACTGTTTTTAGTTTTGGGGTTTTTGTCTCTATGGATGTTTCTGTCATGACCGACTGACCAAGAGTGGCCAAAGGATGTTAGGATGGTGAATAATCAAAATGTGTACGTTAATATTTATTAGGTGTTTAACTAAATACTAGGTAATGAGATGCTTACTCATATACCTTGAAATTAGACATTGTTCACTCAAAATAACTATTTTTAGCTGTTTTTTTAATTTAAACTAAACCGATCAGTGAAGAATACTTGAAACTCTTTGGGTTCAAATTCAACCGGCAGGCACCAGTTTGGGCACTGAGCAGCTATTACACATTACACACTGAATGTTTAACTGTGCTGTCTTTTAATAGTTTTTACACCGGTTGTTAATTATATGGTTGTAGTTAAGCAGAGTAATCACACTCACACACACTCCATTACACAGTAATAGATAGAGGTGCAGTTGGAACAACAGCCTGGTCGTTTGTCACACTGAGGTCTAGAAATCTCACCGACAACCTATTAGGAAATGTAAGCACCTACAATATGGCTACCACAAATATTGACGATGTAGTGGTGCAGTAAGCGATTGATGTTCTTGCATTTTAAACCATATTTCTTGGTTCCTCATCAAGGCTTCAGTTACGGGAAAGATCATATGTACTGCGCATTACTCAGTCGACAGACCCCGAACGTGGCTGGATAGGCTTGATGTTTCTCCCACACACTATAAAACATTTCAGAGACAATACTGTTTCGAACAACAGTCCACATACTCCACAACACCTCTGTCAAGTACTTTAATCTGATTTGGAGTGGCTCCTCTCCAGACTGTATCTAAAAACCTCTTCTCTCATGTTCGTACCGTACGATGACGACGACGACACACTCCTGACACACTGTTGCTTATAACAGCAACTTACATACTGAACCTTCACAGGTGAAAACATTGCAAATATTACAATAAAAAACAAAGTATAAAGCAAAATGCGTAAATAATGCAATACAATAAAACAATTGGGGTAGAGAAAGTGGTTAGGCCACAAAAGGAGATATGCTGATGGTTGTTATCTAGAATTCAGAAATATTCAATTAAAGTTAAAACTATGACATTGTCTATCTAAACTGTATTTGGAACAGGAAAACTGTAGCTGTATCTTAAGGTTATCCAGAAACTTGTCCTCCCCCTCTGCGGGAGGTGGCGCAGTCCAAGCAGGTGGAAGACAGTACTAGTACATGCCATATGGGGGCGCACACACACTGTACAAAAATATCAGGAATGCTGTCCTAGTGCACCCTGTTTTGCACGGTCTACATCTCGCTTTGTAACTCTGACGGTCTTTCATGGAGAGACAAGGTAGTGCTGATATTTTCCACTTGGGGGCGTTTCCTTCATATATTTCTACTGGTGCCACTGGTCCTCGTCTGAGCTGGAGGAGCTGGGGAGTAGAACGCACTCCTGTCTTCTGCTTCTCTTACGCCTCCTCTTTGCTATTCTCAGCCTCCTGCGGATCACATCTGGAACACACACACACAGACACACTATTAAAGAGACATGAACCATTCACAGAAAAATGAATCTGAATCCTGGCTGTGCAAAAAAAACCAAATGTTAGGACCACCTGCTATTTCCATGAAATAAACTGACAAGGATCACTTACTGATGTTACCAATTAAATCTACTTCAGTAATGAATGGGAGAAGGAGCGAGGTTCAAGATGTTTTAAACCTTAAGAGAGTTCAAAAAAGCGACTCGCCGTAGCTCTCTACCTGCCACGCTGTCGTAGTCCTGCCGCGGGTCTCGCCAGTACAGGCTGGGCGCCGTCCTCCAGTGGCGGTACAGGCGTGTGTGGAGCACCGACAGCGCCAGGAGGACGAGCAGGAAGCCCAGCGCCGCCGCCGCCCACACCGCCTCGTCCGTCCTGGGGGTCCGCGGCATCCCGTCGGCCGGCTCCGCGGCTCGGCCCCGGGCTCCCGAGGCCTCGGCGCAGTCGCAGTGGCCTCCCGGGTCGCAGTCTCCGCAGTCGGACGGGTAACCGGCGGGCTGCGGGTGCTGCGGCTGGGATGGAGGATCAGACGGGGATTGGGATTGGGTTTGGGATGCGGGGTCGCTTTTGCTGCGAGGGTGTGCGTTACCGTGCGTTGGCCTGTGCTCCACCTCTCTCTCTTTCACATCTACTAGTTCTTTATCCTTCATCTTGCCGTCTGTCAAGTTGTCTTCATCGGGGTCTTTCTCCGTCTGTTTGTCCCGCTCCTCTGTCGCGTTGCGTTTAGCAGAGTCTTTGTCTCTCCGGTTAACTAGGTCTGTGCTCTCTTGGGCTTGGACCGCTTGTCCCAGGTCTGAACGTGGCGTTTCAGGCCTGGAGATAGGAGTGTGTTCACGACTGGACTGTAGTGGTTCCGTGTGTTTTTCAGCATTAGGTTTAGGCTCAGAGGTCCTGGATCCTAAAGGTTCAGATGCATTCAATCCTAAAGCAGTTACGGGCCTGGGTGCAGGTCCCTGATTTAGCATCCTAGGTTGAGCTTCCCTGGGTGCAGGGTGGTCTGCTCTGAGGGTGGGCTCAGAGGAAGCCCTGGTCCCTGGTCCAGACTTCTTGTTGTACTTCTGGACCTCATCTGTGCCACTGGGGATGGTTCTACTGGTCTGATTGGTCAGCAGAGAGGAGATATGTGCTGTTGTGTTTTCTCTCTCCTTCCCATGCTGGTTTTCTCTGATGTCTCCGTCTTTCTCCTCTTTCGTAGTTCTCTTCTTCCTCGTTGAATCTAGCTCCGTCTCCATCCCTCCATCCAGGAGCGAAACGAGGGTCCGCTCACAGCATCGCCTCACAGACTGACGGGGGTTCAAAAACAAGAGCTACTCAATACACCATACATAGAAACATCTAGAACAGTATTGAATGTACTACTACTGATGAATAACACCATCTACAGCAACGAACCTCTGTCTTGGGGGAGTGTTTCTCCGGTTGTGTGTGCGGGTGCTGCTCCGCTGGCCGAGTCAACAGGAGGTTGTACTTCATGGTCCGGCCCACATCGCCACGCGTACGTCCTGAGGTCGTCGTCGTCGTCGTCGTCTCCAGCCAATTGCAGACGTCTGAGGTGGCCGCGGTGGACATCTCCAGAGTGCGACCCCAGGATACCAAGGCTACCGGCTGAACACAGAGGGACCAGTAGAGATACACTCAATCCTCCAAGAAGTACCTCATGTCACCTTCTCCTCTCCTCTCCTCTCCTCACGAATAGCTTTCAAAAATCCCCTCTCTCCTTAGCTCTTATTTTATTTGTTTTCCTAGCACACCTCTTGTTTTGAGTAGTACCTACATGCCGAAGGTCGTAGGTAAATTCATTGAGTTGAAGACGATTTAGGCTACAGGATCCAAACAATGGAATTGACTGACAACGCATCAAAGCGTGTCTCTAGCACCCAACTTGCCAATGACGTGGCGCTTCCATGTTCCACTTTAGTTTAAGGTGACTGTAGGTGGTCCTAACAAATGCTAAAAAGGGACAGAGAAGCTGAGCACATTATCATTAAGACTGGTGCTGAGCTTTCACACCCACCCGACCCCCTCAAAGGGGTGTTTAACATACTTGATAGGCCTGGTTGTGCTCCGTCTACTTGTGAAAGAGCATGTGGCTTCCGGTTGCTCTTCCCTGTTCAGCTGATAATATTTCACCTCGACAATGCACTCACTAAAAAGTTAACAATCCGATTCAACACTGTATAAAATGTATTTTGGGCTGATTGCAGTATTAGTGATGGTGTTTTTTTTACTGTGTACTGTGTACTTGTTGCCCTTTGCACATTCCTGCTGAGCACTGACACTTTCCATTTCACCGCACACCCCGTGTGTGTATGTGACAAATAAAGTTCTTGAATCTTGAGTGCCTTCTGCCTTGCACAGATTAGACAACTGTGATGAAGTGCATGTCTTACCGCGTGCTTACTGAGCTCTGGGTGCGTGGTAACGATGTAGTCGGACAGACAGGAGCGGGCCAGGACGGACAGAAGGAGGCGCTCACGGAGAGGAGCGCAAGGGTGGTAGAGCAACACGGTGGCGCCATGCTGGAAAATGCACACACACACACACACACACACACACACACACACACACATACATACACAGGTCACAATCACCATCCTCAATGCAACACTTCCACCACTACCACAGGGTTCCCACTGTGGTAAAAATGGTAAAATATCCCATTATACTTCCCCAGAGAATTTTACAATTGTCTGGATTACACTTCTCAAAATTGTTGTTGTTGTGAAAATTGATGATGATATTATTGGTCAGAATTTGTATGATTCCCAACAGCTTAACGATCACATTGTGGTCGGTGTGGAGTATCAAGAGGTGCCCGGCGTTGTGACTTACGTGCAGGTTATTGAGCCATCGTTGAGGAGGACAATACAAGTACTCTCCACTCTCTGCCCTTACTGGTCTGTATGCACCACTACAACACACACACACACACACACACACACACACCTTAATGCCCTCAATAGCACTTAGTACATCACACAATTACACACGCTGACTATTTGACTGCAGGTGTGCATATCAGTGTGTGTGTGTGTGTGTGTGTGTGTGTGTGTGTGTGTGTGTGTGACTGCTGTATGTATATTAAGTCTCCTAACTTTACTCCCCACTTGGCTAGCCTACCATATCATATCTTATCATATCTTATCATATAATGTAGCGTATCATATCTCTGTACACACAGCCTTACCTGTTGGGAATGGTGCGGTCGTAAGAGATACGTGTATCCAAGCAAACCTGCCTGGCCGGCTGGAGTGAAAAGAAATCAGGTCAAATGATATCACTCCTACATCTGGGTTAAGGCTACACGCCGAAGCATCAAACACCCAAAACACAAATACAAAGTTAGAAGCTGTTGAAAATGCTGACCTTTTGAAATGTTGCTGTCTTGACAATGCAGTTAAGCAACACTTTCAGTTAAGCAACGTCTTGACTCACGCAGTAAAGCAACACTTAAGTGCCAAGCAAAGTGAGTACCAATCTGCCTGTGTGTTTTCTGAAGCTGGGACTATAGGCCAGGTCAGTGTGGCAGCCAACATTTCTTGTGACCCCAGATAAGACGTCAATTTTGCTTCACGCCTTCAGTAATATGTGAACTTTGGATTCAGATGTGGAGTTGAATGTTACGTTATCCCTCTCTGCTTTGATTTGGAGAAACAGCCAAGTTGCTATTTTAAGGGTCAAAGATTGTGGGCGGGAAATCTCCATAAAGATAGCTGGAACCTCTCTGTCTTACTGGAAGACAGAGAGGTTTCTGTTTGTAGTGTGTTGACTCACCTCAGGATCATACACCGTGTCAATACAAGGAAGTCTCTGCAGATAGAGGGGAGAGAGGCACATGGACAGCCTGGTTTGTGACAGAAGGAGACTGTTAAAAAAAACTACATAGGATATTTGATGTATGTGCATTTTGAATATTAGTTAACAGCACTATGTATTTCAGGTCCAGATCACACAGAAATTGATAGATACAGTGATGAGCTGTGTTGCCCAATGCTCTCAGGCAGTCAAATCCAATTTCTGACTGCCTGAGAGCATTGGGAAACACAGCTACTGGACCAAATAGTTTTTGAAAATACTTTTGAGAATTTGATTTAACCTACTTGGGAGCACCAGCGTCAGCAAACTCTCCACTCATAGTCTAATTCTAAATACATTTCCAACTACTTTCCTGTGATTGTTTAAACGTCCTATATGGCAAACCCCACCCATCGGTACAGTTTGTCCCAGGTCTGAAGATGATGATGTGTGACATGACTCAATGGGATGAAGTTCACAGTATCCATGGTTACCTGAGTGGGCTCTGGCCAAGGTGACACGGGACAGTCCCACACCGCTTCCTGAGGCAGGTCCCTCTCCAGTGAGAGCTGTTACGCACACGCACACGCACACGCACACACACAGTCATTGGGTACAGTAAAACAATTGAGGTGTTTTTATAAAACGTTGGGTGGGCGCAAACCAACTGACACGAACATGAATTACATCGTACCTTTCCACTGTCGCATCCTTGCCACGGAGACCCGACGCCACCGCACCGACCCAAACTGACCCAAAGAGCGGCCAACAAAGTCACCGTCAGAGGCGGGGACGTCGTTTGGCTCCGCATGGTGACAGCCAGTCACTCAGGTGTGATCAGACACACATTTAGTAGTCATCTCTTCTCCCTTGTCCTCTACAGAGCGGGACACAAAGGACTGACCTTTCATAACGTTAGTCCCAAACACTGATTTGCATTGGCAAACTTCTACAGCGAAAGAGCAATGAGGCGTGCGAACGTGCGTAAAAAAAAAGACAACCGCGGCTCTCCGTTTTCTTTCTGTACGCAACCGTTAGTGTTTTTTCCCCCATAAATCACATCAAGCTGATACTATAACTGCTTGTTGTGGTCACGCAGAAAATGATAGTAAGCCATAAGTAAGTTAGACCGCTGTCAAGAATGCTAAATTGTAAAAGATGGAACTTCCGATGAGAATGTTCAAAATAAAGCCCTTATTGACTAACATAATTTTAGTATCTTAATATGTTAACTTACTATTTATTTTACAACTTTAGTTTCATGCCCTATTTAATCTAGTAATCCCATAGAGGTTTTTTTTGATACGAGCATTTTGTCTTTCGATGCAACCCAATATTTAAAACTTATTTTTGACAAAAGTAAGCTTTTATTTTCAATGTATTTCCGGTGTTACGATAACTAATTCTGACTGACTTAACACAACTACAGGCTACGGAAGCTCAGAAGGGACATTCCTAACACTTAGGTTTTTTGCTGAGTGTGTCGGGTAGAATTGAACGCTGAATGACCACACCGCGGCGACATATGTTTGCCTGAGATTGGTTTCTGGTCTACAACCTGCACCCCGTGTCTGGTCTTTTAAGAAACTCTCCACCTTTGTCCATATGCATCCCTTCTTCCGCTGACCCTAGTACTATTATAGGACTACTACACTGTAGCTGTTTTCGTAGAATAGACCAGAGGTTTATTCTAAAATTCCAACACATTGACTCAGTTGAGGTTTGGTGTTGACACTGCTCAAAAAGGCAAACTAATTAAGGCAAACAAGTTCTGCAGCTCTGACCGATGACCGATGGCAATGAGAACCGGTTTTACCTGTCACGCCCAAAGGTAGACCAGCCCACTTCTGCCTCCGTCAAGTCTGCTAGATGTAGCCAGTAACACCAGAAGTTAGACGGGCTCATCTTCAAAATAAAAACGTAAAAGATTACGTGTTGAAGTGTGCAGAGCTCAAGAGCGCAACAAAGCTCGTATTAAAGAACTCAGAAGGAGAATTTGGTTAATTATGGAGTGAAACTAAAACTGGAAAATCGACACAAAGTGATTGCGTTGTGTTATGTTTGTCAATGAGGGATTTTATTTTGGATTTGTGAGCGGAAGTATAACCTTTAGTGATCGCAAGTCTGGCCGTGTTTCTCCCTCATGTCACTCCCAAAGCCAGGGTCCGTGGTTATAAGACTCTACAGGTGGGTCTGTGAGTCAGATGACAGCCGGATCCCTGAGCAGAGGACTTGACTGGACCTGAATGGAGTCCAGCCGACCCAAAGGTTTGGCCATAATCACTTTCAACAGTCTACTAGTGATCATTGCAGTATACCTTCTGATATGTTTCTAATGCAATTTTGGCAATTTTGGCAATTTTGAGAGCAAACATTTCTGCAGAGTAGTAGTATGCATATGATAGTTGTTATAAAGTCATTCCTAAGGTTAATATGTTGACACATAACAAAGCCATATACACTTTCTCCATTTTACTGTCAGGGGCGTGGCATGGTATCTTGGTGTATTGCTCTTCAGCATTGTAATATTTCAGCAATTCAATGGTTACATGGCAAAAGACAGAGAAAAGACTCAAAGGCCTGCAGTGTACCATTTGATCAGTTCCGCAACACCATATACTTGATTTTGCTATCTGCTTGTTTTTTTTAACCTGGCTTCACCTGGTTTTAAGGAAGTTACAAAGGAATAAGGAAGTGCAGTTGTACGCTCGGACAGCTCAGTTGGTAGTGCATGAAAGTCTCAGGGTCATGGGTTTCGATCCCTACATAGTATCAAGTACATTTGTACATCGCTTTGGATAAAAGCGTCTGCTAAATGACTGTAATGTAACACCACTGTACATTGATATATGGATGTCATCACTGGATATATTCAAGCATCACAGAATTCTAGCCTATCAAAATAGAAATGAACTAATTAAACAGCAGAGCCACGACAGACATTTGGCAGCTCATTATAGTTCCTGATTTTGATGAACTCTGAAACTTCTCTAATCTTGTCAAATCCATGCTTCTGTCTAGCTCCTGGTGGAGCAGCCGCTGGAGGGGGAGTGCAGCCAGCGGTGGTCCTGACTGGTGTAGTGCAGCCCCCAGCTGAGGCAGGGGAACCTGCAGTCCTGGGCAGGGTGGATGGAGCTAAGATTGACCTCAAATACTCTGCAGGAGCAGGATTTGAACAGGTGAGAGGGAGAGACATTTGAAGAATGTCATTTTAATGACACCGTGTATCCATTTTGAATAAATTGTTTAAATGACCTTGCACCTCCAATATTCAATATTTACCTTTACTTTCATGGCATTAATCAATTTTCAATCCAAAATTACATATACAAGATCTGAAATATCTGTTATTTTGAAATCCTAAATATCCACTATTGAATTTCAGGAAGCACATTTTTTTTTTAAATGTATACATAGCATTTTGAAGTGAAAAAGTGTGAAATGTTTCAAATGGTGGATGTCTCCTTTTGGAATTAAACGATTATTAAACAATTAAATGGCTGAAACTAAACTAAAGGCTTCAATTGAAACGCTTACTGCGAGAGTGGCAAGAGGTGTTCAAGAAAGCTGCGAAGTCCTGTTTACGCACAGTGATATTATTTACAAGGTTCAGAAGACTGTAAATGTCACAGTAAATAATTGCTCCTTTCTCTCTCTGTGTTTCACCAGGAGCTGTACTCATTTGACAGCTCTCCGTCCTCCTCAGACAGCGAGGATGAGGGTATAGGCAAGAAGGAAAAGAAAAAGAAGAAACTAAAGAAGAAAAAGAAGAAAGTAGGTGTCTCAAAAAAGCAGATCTGCATCACCGAACAATGCTACTTGCAGAACAATGTCATTCAAAATCAATGTGAAAAAAACATGTAGCTATCACATCTGGATTTGAAGTCAGCTCCAACTAAAGAGAGAGAATTTCAAACCAAATCAGTATTTTTTCTGTATTGCAACTGTAATCCTCCTAATGTCACTAATAGTCATTAAAACAATTAGAATCAGGCTCTGATTCTAATTGTTTTAATGACTATTAGTTTGGCCAGCGCTGTCTTTGAAGCCAAATGTGAATAGCTACTTTTCTTTTTCAACAACTGCGTTTACCTTACTGAGTATATGCTGAAAACCCACAATGAAGTTGCAAGGATGAAAATGGGACAGACAGTGCTGCAAGGAAAAACTCTCCACATGCTAAGCAGATTAAGAGATAGTCACTACAAAACAGTCAGTAGATCCTGAGGTTAGTTGAGGGTGTTGTCCTGATTGGAAGCCAGGCACCTAGAGGGCTGTGTGTGTGTGTGTGTGTGTGTGTGTGTGTGTGTGTGTGTGTGTGTGTGTGTGTGTGTGTGTGTGTGTGTGTGTGTGTGTGCGCGCGCGCGTGTGTGTGTGTGTTACAACGCAGGGTTTACCTCTGCTAACAATACAGTCAGTCAAACAGGGGAGAGTTGGGAGCGGCATGAGTTTATGGATAACGTGGATCAACTTTCACTCTCGCAAAAAATTTAATTGGCTCACAGTTCTGCTGGAATGTGTGTTTGGGTGTGTTCGCGTCATTTTGGTCAAACACCTGCTTGTGTAGATTCCTGTGTGTGTGTGTGGGCGACTCCCCGAAGAGCCCCTCCCTTCTGCTTCCAGCCAAACTGCTGTCTCTGAGACGTCAGGACGAAGCATTGTTCCACACTGCTTGCGCACATTGACTCATTCGTTTAGTTTCTCATTTACCACTTTCACCAATGCAGGGAGGTGTAAATAAACCTGTGCCATATTTGCACAAACTTGAGCAATAACTTCCCTGCCCCATGTGTCAACAGGATTCCAGCTCATCGTCATCATCGTCATCGTCTTCCTCCTCCTCCTCCTCCTCCTCCTCCTCCTCCTCCAGTAGCTCGTCAGACAGTGACAGTGAGGTACGTTTTCGGGGGGTGGGGTTTTGGTAAATGCTGATCAAGGATGACATCATTGTTGACAGTCTTGGGTACCACGGGAACTGAAAATGCTTTCTTCAGTACCACACTGGACGATCCTGCCCGCTGTCACGATAACACATCATGAATGCACAATGTGAAACGTCGACAAAATGTCAAACGACATGTGCAGTGCAAGTTGTACCCACTTGTAAGTCTCTCGCAATAACATGTCACATGCTATTTGTTCTGGTCACACCTCTTTCAGGACCACAGAACATCCTCCCTATCCCCAAATTAAACAATTAAACAGAATGTAGATCTGATTGGCTGACAGTGCACACCGTGGCTTGGCTGCTGTTCACTATAAATCTCTATAAATCTCCGCAAACAATTTCACAACAGCTCAAAAGTGATTGATAGTCCCTTCTAACTATGTCAGTGCCTTAGGTGAGGATATTTGATATTTGATTTGATTTGATAACACAGTCTCTGAAGTGTCAATCATTTGGACTATTTATTAAGAATCTAAAAATTGAGTGTTCATTGTTGTCAGGCAAGTTGGAGGATTAACACATCACCTGTAGGCCGGTTTATCAACAGCTTAAGCTTTGCAATACCTCAGGTATGCTAACACTTTCAACCGTGTGGGTGGAAAATCAGGAGACTCAGGAAAAATAAGAAGCCCAACTCTTGCAAGGTTTTGACAACTAAGACAAATTCAAGACAAAAAAAACAAGAAGTTGTCCAAACATCTGATAGGGTTGAAGCATCTTCAAAAAGAAGAGCTGGTGCCTGTGAAGAGCAGCTGCAGGGCACAATGGGGAGAACAGTGTACTGGAGTGCTCGGCAGTAGGTATAGGCACAGATATATAGCTTTGATAGCAGATGATAGGAGAGGAACACACCCAGTCATAACCTCAAACACCTATCGACCACAGGAAGTTCATGTTAATACTTATCTGTGATCTCCGTGTGAAACGCCTCAAGCATCACAAATGTTTGTGTGCATGTATGCTATATGTGTGTGCATGCTCAGATGCATGGATATACAGTGTGACAATGCATCCAGTATGTGTGTAAGATGCATCATACCTTACCTGCAGTATTGCTTGTGCGTGTCATTTAACTTGTGTTAGTAGTGACAGCATATCCAGAGTGGGTGTGGGTGTTAGTTTATCAAATCTACTGAAAGCAAAAGAATGTTTTAGTATGTACCTTGTAGGTGGCACTCAAGTAACTGAATGAACATGTTGAATGAACATAATGGAGATGGTTGGACTGAATGCGAAAAGATAAATACTACCTTCCCAAACAAGCCTGATAGGCAAGTACACATAGATAAACACATTGTAGACTGCACAGCCTAAACCTGCAATTACACCTGTTCACAGATGCACAGCTACGCCTTGGTCTTATTTCACCGTCCATTACCAATCAGTGTTTGATACTGCCCAGTCTAGTTTAATTCAATGAACTAGACTAGACTGATTAATGATTGCCGTCAACATTTGCTTGCAGGACGAGAAGAAGAAGAAGAAGAAGAAGAAGAAGAAAAAGGAAAAAAAGGAGAAGAATGATGAGGAGAAGAAAGCCTTGGTGTATGTGTGGGACAGCACTGTCATATCTGAGGCTGGTAAGTGAAACTATTTCACTCCAAGTGATAAAGTTTGTTGGCTTTTAAAAAAAATCAAAAGGGATTTTGATGGTTTTTCATCAGAAGTGTTCAATTAATCTTAACATTAAAGATTATTGTTAAAATTAATTAATTCATTTTTTTCTCCCCACAGCATGAAATCAGATATACATTGCATGAAGTATTGTTGATGACAGTGTTGATTAAAAGAGACATAATGCTTGTTTGTAGATGCTAATGGCGACATGGAACTGGTATCTACAGAAGGCATGAAGGTGAACAAGGTGACAGACACTCAAATCAAATGTCCTTTTTAACCAAGCTGTTTCTGTATTTTTCTGGGGGGGTTTCTGGACACCATGGCTTTGATGCTTGCACTCCTTCCTTACTGTTGGTTGCTTGTAACGTCGATGATCTAGGTGTTTAGTTATTCTGAGTTGCTCCAGATAAAAGTGCCAGCTCAACGCCTAAAATGTAAAATGTATTAATGGCGTGTTTGAATATTGTCTGCTGAACACCGGACCGGGAGATGTCGGGTTGTACGTTTTTCTCCAAGTGAGTGTTTTTTTTGGTCTGCTTCAGGATTTCAACAGCGGAGATGAGAAGAAGAAAGAGAAAAAGAAGAAGAAGAAGAAGGAGAAGAAGAAGAAGAAGGTATGTCAAATATGTTTCCAATATAAAGCAAGAATACAACGGCCTTTTCAGTCATACTAGTATGCATCAAAGTCACGCTTGACACTGAAACATCAACATGTCAACTGCCTTCAGAAACCTCATAGAACTGAACACCTGCTTCTGTTTTTTTGTCCCAGGATTCCAGCTCCTCTTCTTACAGTTCTTCATCTTCAGACAGTGAGGATGAAGAGAAGAAAAAGAAGAAGAAGAAGAAGAAAAAGAAGACCAAGAAGAAGAAGAAGAAGAAGAAGGTACGTATGATATTTGACCGTCCAATCTGTCTTTTCTGTCTTCTGCATGAAGTAAAATCAAATGCAAGTCAACATTGTTGTAAATGAGTTTGTTCTTCTGTCTCAGGACTCCAGCTCCTCCTCTTCAGATAGCTCTTCCTCTTCATCATCCTCCTCCGACAGCGACGATGACAAGAAGAAAAAGAAGAAGAAGAAGAAGAAGACAAAGAAGAAGAAGAAGAAGAAGGTATGTTGATTATGGTTAGCCAAAACCTGCAGTTACAAATATATTAATATAATTACATTGTATAGTTTTTATTGCCACGTTTATTATGATTTGTATTGCTGAGTAAATTATTGCAATGTTTTATTTATGAAGATGAAAATAACTGAGTTGTTTATTGGCACAGGATTCTAGCTCGTCATCCTCTGACAGTGACAAAGACAAGAAGAAGAAGAAGAAGAAGAAGGACAAGAAGAAGAAGAAGGATAAGAAAAAGGTACAGAAAGCCTGTACATTAAGCTAGGCAGCAGAGGATTGCTTCCCCAAGAGTATTCACCTCCTCGGTGTTTTAACCCAGGACAAAACTGGGTGGATGCTACTTTACCTGTCTGGGCCTGTACGAGAATGCTATGGAAAGAGTCATGTTGTTGCCACACTCTCTTACCACATTACCTCATGCTCTAACTTTTGGAATATACACCAACACATTTTTTTTGTAATATAAAAGCCACAAACAAGAATCATCAGCGTGTTTGTGCACGTGTGTCCACTTCAAGAAGTTTATTCGCGGAGCCACCACGACGGCGTCTAGACACGGCCGCGCCATCTTGTGTGTGTCCATGTGTGTTGGCAGGGGGAATACAACAATCTGACAAAATGACTCTGGTGAGGTATAGCATGCAAGACGCTAACTACATTGAGACTGATGCTGTTTGCTGTTTGACAGGGAGAAGAGAAGGATGGTGCGGAGAAAGACGAGCTCAGTGCTGCTGCTGCTCTATCAGCTGCCGGTGAGTGCCTCCTCTTTCTGGTGACTGACAGACACTGTGACAACAACGAGAGCAGAATGTGACCAAACCAGTTCGTATAGTTGCTGCTACACTGCTGGAATACATTACAGTGCAAGTATATTACAGTGACTTAGCGAGATAGTTGACTCTATGAACTCACATAATGTGTTGCTTTCTGCAGGCAGTGAGAGTGCAGGACCGAGTGCCGATGGAGATAAAAAGAAGAAAGATGAAGATGACCACAAGGTGAAACGCACGCACGCACGCACGCACGCACACGCACGCACAGACACACACACACACACACACACACACACACACAAACACACATACACTCACAGGTAATCCTTTTCTTTTTCATGACAGCGCAAGAAAGAGGACAAAGCAAAAGAAGACGACTACCTGGCTTCTGAATTCCCTGGTATGTGTGCTGCTCTGGCTGATCTACCAATCAACAAGTGATTGAACGTTTGGAAATGTAGGTATTGCTTTTGTTGTAATAATGTCTCTCCTATTGTCTCCCCTAACAACAGCTGAGGGAGCCGAGGCGAAACGTGGTTGCATCGATGAGGGGCACCTGAGTGATGATGAGGGAGAAGGAGAGAAGGACAAAGACAAGGAAAAGAAGAAGTTGAAGAAAAAGAAAAAGGTAATCATGCCACAGTGTGTGTACTACAAAGAGATAATGCAATAGTTATGATGAATGCTTTGGTCTTTGCTACAGTTCTGCAGTGCCGAACATTATCATAGTACATGATCGTCACCATATGTTGATACAGTTACTGCATAGTATAGTAAAGTTGCAATATTAGTAAGTGTGAAGTGCACAGTGTATCTTTTTGTTTTCTGCACCAGGATTCTGGCTCATCTTCTTCAGACAGCGATGATGACAAGAAAGACAAGAAGAAGAAAAAGAAGAAGGAAAAGGTGTGTGTGTAGTAGTACCTGCTGATCTCAGTAGAGGCAAATACTGTTTAAGTAGCATTATGCAGACAATGGCAGAATGGCAGTAATAAAGTAAACCAATAAATAAAGTGCTCTGACATTGTCAGGGTTCCTGCAGTTCCCAGGAACTGAAATTTGATTAGCAAAAAGGTGTAGCAACCCTGCATTGTTCACATTTAGCATGGTGCATTTCACAATACAGTTATAGTACAACATATATACTATATTTTTAGGATTGGGATTCAGCAACTGTTCTTCAGAGGACAGAGCAGAGACACCCAGAGCCTCAAACCCCATTCTGAAAACATTCAATTTGTTTGTGGTTATTCATGTTTTGCTTGATTTGATCTACAGGACTCTTCCAGCTCCTCATCTTCCTCTTCTGACAGCTCCTCGTCAGACAGTGAAGATGAGAAAAAGAAGAAGAAGAAGAAGAAAAAGAAGATGAAGAAGAAGAAGGACAAGGTGTGTGTCCTCAAACCCCATCCACAAAATCCCTTTTTGTGCGTGCTTGTGTTATCACTGCGTGGTTCAGCAGCGTGTAAAGTTCTCTGTCTTTACAGGATTCTAGCTCTTCTTCCTCTTCCTCTGATAGCGAAGATGACAAGAAGAAGAAGAAAAAGAAAAAGAAGAAGGTAGCCGTCTCAAAATATTGTGTGCTTAAAAAAAAAAATCCCTCAGAATGTGTTGATTGTTTCTGTGCAGCTCAATGGGTAGAGCATGGTCTAACACTGCCAGGGTTAGGGGGTTATTTCCTGCTTGGGCCACCCATGTATCCTCAGGTGATGCTTATTGTCTGGCATGGCTGTCTTCATGGCTGCTCTCTTGAATTCATCACCTCAGCCCTCGTAGATCGGCAGCCTGAATCCTTCCTGACCATCTTCTTACTCACTAATCCCACAGACCTGTTTCTACAGCTCTCATGTAATCTCTTCCCACTGTTGTTTGTTCTGTTGCGGTTTAACCACACACCCCTTACGCCCACAAATCGGTGAGTCCAATCAGAGTGCTTGATGCCTCTCCGCTCAAACTGCCTCATCAGAGGTAACCACTGGCAATCCCAAATGGTTTATTAACCAGCGAATACCAGTGGAAATGAAAAGGAGTGATTCATGGGGTTGGATCCAGGCTAGTTCTATAATTGGACCTGTAATTTGACAGGGGTGAACCTTGGTTGGTACTGACATACAACTCCCTAAGAAGCTTCGTATAGGGCTCCATGACCGATTACTGACTCACTGATATGCTTTCTAGAAGTCCAGCTCCTCCGATGACAGCTCCTCTTCATCCTCCTCTTCCTCCTCCTCTGATAGTGATGATGACAAGGTGAGAAAACACACACACATACACATACACATACACACACACACACAAATAATGCACCACACAAAGGTTATGAAGTCATAAGATGGATTTTTATCATGACCGTATTTTTGTTTCCATCAGAAAAAGAAGAAAAAGGACAAAAAGAAGAAAGATAAGAAAAAGAAGAAGAAGAAGGTGAGATGAAGTTTGTTCGTTTAATGTCGAACCTAAAGTCCAATCCTTTGTGAAAATGCGATATGCCATGCTGCGGAGAGACCTGATGTTCTTGTCTGCTGCCTGTCTCAGGACGACTCCTCAGATTCTGACAGTGACAGCGACAAAAAGAAGAAGAAGAAGAAGAAGAAGAAGATGAAGAAGAAGAAGGTGGGTTTAGTGGCAACATTGCTTTATGTATGTCTCATATAACAAATATAACAAACGCCATTAAATAATAACTTTTATTATTAAATGATGGCAGGATTCTGACTCTGACAGCGACGATGATAAGAAGAAAAAGAAGAAGAAGGATAAGAAGAAGAAGAAGAAAAAGAAGAAGGAGGTACCGAAAGCTTTTGGTCTGATCTTATGGTTGCATTTTGGCAGCCCAACTAAATCATGTGTGTTAGCTTAGTACTGCACGTGGTTATCTACATTATTTATTGATTGATTGATTGATTGGTTAGAAGTCATCTGAGAGGATTACAAGATAAAGAAAAAGAAGGGTAAAAAGAAATGTTTTTGTTATATTATGTTAGCTGCTCCACTCCACCCTCTCCTTTAGGGGGCGTTGTGGTTGTGGGCTGATCACAAGGTCAACAATAGATCCCAGACATAAACACCATCAGAAAGACAGGACAGCTTGATAATGTGTAACAATCTTCTTTGTCCATACACATAATAGTGTAATACAACCCCGCTGTTCAACTAATCAAAGTATAGAGTGGAAGGGTTTTGGACATTAACTGAGCACCCTAGGGATACCATTCTCAAGCGCCATGTATTATGAGTTGCCGTATAAGCTTTTGCGTTGATACAATCAGTTACACAGTTATGGACAACTTTTGAGCCATATTTGACCACTCAAAATTGCCAAAAATGCCTGAAAAGACCCCCAATAAATAAAAGGTAAATGAACTGACTTGCTATTTTTTACTTTTGATAAATGAAAGTTCCTGAAAAAATTGGCCATTTTGGTGAATGGATTAAGCCCTCGCCCGCCTTGCCCGATGTCTTTACGGCCCACAGCCCGACAAAGTCAGACCCGAGCCTGACAGCTTGAAAAGCCGACAGCAACACATACAGCCAATTGCCTAGTAGTACTGTACCTCTAGTCATTACTATTACTGGAATGTGAGATGTATTACCATCGTTTTTCTTTTCTGTCCAGGATTGTTCTTCTGACTCCGATTCTTCTAGTGACGATGATAAGAAGAAGAAGAAGAAGAAGAAGAAGAAAAAGGATAAGAAGAAGAAGAAAAAGAAAGACAAGAAAAAGGTAAAGCAGGATGGGGGTTTTGGAATTTGGCCAAAGCATCAAAGCAGCCCCCCTGCTTACAGACACAGAAGTGAAAATTATTTCCCAGTAGAGTTGGAAGTTTGAATTCAGGTATATTAAGTAAGTTATACTAAAAATAACATACTTAATAATTCATGGTTTCCTATGGAAGATTTAAGTCAATTTTATTCCAAAGTGCCAAAAATACAGAATGCAGCGCAGCAAATGTTTCAGTCAGGTGGCCATGCTCAGTTTATATGTTTGAATTAAACCCATGTGTTATTGAGCTCACATCAAAATTGAACCAAAATGCCCATATTCACATCCATCTAGGATTCAGATTCTTCGAGCAGTGATGATGATAAGAAAAAGAAAAAGAAGGACAAGAAGAAGAAAAAGAAGAAGGACAAGAAGAAGAAGAAGAAGAAGAAGAAGAAGGTAATTCAGCGCACGTGAAAAGAAAACCACATCATGCACATTATTCCACATTATGAACGATGAATGATGGGATTTTTCACCCTCTTTGAGCAGGACTCAAGCTCAAGTTCATCAAGTTCATCAAGTTCATCTGACAGTTCCAGTGACAGTGACAAGGAGAACAAGAAGAAGAAGAAGAAGAAAAAGGTAAATTACACATGAAAAGGAAATATTATGTTGATGTCACGTGAAGGGGGATGATCTTACTGGCTCTCTGCTTACCCCCCAGAGTTCAAACCCATCAGGAAGCGAAGACGACAAGAAGAAAAAGAATGTGAGTTTTATTTTAATATAAATTCTGTGAGCAATATTAGGGATGATTACAGACTTAGGTTCATTTTTGGGGCATCTTTTCTCAAGTGGAGGAAACCACCATTTAGATCTGTGAAATTTGTGAAGGTATTTGACAAGACAGTTAACTGTGTATTAAAAAAGGCTTCATTTATGAGAGATTACTGTATTTTTCGCACAAGCAAAACCAACCTAGTGGATCGCTAACCCATGGTCTGTAGTACTTTGCTGATTGCTCACCATCAATGAATTTTCGAACCATCTTACTGCAGGATAGCCCTGGCGTTGAGGACAGCGGGGAGCCAAAGGCGGGGGGGTCAGTCCCAGGAGGCAGTGAAGGTCCAGCCGCTGGTGGCAGCAGCCCCAAGCCCAATACCACTCATAGCGTCTCTACCGTATTACTCCCCTCCAAACCCGTCCTGAAGCTGGAGCCTTCGGGTCCTGCAGCTGGCTCCAGGCCCTCCCGTTTTGAGTCTCATTTGGGCCCCTCTGGCTCCTCTCTAAATGTCGGCGAGAGGGCCGCTTCCCGCAGGCCCCTCAGCCCCATGGAGTCCTTGATGGGGAGCCCAAGGAGGATTGGAGAGGGAGGGAGCCGGACCACTACCCACCTCACCTCTAGTGATCTACTAAGAGGCCCCAAGCCTTATCATCCCTGAGATGCCAAAGACCTGTGGAGTTGTTACTGATCAGATAGGCTTTACTGTGATTTGGTATTAGAAATAGATAGCTTACATGATCTCAGAGATGCAAAGGATGTTGAAAGTGCTTTAATATAAAAGAAAATACTCTAATAAGGCCCTCAGTGCTCTGATTTCACATAAAAGAAAATGTCATTAGTGTCTTCTAGAGGAAAAGAGGTATTTTCTTGGTAACAATGTGTCCTTAGCAGATGCTTTTAAGCAACTTACAAAGGTGATAGCCGACACTATGTGGGGCTCGAACTCACGACCCTGAGAGTCTCATGCTCTACCAACAGAGCTAACCAGGCCCACTTGACATAATGAAACATGATGATGATGAAAACATACATGATGTGGGATATAATCATGCAACAATGGCATAAATATCATTCGATGTCCCTTATGTGGTAAAAAGTGTCTTGACGGATTTAAGGCGCCTAAGTTCTAAAATGAAAAGATCATCCAAATGCTTTGGGGAATAAAATACATGATATTATTTATTTCGTGTGATGTGTGTTTTTGTATGATTGTTGTTATTATTATTATTATTATTATTATTATGGTATGGCATCCATTTGAACACACTAAAAAGAAGAGTAGAATAAGCACATTAAAGAATTAGCAATCGGTGTAGTTCTGTAAGGGTGTACAGTATTAGGCCCACAGCTATAATTCAGGTGGAATGCAGTTGTGGCCCTGTGGAGAAGTTGTGACGCACCTTTGCAAAGATGTTACGTAACAAAAGAGGATGTGTGTCCATGTGTATTGTAAAGAGGAGAAAACGATTGGATACCCTGAACTAATCAGGATGAATGAGAGGTGTAGAATCAGTACAACCCTAATTATTGTAGCATTCCAATATAATTTACTGTACTTTTTTCAAATTCTATTTTAATTTTTTTATTTAACCAGGAAGTCCCACTGAGGTTAGTCCCTTTGATAATAAAATAGTGCACAGTAATGTAGGGTCACTCTCATCCCATGAAGAAGAGAGAGGTGCTGCTTTCAAGTGCTCCTCGTGAGTCCGTTTTTGTATGGGTTAGGCATTGAAGTGCTTTTGATCGGAAACAACAGGTTAATAAAACAAAACAAAATAGCATTTGGTGGCTGTTGTCTTATTATATATTATATTATATATTATAGAGATCAAGCTGCACAGAGCTTCTTTGTGCAGCAGCAACAGAAAGAAGAGCAAAAAAATATGCATTAGGAACGTAACTGATTTTGACTGGTTTTGACTTTTTTAATGTAATATGTGACAAAAGTTAAACAAGTGAACAGTATGTTAAACAAGTGAACATATGTTACTAATATATCAGCCTGTATGCTATCTGACCCTTAAATACATGAATGTATTACATATTGTGTATTTTAGTCCATTCCCATTGCCAATATTACATCCCATCGTTTCAATGTTCCCCAGCTTTGTTTACCACTCGGTCGTCACTCGTAATTTCGATATTTCCGGCAAGCAAAAGTGTACCTTATTGCACCTGATAGCAAACGGGACACGTGGTTGCGGGGTGTGGCCAGATGCGGTCCCGTTCAATTTCCTGGCAATCCTGTCCTGTCGCTCATTGCATTATTTGCAGAAGTGCTCTCACAGGAGTGACGATGGATTTCGATTTGGCGTCAGGTAGGCTCGAGATTATGTGGATTTGTTTGTTCACATGCGTCGATACAGAATGAGTTTGCAGATATCAACCTGAAGCCTTCTGTATGTCCAGCTTTCTAACACCTGTTAACTATAATGGATGCCGAACAGCCTCTTTGAGGCAAGCTGACACCTTAAATATCTAGGTTGATTGGGCGTGTGAGGGGAAAGTAGCCAAAACTACTGATTGTTGTTTACCTGCATCCTCTTAATTGCTTATCGCACTATTAATATAAATCACTTGTGTGTGTCAGTTCTCTTGTAATTCTAACACTGTCAACCTCCTGCGCACCACCCCTCCTCGTTCTCTTCATGCAGCTGTAGGTAAGGAGGATGATGTGAAGAAGGACGATGCCTCCGGTAATGACCAGAAGTTTTCCCTGTTCGGCTTGGGGAAGGTAGGAGCTTTGTATGTGTACCATTTGACAAGATGCCAAGCTTTAATATGAATCATAAATTTGAGAGTTTTCCCAACTACTGCGAAGGTAAGAGTGTCTTTTGGAGGATGAAGTGAGTCTAAGGTGCTTTCAGAATACAACTTTTCCCGCACCAAGTCCAAAATGGCTTTTGTGAGGGCCAACTCCAGAGATTGGTAAAGAACACCAAGGTGGAAAACATTTATTGTGGTAAAACGACCTATACTCTGATAACTGAAACAAACTCCAGCACAGCCCTTATGCTTAAAAAAAAAAACAGGATCAATGATTTGGTCTCTCTCATCTTCTCCTGAAAGCTCCATTTGTGTTTTTCAGAAAGACAAAGACAAGTCCAAGGATAAGTGCAAGGATAAGTCCAAGGACCACACCAAGGATAAGTCCAAGGACCACACCAAGGATAAGTCCAAGGATAAGTGCAAGGATAAGTCCAAGGACAAGTGCAAGGATAAGGATCACAGCGGTAAAGAGCACAAGAAGAAAGACAAGAAGACAGACAAACCAAAAGATGGAAATCACTCAGACACCTCCACATCCTCCTCATCTTCATCTTCATCCTCCAGCAGCGATGAGGAGGTAGGCCTACCTACCGTTGCAGCTAATGAACACCGATCTCTCAATTGCAGATAAAATTGACAGGGACGAATTCGGCTGCGCTGTTAGAGTATGGAAGTGCTTGGCCAAAATTCAGCCCCACGGGCCTTTTTATTCCTTCGATAGTTAATACTTAGAGTGTGAAAGTGCATGTGGTAACCCGCAGACTTTTCTCCATTGTAATTTCAGTGCTAAAGTACACAACAGTTGAGCTGGGAAAAATGCAGCTCGACGGGTAACATACCTGTCACACCTAGCCTCAAAGGTTACCAACCAAACTGACGTGTGTCTGACCAACAGCGTCAGTTGTGTTCAGGGCCCGCCACCGCACCCAGCTCTGCGCGGGTGTGTCTCCTGTTTTTATTTATAGTTCATGCTCTAGATACTGTTGTTAAGTGCCTACCTTACTGCTCCAAATGCATTCTGGCGGCATAAACCTGTTTGCCTGCATACCCCTGCAGCCAAACGGTCACCTTTTCACCTTTTTGGCTGTCGCTTTGCTGCAGTTCTATGCGTGTGTAGATGGGAGCAAATACATTCTGCGCTGTTTGCTGTTGTGTGGATAATAGTTTTTCCAGGTAAATGATTTGTTGCCAAGAGGAAAGAGCCCAGCCCAGGGTGGGGAAGACAAACGGGTCAGATAGGAGAGTCATAAAAGAGCTGAACACACACTGCAGTCAGACTTGTCATGGTCTATTAAAGATAGCAGCTGTTTTTTTAGTCCATCATGCTTTGTGCAGTAACACCATGTCCTCTTGTCGTTTCAGGAGTAGAAGAAGGACTGAATGAGTGATGCCTCTTTGGGGACTAGTGGTCTCCGTGTGTCCCATATGATATTGTCTGTTGAAAAGTGTGTGTGTGGTGGTACTATGTCCTTTCCTCTTGTCCTTTCACGGGTCTAATGGAAACATACTGGTCTTGTGTAAACAAAATGGCCAATACCTAGAAGTAAATGCCCTAAAAACACACAGAATATATATATATATTTTTGGTTGTTTTGGTTTTTTTCTCACATTGTTGTTCTTTCAAGTTAAGGGTTTGGCCAGAAGATGGCAGCGTTTTCACTTTTTAAAGATGAATAAAAAGTCAACCATTGTTCAGTGGACTTTCGTTTTCATTTAATGGATATTTTGAGGAAAAATGTTTTTGTTGCCAGTTTTACTTAACTACCTTGTTAAAAATGGTTAAATGCATTGTTAGGCATGCAACAAAATGTCATATATCCACTTTATAAAAAAACATTACCTGGAGTTCATTATTTGTAATATACAGTGGTGGCCAAAATTATTAGAACACTTGGCATACATTTAAGAGGTTTCAGTTGTTTTTGTTCAATTGGCCATTAAAATACCCATAAAATGAATGAAATATATACAAAGTCATCATTATGCTCTATAAACCATAGAATAGAGCCATCATAAGGAGATTTACCTCATTTTCCTTACAAAAAACAAGCTAGGCCTATTTCACTGTCAATGTCACACAATCATGTTCCTTCACAGAAGAAGCCAAATTACTTGTGTAATCATTGTCAGGTGTGATCGTGGTTAAATTGATGGTGATGCAAGAGTCTTAGGACACAGCTGTGTGATTCTTTTGAATTGCTGCAAAAGGTGGACATACCAAAGATTAAAGTTAAAAGTGGATAAAAACAGTAGGACTCACTTCATCTGATATTTGTTGTGCTCAGAGCAACCATCTGCATGTTGCATGAACATTATGAAATGAAATCATGTTTTGGAGACAAGAAAAGGTCAATATTTTCAGATCTGTCAGGTGTTCTAATAATTTTGGCCACCACTGTATAAAAGGATTAGATCTGTAAAAGTGTGTCAACCAAAGACATGTATACTATCCTTCGAAATGGACCATCATCTGTTTTTAATTTAGCTAGTTTGTGAGAATAGGTGTCTTTTTTTTTTTTAGACATCTCATTCTGGAATGAATCTTGGGAGCTTGATTTGACCTGAGCCGTTCCAACAGAACAGATCGGCCCCAGAAACAAACACATCTCTCAAAAAGGGCTGGGATGACTCTAGGAATAACATGATGCAGCACTAAAAAAAGACCAGCCGTTTCCTTTACTTGACATCAATATTGAAGTTGTGGTGAACGCCAGCCGAGACTGTCAGGAGAAGAGAATTACAGCATTTAGCGTCACGGATCTCCTGTACATGTACATGTACATCCCAGTATTCATAGTTAATAGCCTGTCTTGCACCTGTCCCTTTGTGCTGTATCTTAGGTCCTGTTTTCCTTGTGTCATATGTGATTGTGCACACTGTGTTGTTATGTCTCTGCACCAATATCATTAAGACAAACCCCTGTACATTTATTGCAATAAAGCCTTTAAGGTTGTGCAGTCAGTGGGTCAGTGTCCTTTCATGTTTTTTGTCCCCCATTGATTTTTCATAACGTCAGGTAAAATCTGAGAGACAATCTGCCCTCGTGGAGGATCTGGTTTGTATGTATATGATGACAAAATGTACACAACCCGAGCTGCATGCTCATGTGGGGAAAAAGGAAAAGCGAGGGATCCTACTGATTTTCTTATTTGTACCTCAGTCAGGAGTGACAGGTGTATTCCTATGAAGTGCCGCCAATAGCCATAGGCAGAAGACAGGGAGGGAGGGAGGGATAGATGGATAGCACTCTCCCCCCTGCCATGCTTTCTCATCTTTGATTTTTTCCCCTCTCTCTCTAAAGTCAACAAAAAATATAATAAAAATCGATGAATAAGGGAAAATAAAGTTTCCATCCAAACTGTTTGTCTTTTGATGTTTTTTGTCTTGCCAAGAAACTGTTCGGAGACCAAAAATCCCTGAGAGGCGGAAAAGATTCATGTGGTCATGTAGTGCTGAGCTGAGCATAGGCTGGTTGATGCAATCCTCCCATCGTCATCAGTTAACATTAAATACTTCCTCCAGCCTGCCATCACAGTGTAAGTAGCTCTTTACGGTTTTTTTTTGTTTGTTTTCGTCACGCTATTGAAAAGCACTAATCTTTAGTATTTTGGTCTTTGAAATTAAAAAAATACTTGCATGAAAACAATTACAAATTTTGAAGATGCACAGTGGTAATTCACTACGTATTTG
Source organism: Hoplostethus mediterraneus (assembly GCA_034670385.1). Taxonomy (NCBI): domain Eukaryota; kingdom Metazoa; phylum Chordata; class Actinopteri; order Trachichthyiformes; family Trachichthyidae; genus Hoplostethus; species Hoplostethus mediterraneus. Next base: position 3,869,667 of record JAXDDW010000010.1, on the reverse strand, counting down.
AATGTCTTACATGCTTTGTACCTATTTGCTTGTGTGTGTGTGTGTGTGAGTGAGTGCGTGAGAGAGAATGAGAGAGTCCATGACCTTCCGTGCACATAATCGTGTGTATGCTGTATCCTCCTCTCCGAATGCTTCTGTTTATGTGTTACAGGCTGTGTAGTAGGTCTATGGGGGGACTCTGGCATACAAAGCAGGCAGCTGGCATGGACTCAGTGAACAACTCAGCTGTGTAATTTTATGTTGACATGAGACTGTGCGGAATAGTGATATGCAGGATTACTTTGAAAATGATTTGATGATGTAATGACATAATTCAAGGATGCCTGAGAAAACATTCTCAGAAGACATTCTGGCACGAAATTAAAATATTTATCCACACCTGTGAAATATATTGCAGTCTGATGGTGACTGTTTGGTTGGATGTATAAGTATATAAGTAGGTAAATACAGTATCTGAGTCCCTGTGGGATTATTATAGCTGTATATATTATACTTACCATAAAACATACAAACATACCATAATGTATGACTAGGTCACGATAACCTTCCTATAAAGTACCACAGATACACTATAAGTCCCTGTACATATAACATATAAGAATATTCTAGTGACTATTAGGGGAAATTCTATTCTATTCTATTCTATTCTGTGCTATTCTATTCTATTCTATTCCATTGTATTCTATCGGTTGTTCTGTGGACCCACCGCAAGGGGGCACGGACGTCTCTCCCTCCCGGTTGGCGTCAGCGGTCTCCTGGCAACAGCCCGGATTTGAGCTCATCTCAATCAACCGTTGCTGAGCGTCGTCAAGCCAAACAGAGGCACACAGAATACAACCAGAAACCAGATGGAGTTGCCATCAGAATAAAAGCACAAAACAGGTATTTTAGGATCCCACTGAATGGCCTTTAGGAAGTCTTACCACAGCTGAGTGACTGGTGGCTTATTCTGGCTGACTTGACACTGGGCACTGGAGCTCCCATTCTACAGCCTTCAGCCTTCAGGTAGAGGGTCTTCTGCCAAAGTGTCTGGTATTTGTTTTGTGACATCTCTTTGTCCATATTTTGGTAGACCAATAATTATATATCTATATATCTATCTATATGGGCTATGAACGGCATCTCACATGGGACAATGAATATATGGTGTGAAAAGGACAATAATAATAATAATAATAATAATAGATAATACGTACAGATTCTGTTCAGGCAATACCGTTCCTGAATACACAGAGGACTGTGGGAGTTGTGTGAAACTTTGCTGCTAAGGTATGAAGATTCATAATTAAAACATAAACAACTTTAAATTATTTGAAATTATGTAAACACCAGAGATGATTTGTAGAAAAGGATTCTGATCTAATACAACGTCCTATACTTCATTTTCGCTGTAATAGCTTGTAAGACTACAAACCGTTGCTGTTTATTTTGAAAAATAGGGACCGGAAGTTTTGTTGTCTTCAATTCTCTCTCACTTAGCGACAGGTCCACTCATTTGCAGCAGATTAGAAACCATGGAGCGCAACAAGACACGTTGGAGAGACTCACCTAGCCGACGGGAAAAGTGTCAGTTTCTAATTTGTGTGCAACAGTAAGTAAGTAAATGTAAGTCACTGTCAACTACAGCGGGCACATTTTGATTCTCCGGCAAGTGGACAGTGTTTTTTTTCAGAGGGTGCGTAAACTGATTGGAGAGGTCGGAGGAAGAAAACTGAGCGGAGCGGTTTTGGAGCGGCCAGCAGCAGCCGAACAACGAAGAGAGGAAAAGACGATTAAAAGCGCCCTGAAGGAGAAGGACGTTGGGTCGAAATGCACTTGGCTTTATTCCTCACACATTGAAACCTTTCGCCTTGTCTCAGGAAAATGTCGCTGAAGTGCGCTGCGTAAAAAAATACCTGCATGCTTTCATGTCTCATGCCATTACAAGGGACAACTACTTTTCTTGGAAGAAACTGTGAGCACACCTCTCGTTTAATTTCATCGGACTGAAGCTGGAAAACGACTCACCAGACAATTACGAACCATGGTGAAGTTTCACAACTCGGACCTATGGATAGCCTGGATGGTCATTTTTTGCATGGAGGGTAAGTTTCCTGTCACTCTCTGAAACTTGTGTGCCCAGTCCCAACTCTGCCCACACCTTGCTCCACGGCGATGGCAAAATGTTACAATCAAAAATAAGTGTATTTATAAAAAAATATATATTTCAAAAACTATTTCAATATTTTGCCAACCACTACCAAGTTTCGGTGGGTGGAAAAACGACATTATTCTGTTGGACGGATTCATTTGCAAACCTTCCATGTGGCAATTCAGTTGACATAGAAAACTATGATTACAATGCCTCTGACAATATTGCAGGAAAAGATGTATCTGGAAATCGTGCCATGGACGCAACCTCTCCTCTCCAAGAGCGCATGCCACAGCCATTTGATCCCCCCGCCTTAATTGGACCAGGCGGACAAATCCCCAGGCATTTCCACATAAAACTAAAGCACTGATTTAGGATGGACCTTACTCCCATAGTCACCATGTCATCTCTCATAAAAAAAAAGTACTTTTGATTGCGCGCATCTGATCCATAACGCGCTCTGCTGTGCGTTATGCCATTTTTGCGCGTCCTATACTTTCACTATACCAGACTAGACGCCTAAATGATCGTTCTTTAACCAAGCTAACGCCACTGAAACGCGGTCCAGTAGTGGGACAGTTGGGTGTTTTGAAATAGAAACGGAGCAGACGGTGGAGGGTTGCGCCGGTAATCCGTCCGATTAACGAGGTTCGTGGTGCACGGCGACCAAGCAGCAAAGGGACGCAGGCAGGAAGTGCAACCCCAAAGGAGAAAACACTATAATATTCCTGTAATATTCCTATAGGGACTTTTACTTTGTCTGTGGTGCTCAATAGTGAGTTTCAATAGTGCTCAATAGTATTTTCTGTCTCCATTGGTATCGCGATAATATTCCTATAATAATCCTATAATCTTCCTATAGGGATTTATAGTGTACCTGTGGTATTCAATAGTGAGTTTATACTCAATCTCTCGCACTTGATATATATATATTTTTTTTTTATCTCCTATAATATCACTCCAGTATTCCCACTGGGGTTGTTAGTTTTTCTGTGATATGTGTATAGTATCCTTCTAAATGTTATTATAAGATTACTAGAGTTGCTTAGAGCAGCCCCCTGTAGAGCAGGGAATTTAAACAAACAAACAAACACAACAGAAATAATGTTGAATAGAATATTAATAACAATAAAAGTCAGAAATACCACATTTGAAAACATAATTAAAAAACTGTAATAAATGACTAGAAATAGCATTAAACGCTGTTTTAGTTGGTTGAAGCCTCTCTTTATTATTAGACAAGTTCAGTTCATCTGCTGTCCATCGACTTGACTGTTCCTACCTTCAATAAACAACACACAAACAAGTGTGTTTTTCTTCAGGGGGGAAGAGGGGGGGTAATAGTGCAGGGGGGAAGAATAATGCAAGAGGGGAGATCAAATCCCCGTGGGGCCTCATGTCAGGACACAAGCATTTCCATGCAGCACCATGCAGTGACACACACCACCCTGACATATCAATTTAAGTGTTGGACAGAACAAGAGTGAATTTGGTCCTCATTGCCAAGGTGTTTCACTCCACTGCCTAGTTATTTAGCCTGGGCTACCTCTGAATGGGTGTGTATGTTGTCTTGTCACCTCTACTCAGGGTTGGACTCCCACTAACACACACACAGTATTCAGCCTTTCTAATCAATCTGGCCCCTTGTCTGATAAAATCACCCTGAGACAAATGAAAACGGTGGATTCTTCTCCTTCCTCTCTTGTTTTCACCTAAAAGTGGTCTGGGGTTCAATACACCAGGTCCACCTGAAGAAGAAACTGAGCTATTGCAATGAATCAACAATTAAATCTAAGAATGAAACTCATGACCTGTGCTGAAAGGTGTATGAATGAGCTCAGCTCTACTAGCAAGCCAACTTGTTTGAAAATAAGCTGCCACTGCATTTGCTGAACATTTTTTTTCCTCCTCTCTTCTTAAGTCCTGGTGGGGAACAGCCAGTGTTTCTATAAATAAACTCTGGTGCAGCAATGTGTGTATCGATTGTGGTTGCTTGTTTTGGCTGTATGCATTGACCTCCTAGTTTTGCGTGTCAGGCGTTGTATGCTAGATTGATCTGATCAGTTCATTATGTTAGCAGATCATCTTTATTACCCAATCAGATCCGTTTATTGACCTGCATCATTTCAACTTGATTTTTCATGCTGCACTTGTTTAGTCTTTCTCCTTGGGTGACTGGTTAGCTCGCACAATGCTTCACCTCTATCACTCATGTAATGTCATATCTTCTGTGTGTGTGTTTGTGTGCATGTATCTGCTCACACACACACATATGCCATCCTGTATGCACACATAACGGGTGTGTTTGTAAGCAACAGCAGCAGACACAGACACGTGCTAAGTTAAAAGAGAAAGTGTGAAAAACAGAAAGAGTGAGCGACGAGGAGAGGAGGCAGGCACATTCAGGAAGTGGCGCTGGACAGGCGTCGGCCGCGGCAGGTCCCCGCCTAACTTCCAGCATTAGTTTGAGGACACGCCATGTCCTGCTTCGGCCATCACGCTCTCCCCAGTCAGCCACACGTCCCGCCCTTTTCGTTTAGCGACAGCCATCTTACAGCTCCGCGGGAAAGAAGAGTCATTCACGTGCAACAGAGAGTGTGAAAGAAAATGTGCTTGAAGAGTATTTTCTGAAAGTTGAAAAGAGCGTTCCAGAAGTGAGAAGGATGAGTGATAGAGGCTCCATACCAATGAGCCGATTGGTTCAGCCTTTGTCAGAATGACCCCCCTGGCAGTAGCAACAGAGAGCTGCTCTATCCATGCCCTGATTTAGCGATTTACCCAGAACACACCCTGGGGGTGTTGCGGGGGACCAATCCGGGGGTCCAATCGATCAAGCAAATTAAATCCAACCAGAGGTGGTGGCCCTAAGCTTTTCTACTAGTTGTTGTTTTGGCTGTGTGCAAGATAGATCATATAGAACAACATTGAATTCAAATACGCTGCAATGTTTTGCCCTCTAGGCTCACTTTCCACAGTCTGTATGGTGTATGGAGTGTGGTGAGTCCAGTGAGGATGAGGAGGATACAGAAGACATTGAAAAAAGACTCTTGACATTCAGGATGTTTCCGTCTGCATTCAAGCTGAATTCTGACCGGTCCCCCTCGACACTGCCTCTGTGGGCTTGTTAACCTTTGAGGCCCTGGTGACGTTCCCAGTCTCGTATTGCATAGCGAGCCCGGTATGTTTTGTGATTCACATTGTCTCATCTGCTCAGTTTGGCCTTTTCATTTCTCAATCAATCCGTCACTCAAGCATGATTCATGCAGCACATTTGTACTGGGTTCCTAGTACAACATGTTTCACACTGTCTCTCTATTTCCTGCTGCAAGCTGCTTTTGTTTTTTGTTCAGTGCAAATTATTTTCAATCAACTACAGTGCGCAGGTAGTCAACGACAATGAGAGACAGACAAAGAGAACAGAGGGACACGAGTGACGGTGCGGGGAGGACTCTGAAGAGAGAAAAACATGGTGGAGAGGTGAAGAGAGCTTCACAGCTCAATGAGCCATTTAAACATGCTCCAGCTTTCTGTAATCACAGCTGATCTTTCACAGCAAACTTTTGTTTTTTTAATGAAAGGCACCTAGAACGCATCAACCTTTTTGATGGGAAAAAAACAAACCTCATCACCCTCTATTTAAAAACCCTACCAATGGAGAATGCATATAATAAAAAAGCAAAATCCCGTCTGTCAGTTTTATCTGGTAAATTGATGCGTAAGTAGCATTTTTCCCCCCCTCTTTCCGCCCGCTGCTAAAAAGCAGCAGCTGGAACGAGTGTGTTGGACAGATGGAACTTTCCACCTCGATTATTTTTCACACTAAAAATAGCCTCTCAAAAAATTAAAAGACCTCTGGGACCGCTTGCAAAGTGCATGAGCGTGTGTGTGTGTGCATGTGTGTGTGTGTGTGTGTGTGTGTGTGTGTGTGTGTGTGTGTATGTTTGAGTGACAGAGGCAGAGAGAACTTCAGATGACGGGGTCCTGGGATGATGGCAGCGACGGCCATCCTGGGGATGTGTATGAATAAGTGATGGGCAGATATTTGGAGGAGAGAGAGAGAGAGAGAGCAGAGCAGTCGCCTGGTCCCTCGCCCTCTTAAGGACACATTCAACTAGGCCCTAAAGAGTCTACAGACTGCTCCACCGCAGGACAGTTGGCCAAGCATCTGGGCCCCAACATCTAATCTGGTCACTTCACAGAGGTTTAGGGGTTTGGGGGCTTGGAGGTTTCGCGTGGGTTGGACCTTTTATCACACTGGCAAATTAGAGAATCATGAGTGAGTCATGAGCGCAGGGAGAAAGGGTACACAAACATAGATGCTGTTGATGCTGATACCAGGCCAGATTGGCTTTTAACTCCCACATCTGGGTTAGGCATTTGGACGGTTACAAGCTGACTTCAACTTAGAACCTTGAGGAGTTGGTGGTGGTGGTGTTGGGGAGGTCGATACAGACGTTTGGAGTCAGTCCACTTGTCAAACTTGGTTTGCGTGCAGGTTTGTCCCTGAACTCACCTTTGATGCGTCAGCACTTTGGTCTCCGATGGAAGTTCATTCATTTCAAATGAGTCTCATTCTGTGCAGATGCATTGCGCTGTGCATGCATTGGATTTATTGTACATGTGCTACACATTGCGTAGTGAATACTGTGTTACCCAAGGATGAAAACATTTCATCAGTGAATCAAGGCTGCAATGAAAATGTGTGTTGTAATACTATAATCAGTAACCACTTTCTATCAGGTTTATCTCAATACTCCTGAGCCAAAGGATCATTGAGCAGCACACAGTTTGCAGCAACATGAATGCAGGGCGGATTAAGTGTGATCGCGGCATTAGATGGTGAAAGCTGATGTTATTTAAGAACCTGCAAAGGCAACACTACCTCAGTCTAGCTAAAGGATGGAGAAGGGAATCTCTACACCTCTGCAATAATGTTTTTTATGCTTTGTGACAGGTGCAGAGGGGATAATATAATACCAAAAGTGCAGAGAAATGAGAAACCACAACAATGACAACCATTTGACTGCTTAGCATTTGGTTTACATTCAAGTGAATATATATGCTTTTATTGTATGCAGTTCTTGCATGGAAATAGTTCACTCAGAATCTCGGTCTAACATTTGAGAGAGAAGAGCTATCTTTTAGCTTGATTTCCCCTTCTCGTGCATGTGTGTGCGTGAGTGTGTGTATGCGTGAGTGTGCGTGTGTGTGTGGGACCCAGAGCTTATGCATCTTTAAAGCGGATGTCTTCCTCGTGTGGCAGCCTGAAGTTCGTCTCCTTGAATTGAGCGGTTGCGTGCTTTGCTGGCTCTTGAGGTTTGACAGGACCTTTTGCTGGAGATGACGGCCAGAGTTTAAGGTCGTCCGGCGACTTATCAGTAACTTGTCGACATTTGGTGAAGACATTTCTCCGCTAAATACAGATACATGCTTTTTCTATACTATTTAAAAAAAACTAAAAACTTTTTCTATGGATTCTAGATCGAAAAGTCTTAAAGGGTAATTCCGGGATTTTTCAACCTGGCCTCTATGTCCACAAAATCTCTTTTCATACCGTTAAAGTAGATCCCAAAAGTTTCTGAGTTTCTCTGGTCCATCGGCTCAACCGGCAGTCGCGTAACGGCGGCTCAATGGCGGCAACGTAATCCGTAAAGGCATACTCGGCCGGTCAAAGTACGTCCACTAAAAGTGCTTGTTTTTGTCACGGACGGGCTCAGATTGTTATTCGTGTTATTATCCAAATGTCTGACAACATTATGGAAATGGTCGCTACAGAAACAGCTCAGAAAACGACGGTGAAAAGGATACGAAGATAGTTTATGGAAGCGAGAGGGTGAACCAGCTGCTGCAAGTTCTAGCAGTTCCTCTGTAAACTCAAAACTCGTCTCTCCGACTCACGTATCAACCGTAATTGACATATCAGACATTTGGATAACAACACGAATAACAATCTGAGCCCGTCCAACATAACCAATGTAAGCAAACATTTTACATCCATAAAATATGTAAGACTCGTGTTTAGCTGTTGCATGCTGTCAGTCGTTGTTCCAAAAGCTCAATTAGCTTGAGCTTTTGCTCCAAATCCAAAGTCCTTTGTGGGGCGACAGTGCTTCAACACTAGTACCACCCTGCGATCACAAACTGCAGTTTTAAACACTGACCCTATCATTGTTTGCAAGAATATTTACTATCCTTTCTTTGCACATAAATCGGTGGTTCACTCTCTGACACAGGATCCTACCCAGTATCACAAAGAGTATCTCATTTAAACCACTCTTTAAACAATATAAAGCCACCTTTCCCTGTGTGTAATCTAATACAGCTCTAAACCGTGTTTCACAAGCTCATTACGATTTACAGTCTTGGAGTCACCATTAATTGTTTGGGAGTATAAATCACACCAACAAGGCTCCACCGTCGACGGCTACGTTTTGAATGAAAGCCTTCTTTTATTAGAAGACCGCTTATTTTATTCTTACATTTATTTGTCTGATAAAAAAAAAAATATTGCTGTTCTCTGTGTTTAGTGCTGCCTCCCAGATGTTGAGGTTTGTAACGAGCCTTTCTTATTGACTTACTCGATAAAAGATCTCCTACGCTCAACTCCCTCGTGCGTGTGTGTGATATATTGCAGCTCTCCATCAATGTCTGACGGAGGGTCGTTAGGCTAGATCTCTGGCATTACCAAGAATGGTTGCTGTGTTTATCATTGCAAGCCTTTTGTGGGCTCAGATCAATGGCCAAGGAAATGCTGCTGTGCACCCATTATTCCCACAAGTGTGTTTTTAAAGTGTGTGCCAACATGTGCTGTGCGAGTGTGTGCCTGTGCGCTCATATTCCCTTGGCAAATAAATCACAGTGGATCCCAAAGGACCCAGGGTTTCCCCCGCTCTGTAATAACCTCATCAGTGTGATCCGCCAATCACAGGCCAGGAGAATGATGTTGTTTTAGGTTCACTATATTAAGGAAGATTCACGCTTCCCAGTGAAGTCATTGTTTGGACAAAAGACAACACAGTTCACTTGGTGCAGCTGTTCATTATTTTTCCTTCGTGATGTGTATGTAGTAGCCTACATGCTCACACCTTTTGAAATAACTGCAAAATGAGCATAGTTCAAAAATAGAATGAACCTTACTGCACACAGCTGACGTCCTCGCATGGGTGTGAATAGGAAAAAAATGAATAACTAGAAAGAGTGGCCTTTATGTTTGTCAGCAGAAAGGTGAACAAATTTCACCAAAGTATTGTGGGCAGCACACCGCATAAACGAAAATATCATACTGGCCAAACAAGAAGAAGCACACAGTCTTTTCATCTTTGACAGAGCGCTACATGAAACGATGCAGTAGGCACATGAAAATCCCCCATTTGCATTAGGCTTTGGGTCAAATGTTCCTGACAAACGCGTCCTCAAACGAGGACTGTATATGGCAACTGAAATCAGCCGTACTCCCTAGTGGCCTTACATCACTAATTTGAAATTGATTACCAATGGATCCACAAAACAACTACATGACCGTATAGAGCACTCGATGAGCCGAGCTGCGGCTGCTGGACAATATCGAGGGCAGAGATTGTCTGTGCGATCGAGGACGTGAATATTGTGGCGTCTTGCTCGAATGAATTCACCAGACCGTCGAGTTGTCCTCACCAGATAATTGCCCGGGCTCTAAAAATACACCGCGGATAATTTCATACTCTAGAAGAATGTAATTCTGAACACGGCACAGTGTGTTGTCGCTGCTTCTCCGTAATAGCTACCTGTACGTCTAGGTGTTTGACTGAAAGCACCTCCAACGTAAATTCCTTTTCTCCTTGTGGTTTTTAGAAAAGCGTCTCAGGTTCAGGCAGTGGCAATGGAGAACCTGTTGGCATTTAGCTTCTAGAAGTTGGTTGCTGCTATTCAAGTCTATAATATATAACTTTACTGAAAGTTGCCATCGTATTCATGTGACACCTCAACTTTCAAGATATATTTGTTTTTTTTTTACAGACACTGCGGTAATTAGTTGCACTAAACTTGAAAAACCTCTTTTCTGACACCATCTGATGTTATGCTTGCAATGGAGTGACAGTGCAGAACGGGAGAGGGGAGAATAGAGGGGAACAAAGAGAAAGGGGGACAGATTCTCCTGCATTAAATATGCCCCGGGCCTTTCACACACAGCCGTAGGTAATTCATAAACCGACTGTTAAAATACTACTTCTTTAAAAAGTTTTCTCTCTCCCTCTCTGTCAATATGCACGTCTCTATATAGACATCAGTAGTAAAATGACTAGAAAACCAGACAGACACTGACTCCCTCCCGGCTCCAAGGCCTGACCCAGTGCTCCAGTGGAGGAGGGCAAGCGAAAACCAGAGTTACCCCACGGGGTCGATCGGTTAAGCGTCACACCATCGCATTAAGACACAATACAATCATCACAAGCTATTTGCTCGAGCATATCACTTCCGAGAGTGCCAGCTTTAGCTAGGGCTCACCGCGGCAGGGCATCCCGACATGCCTTCAGCCCCCAAGTGCTGGGCTGGGACCGCACATGTATAAGCCATTACAGTGTGTGTCTGTCTGGCTAGTGAGACGCAAAGATGAGCTGTCCCCCCCGCCCCCCCCCCCCCCCCCCCAGTGGAAGGCTAGCTCTGGGTGTGACACACTTTACCTCCTGGCAAATGCGTGTTAACTGCCTGGATCACTCCCTGTAGGAACGGTCTTGTAGCTTCCTTATTGGTGCCTCCTTTGTATGGAGTCTCTCTCTCTCTCTCTCTCTCTCTCTCTCTGTTTGACTGTTGTTCTTTTGCTTTATCTCTCTCAGGAGTCATTCTGAGAAGCTTGATAATTACTGGTCCTCTCCTCTCTCTCTTTATTTCTCTCTCTTTCCTTCATCTCCCAGTATCTCTCTCTCTCTCTCTCTGCCCTCCTCTGTATTTGATCTCGTTTCTCTCTGTATTTCACTCTCCCTTTTCGTTCTCTCTTTCACTCTGTATTTCTCTCTCTGTCTCTCTTTCTCAGTCCTCCCACACACTCAGTAGATACTCAAAAGGCTTTCCAGGGATGAAGCTGAGGCTGAAAAGTGGCTGCAGCCAGAGTCTGCGGTTGTGCTTGTAGAGAACGAATGAGCATGTCATATCTGATGCATATGAACAGCCAGGAAGACAGACAGACAGACAGAAAGAGAGAGAGAGAGAGAGAGAGAGAGAGAGGGGGGAGACGAAGAGAGAAGAAGGAAGGCAAGCACAAGAAGGAGAGATCCCATCTGTACATTGTTACAGCAGACTTCACCTAAGCATCGTCACTGTTACACACATATATATATACAAACAGGAGTGACATGCAGGCATAGACATGCATGCACATGTACACACACACATCACAGGTCTAGAAACACCCCTTCATAGCTATAGATTCTACAGAACTATTCACAGTGGGAGTAATCACACTCTTACACTTCCACTGGTCTATGATTTGTAATGGAGTGTCTAGTCTTTACACCTGCCCTCTGTACTTCAGCCTCTCCTGGGTCTTCAGTGGGTGCCAAGATTATAGGCATCTTCTGAAATAACTTTCGGTCTTCACACATTCATCTGTGATCAAACTATAAGAATATCAATGAAAAAACATATTTTATGCTTTCAAAATTGAAAAGTGGCCATGGTCAACAATTCACTTCAAATTAATTTTGGTGGAGTAGATAGATTCTCACCTTCAACTCACCTGTGACAAGTGATAAAACAGTCTGTTGCTTCCCTGGTAGTCTGTGAAAATGGTGGAGAGGAAAGAGCTGTCTGAGGATGTCAGAAACACTATTATCAGCGTTCACAAGGCTTTAAGGCATCTCCAGAGACCTTTTCCTATTATTCCTGTTTCCACCGTCCACAATGTTAGAATCATATAGGTCGTAATGTTAAGTTAAGCTCATGGAATTGATAAGAATCTCCCAGAATTTGGTGGTAAGAGGAAAATTGATCTCAGATGTCATTGAAGGTTGGTGGGAACCATTGAAAAAAACGCCTTGCATGACAAGGCTGACCTGGAGAGGTCTGGGCTAATGGTTTCAGCCTGTATGATACGCCGGGCACTGAACCAAGAAGGGCTTGATGGTCGAAGGCCACGGAACCTCACTGCTGAAAGAGAAACACAAGGAGGCCCAGAAGCACCCAGGAGTGGTTCAAGAGAAAACGTTGGACTGTTCTGGAGTGGCCAGCGATGAGTCCTGATCTCAATCCCATTGAGTCCTGATCTCAATCCCATGGTGAGACCTGAAATGTGCAGTTGGTCAAAGGAATCCTTCAAACATTGAAGAACTGGAGCAGGTTGCAACTGACGAGTGGGAGAAACTGCCAGCCGAAAGGTGCAGGATTGATCTGATATTGATTGTTACAAGAAATGTTTGGAAGCAGTCCTCATTGCTAAAGGCTGTGCTCCTAAGTATTAGAAAAGGGTGCCAATAATCATGACCATAGCCAGTTTTCAATTTTGAAGCCATAAAAGATTTTTTTTTTAATATTTGTATTATTGTTTCATCATGTGCTGTTAAATAAATCAGATGTACGTGTGAATTTGTATTATTTTATTGTGTTAAATTATATTGTTGTTATTATTATTATTATTATTATTATTATTATTATTATTATTATTATTATTATTTCAGAAGATATTGTACATTATCTACATAAAATGCAAGGGAGCTGATAATCTTGGCCAGAACTGTGTATATGTCAGGGATATACTGGGAGGGGTTGCTGGGCATATCACTGCTGTCATGACCTTTACATTACATGGGAAGCATTTGGTTAACACTCTTATCCAAAGAGATGAGCAGGTAGGGGTTCAGTGTCAAGGACACTTCAACATGACACATGGCTGTTGCTGGGATTGAACCTGTGACCTTTTAGTGGTCTCTAACCACTATGCCATCCCGCTGTCATGGAAAAACTACATCCCTGTAGTTTGGGTATATTTACTTTTCTTACCTAAATTGAAGGTTATATGATCTTTTATGTGTTTATATGAGTTTGATGACTCTTGGGTCCCTTGGAACCTGGAAGAACAGCGATGTAAGCGGCATGGATATCAGGGGCCACCATATGTTGCTGTGCCCCTTCAACCCTTAATCCATGCCTCTACTGCCTTATCTGGTCACCCGCACTGAAAGCCTGGAAACTGCGGTGGTGGGGGCAGGGAAACACCGTCCATTTTGCTGGAGACTGCTTTGTATTTGTAACGTGCTCTCCATCCAAATCCACTTGGCCTCGGATACCTTGGTCGGAGCGTGAGAGGCCAAATTCACCATCACACACACACACACACACACACACACACACACAGACACATACACATGCGCACACAGATACAAACAAGCACACATGCACGTACCTACCCACCCACACATATTCATGCACACCCAAACACACACACACACACACACACACACAAACATGTAGATCCTCCACCATCACCCTCCCACACACACATTAAAACACTAGGATATTGCATTGACTTAACTGATGGATATTAGTATTGTCACAGATCCCACTGACACCGTGCGTGTGTGTGTGTGTGTGTGTGTGTGTGTTGTTAGTCCACTATCCTCCAACAGAAAGTAGATTCCAGCTATTTGGGGGAGCTTTAAACGAGCACATGGGCCAGCAGAGCAGCAATAAAAATAAAGAGACAAACTTTACCAACTCCAAAAAACAAACTCAGCATTCCAGGACATTGATTGCTATATTGCTATGAGTGCTATAGTACCCATACCTAATGACACCGGCCACTGGTGTCCAGCTGCCCATGCCTAATACACAAGTGTAGAAGTGCATATCTGGAAATCCATAAGGGACTCTATCTTTTCACCTGGATTCACTTGGTCTGTATTCCATGCAATGATTAGGTGCAATTACTGTATATTCTACAAGTATGCTTCAAACCTTTTCAGCCCAGGACCGAAATAGAGTAAATAGTCTCATAGCTCAGACTCAGTTTGATCGCAGCAGAATGTTCTGTCTGTTGCCACTGTCACTGTTAGAAACAAGGACATTTTAATGATTTAAGAGTTAGCGTAGTGCAGTGCCTCTCAAAATGGGACATAGATATATTTAGGTGGCGTATTGACTTTTTTTTTTGCCGTATTGGAGAAAGTCTGCCAGAAGCTGATCGGGATATGGAATTGAGGTTTTTTTCAGCCGAGCAGATAAGGGAGACATGATTGCTGATCCTTATTCAGCACGTCGAGTATGAGGCGATTTGGGGATATGGGACAATGTGTAAACTACTGAGTCATGGCCCAAATCATCTGCTAAAACAGGCTTTGCTACAGATTATGTCTGTCGGTTGGTCTATGACCCTCCTGGTTTATAGATTATAGATAGCTTTGGCTTTATTTGATCGGTTCAGTGACACAGGAGCAAAATCTCACATTTGCACACACGTTTACATACATACTTGCAGCTGCACACCCACACCCACACCCACACACACACACATACACACACAGGCTGACCTATCATGGCACAGATTGAGAAACAAGGCAAGGTCACTGTAACAACATAGCCCATGTGATCTACTCTCGTCATCCATTTGCTATATTTATGATTTTTTTTTTACAGTGTCCTCTGATTGCACCATATATTCACCTATCTCTTTGGTTTTCCATATTTCACACATTGTACCATAGATTTGTCATCCCATGGGTGACTGGAATCGGGGAGATGACCACTTGTGCAACGCTTAAATCTTTCAAGACCATTTTCTGCGGTGTTGCCCGTGACAAGTTCACTGCAGAGTGGAGGAAGCGTCTGTCTAGGTGTGGTGCCTGGTGTCTGGGAGGCGCCATGCCTTTATAGCAGGGGGAGGAGAATGGCTTGAAGATGTCAAGAGTCAAGGTCCATTGGAATTTAGCTTTGGAATTGATTGGGATTTGGCCTAACATAATTGTAATTAAGAAAACAAAACATTTACAACACAAGCCCTGTTCTATATCATGTTCGTATTGCCTGTTAATCCTTCCTTGGCCTCTTTGAATCATGGAATTAGGTATGATTTGAAATCCTAACCTCCTTCCCTTTGTCCCTCTGCTAGAAGCAAACAGCAGCTCATTCTCTCCCCGCTCAGAAAGGAGACAGGTGTGCTGTGACAATGGAAATTCACTGAAATAACGATGGTAAAAAAAAAAGGCTGATAGAATTCTTCCATCCCGCTGCTCCTACAAATAGAGTCTCCTGTGGATATTTGTTTGTCAACTGCACCTACACACACACACACACACACAGGCGCTCACGCACATACACACACATCCACACACATCCATGCAATGTCAAATAATCCAATTAACTACCATCTAGTCAATTTGGGTAATTATCCAGGGACAATTGAGGCTATTTCTCCCCGTGCACTAGCGCAACTGTAATCAGGGCAAAGCAACAATAATGTGCAATTACAATTGCTCTGCAGTGATGTCAGTAAAGCTGGCAAAAAGGGGGTGCTGAGACTGCAGGGAAGCCATACACCATAATATTGTATTTAGACAGAGATAGGCCCTGGCTTTGTGTGGCCATTGTGGGCCTCAGTTTGAAAGGCTGTCCAAGTCTCGCTCTCAAGCGCTGCAGGGCGGAGGGAGGCGGTGGAAAAAGGGGCGAGCTTAATGATAAGCCAGAGAGAGAGTATCCTCACAGGGACCTCCCCGAGTCTGAGTCTGAGTCTAGCTCTTCATAAACAGATCTCATAATCAATGGCTGAATATCAAGTGATCCATCTTTTTCTGGCCTGTAAACGGTTGACATTTTCCCTTTATTAAAGCTGTGAGATGAAACGGGGGGGTTTTAACGACGACGCGGCATGATCGATGAGTCCATTGTAGCGGGCTGGAGGATGCTTTATTAACACCGAGGGTTGTCCCATTCCAAAACCATTTCTCAATATTTAGAGGATGATGGGTATCGGAGTTTGGCTCTCTAGATGCTCCGAGTTTGCTCACGGTGTGTGTGTGGTTTCTTCCTCCTTTGTGGGTTGTAATTGAGCAGAATAGGTGATGTTTTAGGAGAGAGAGAGAGAGAGAGAGAGTGAAGCCTTTATTTCTTTATCATTGGGTGATGAGAGAGAGGGAGGAAGGGTGAGGAGAAAGGGAGAGATGTGTGTCGAGTCTATTAGCTATAGAGCACAATGAATAAAAATTGGTCTTTGTTAAAACGAGGGGAGGCTAGAACAGGAGGGTCCGTCGAGGCTGCCATCAGCTGTGCCCGCGCAGCCACGCGAGATGCTACCACCATTGTCACCATTGTTGCAGTAAATCACTGCTCAGATGAATGCAGGTTGAGCAGCAGAGCTACAGCAGCCACTCTGTAGCAGATTACACCGTGCACCGTGCACGGTCGGGGAAAAAAACACCCATTCATTAATCCTCGTTTAAATGAGAGTGAAAAATTCATTCTGCACATTTGCTATGCAGATGGGATGAGACATATATGATACAGTGGTTTACAGCTATAGTTAGCAAAGCATCATAGACAGAGAGAAGGGGTGTGTGTGTGTGTGTGTGTGTGTGTGTGTGTGTGTGTGTGTGTGTGTGTGTGTGTGTGTGTGTGTGTGTCACTGTAGATGGAGAAGTCAACGTGAAGAAATGCGTGCATAGCGGAGAGAGAGAGAGAGAGAATCAGCCACCCAAGCAGATTTTCACACCCGGCTGAGCAGTAGGTGCGAGGATGGGCCTGGGACAGAGGGAAGGGATACAGGGGGGAGGAGGGAGGAGGGAGGAGGGCAGGTCTGGGTGAGAGGACCAGGGTTGAGGCTGTGGCAGGGAGAAGGAATTGGGAAGAAGTTGGGGGGCAGAGGATGAGGATGAGGATGAGGATGAGGAGGGTTGGATGAGGGGCCTTCTGCACCTTCGCTCATTTCTCTGTTTCATTTATGTCTGATTTCTGCTTTCTGCTGCATCCCCTCTTTCTTACTGCTTCCTCCCCTCCTCCCCTCCTCTCCTCCTCTCCTCTCCTCTCCTCTCCATTATATTCAACAATTCGCTTCAACTCAAAAACATCTGGAGCCCTGCCATGGCCTAAATCCCTGTCTCTTAAACCATTTAACACTCGTTTGCCTCGTGCCATCCCTCGATCTTCCACTTTCTTTTCAGAGGGCAGAAGGAACCTCGAAGCCCAAATGCTCAATTTGCTGTTTTTTTCAATTTTCTTTCTTCCTTTCCCCGTCCCTTTCCAGCCTGGGGAGCAGTGCGTGAAAATAATAAAAAAAACAAAAAACATTTTATTTATTTCTACAGTTCATTTGCGCTGCATTTTCTCTCTCTCCCAGCCCGGCCTGCTGGAGACTCAGGTGGGCATGAGTATTAATAGCTTTCCCCGTTCGTGACGTCAGCTGAAATCACACATGCACCACTTAATGCTCTGATGGTGTTTGCTCGTTAGTCACATCACTCTCCGTGGTTATTTGGTGAACTCAGTGTTCGGCTTCTCAGGAAAGAAATGACATTTTCATCTTCTTTAGCTTCTCCGTCTCTTTTTTTCATGCCATCATCTTTCGTTCACGTACCTTTCCCCCATGCTTTCTTGCTCTTGTTTTCTCTCTCTCTCCCTCTCTCTCTGGTTCTGCCTGTGCCCCCTGCTAACCTGCTCTTTCTCTCCTCTGTTCATTCCTTCTCCCTGTCTCTCTCTTTACCTCTCTCTCTCTCTCTCTCTCCAATCATTCTACTCTTTAAGGTTTGTCTTATTTTATTTCACCTTCTTTCTCTGTGTCTCTCTGACTAATCTCTCTCTCTCTCTCTCTCTCCTTCTCTCTCTCATTCTCTCTTTCTATGCCTCCCTCTCCTCTGAAAAGGATTGTATGCTCTCGCTGAAAGCTTTGTGGGGTCCTAAATGCTAAATGCCAGTCTGTCTCTGCCAGGCGCCCGCTTAGCGCCGGTCTCCTTGGTGATGAGACCGGCGATCAGGCCGTTTCGTGCCAGACACTGAGGGGTTTGTGATTGTGTGTGTGTGCACGTTTGTGTGTATGTATGTGTATGTGTATGTGTGTGTGTGTGTGTGTGAGTATGTGTGCACTGATCTGTACTGTATGTAAGAGAGAGAGAGAGAAGGGGCGAGCGAGGGACACGTTCACACTGGCTCATTTTCATGTGAATGAATTATGTTTCCTGCCACTGTGTTTTCGGCCAAACAAGGGGCCCCCTGTTCTCGCTGCCAGGACTCGGGGGGGGGGGGAGGCGGGGGCCCCCACAGCGGGCCGGTCCCAGCGCGGTGCGGTTCTGCACTGGCACATTTCACCAGGACTTGAGCTCCACAGACACTGCTGTTGGCCTCATTCTGATTCAATCCATCTGTACTGGTATCCCAACTTGTGGATCTGAGCGGAGCCGCAGACAGCCGTGGAGGAATCGCTGCACCGGGAAGTGGAGCGGCAGACTCCACGCCAAGAGATACAGGCTGTCATGTTTTATCACTGATGCACATTCAAACATGTTTATGATATTGTCCAGACTGTTTCTGAACGAGAGGGGGGTGTTAGGACTTCTTATTGTGATGGTAAAGTGTGATGTAGGTCAGTGTGTGTGTGTGTGTGTGTGTGTAGTCCCCTATGTATTTGGGTATGTATTTGAGTGCCTGCATGACTGTCTGCATGATGTGTATTATCTGTCCATAACTTCTAGTACATGTCCTTTTTTTTTTACTGTGCTTGAACAGGTGAATTTCCCCAGAGGGGTTATAAAGTCTATCTTGTATCACGGCAATCAAGCGCTGGCTGTGCTACTCGTTTGTAAAAAAAAAAAGAGCTGAGCCCATTCTGTTTTCCGTAAATCAAATCTCAAGAGGTTTTTAACAACCATGCGGAGGAGCAAAACTGCACTGCACCACGCAGGTGGCCTTTGCCATTATCATCACCTGCTCAGTAGTACTCCACAACAGGCTCAGGGTTTATTAGCAGTCCTCCCAACCGCGGGGTGTGGGGTCTCTAGCTTGATGTTTGGGTATTGATCCAGCTGACAGAGACTAATTCTCTGGGACACAGGGCAAGAGTTGGAGGTCAGCCCTACGGTCTGGGTGCTCGCATCTCACTGGGACCAATTTAAAGGCCTGGATGGTCAAAGGTACTGTGGGGGGTTTCGGCACGACCCCCTGCGGCTGCGGGGGTTACGCTCACAACTTTAATCAAATCCAAGAGTGAAGCTCACATCACACCCGTTGTAGCCCGTTTGTTGTTAGAATTGATTTAACGATTTTACCGATAACTTTTGAGGCACTGCATGTTTCCGGCCCCCAGCTAGATATCAGACCTTTTAACCCTCATCAGGCCTCAGATCCTCAGGGAGGACGCTCCCGGCGGCTCCATAGTCCAGGCTAAAGACAAAAGGTGACCGGGCTTTTGCTGTCAGAGCCCCGGGGCTTCGGACCGCCAGGATAGCAAAATCAGTTTTAAAAAGCACTTTTATGAACAAGCCCTTTTTCTAATTGGCCCTTTCATTTTTGTTGTTCTACCTTGCATTCTGTTTTTATTCTTGCACCTGCGTCGTGTATTTTTCTATCTCATTTCCTCGTGTTAAATTTGTATGTACCTTGATTTTATTTATTCACTTGTGCCGTGCACTTCATGGCATTTTGCTAACTGGACGAATAGCTGAATAGGACGTATGCTGCTGCTGTCAGAACCAACCTATTCAGACAGATTCACTAACCCAGAAAATAGGCTCTCTGCTGCGTATGGCCTCATGTATTATGAACAACACAAGGGTATCTGTTATGTATTGTCTGTGGACTCAACTCAGTGGTAAAGTACAGGTTGGCTGAATGTCTGCAGTGGGCTTTGACGTTGCCCTCCAGGAATTGGTAGGACTCTAAACATAAGGAATCAAAATCTGAATTAGCTCGGAGTCAAAACCCTTGTACTTATTTAACCTATATTATCCAGGATAAAGGCTCAATTAGCTCCATCTTACCCTCCGCTCTGTACCACGAGCTGAGAGAGCACCGAAACCGAAGAGTGGATTCACGTCTTGGCCCTGTAGAGTCAACTTTTTTTCAGCCCATGACTCAAATTGAGGCAGATCGGTCCTACTATGGAGCTGTGGCGCACTGAATCATAAGTACCCATGTCATGTGTAGGGGGGGGACACTTGAGAAACACGCCCAACATCCATTTTGGCTTCTGCCCTGCCATTTCACAAGGCATGCTGGAGAGAGAGCATTTGGAAGGCAATACTCTTTCTACCTCCACCTCCAGAAGGAATGCGAACCTCATCCAGGAAGTTGGCTCTACCAGCCTCATGCTCTAGTGTCGTGTCTCTGCCAGACTGAAGGATTTGCCACTCTGAGGACTCCTATCACGGCTATTCCAATTAATACATGACAGGACAGCAGTCTGCTTGGTCATGTGTGTGTGTGTGTGTGTGTGTGTGTGTGTGTGTGTGTGTGTGCGTGTTCTATAAAGAAAGAGAGAAACAGACAGTATGTGTCTGTATGAGTGTGTCCAGATATGTGTGTACATGCATCTTGGCTTGCCTCTTACAACAGTCTTGGCACAGGACAAGCGTTTCTGTGTCATGTCTTTATTATCTTGGCTCAAAGGTGTTTTGTGTGTGTGCATGTGTGTGTGTGTAACTTTATTATGCATTATCTTGTCTTAATTGTGTATGTGCGTGGGTGTGCGTGTGCACGTCCGTTATCTTGGCTCATCGGACGTCTGTGCTCTCAGTTGACACTCACACCGGGTGAATTGACCTCTGGAGATGCTCCGCTCCTCAACAGTAATGAAGAGTTTCTGGCGTGATCGTCCGGATTATACGATTATTCTGCTTTAGATCTGAGATTTGGTCGGTGGCTCTGAGGCGGCGCGTTGCTTTTTGTAAATGTCACGTTCGAGCATGGTCATCTTACAGCTTTCAAATGTTACATATTTTCTTTGATGAATGTCAGAAATATTGCAAATGTGAAACGTAGGATGAGATTAAGAAGATTAACCAGCTCTTGAAGTGTGCAGATTAAAACGTTTTCACCCAAAACTTTTTTTTAGGATGGGCATTTCAACAAAATCACATTGCACAAGGAGCATTTGAGGAATTCTGTTCCTAAATGAGATGACCACAAATAACAGTCCCTTCACAAAATGATTGATAATGCAACTTTAAAATAAATTCTGCTGCTTTTTAATGGTCAGTACTAGTTGACAAAAATACACTTTTACAGACCAGATACTCCTATGTTTTAGGAATATCTTCAGGTACAAATTTTCCCCCAAAATGTGAATCCAGTGCCGTGGAACAGAATTCTTCATTTGTTTTATTCACGTGCAGATAAATTATATATAAAATATTAAAAGGTCTGATCATCAATGATTAATAGTCTTTGTGCTGTAATGTAGGTTAGGGCCCAGGGGGCGGGTGAGCTGGAACATAAAACAAACAAATCATTCCCCATAAAGGAAAACATCTTTTAACACCCTATCCACTGTAGCCTGCATTGTAATGACCTGTATTCCCAATAACAAAGAGAGCCGACGATGAAAAACGATCAATGCGATGGAGTCATGAGGGGTTTTTGAAACTTGTGTGTGCAAATTTGTTTTCAGCGTTCTCAAGGACGGTGTGCGTTTTTGTTGAATACACGCACATACGCGGGCACACACCCAGACGTGCACACACACTCACAGGCATTTACGCCTGCACACACAATCAAAGAAACTAATTAAGCCTTTCTGAAACAAACAACTTGATTAAGACTCAGGAGGGGAGAGAATCAGGTGTGAACACCTTGGGTCATGAAATCATGTGTTAACTTATGCCAAGGAGTTTTTTGTTTTTTTAAAAGATGCTGGTTTTAACAAAAGCTCCACATCCGGCGGGAGTTTCTCTGGGCATGTTATCTCCAGCATTGTTGCTCACTACCTACCGATCATCTTCTGGCTCGGCGCACTAGTTGCAGAACCGAGCTTAGGTGTGCACCTCTGGGAGACATCTCTTTTTTTTTTTTCTTCAAGCTTAATTTGTTCCGGGTCCAGTGAGCAATTCTCTTCACTTAGTATTTTTTTCCTTCATTGGCAAAGGCCTTTACCTCTACACCATCTCAGGGCACACAGCAGCGTTCTCTGCTCTGTCACATTTATTGGTCCCTGAATCACAATAGCAAATTAGAGAGGTTTACATTCTTCCAGCACTTAGAAGTAGTAACAGCGTGTTTTCAGATCCGACAACAGCATCACTGACCTTTGTTTATATCCCCTGAAGAATTTGATGTTGCTACTGAATTGCAGCTTTTCAAGCTTGATCATGCTGTAGTCATGTGCCTGTTTGTGTGTGTGTGTGTGTGTGTGTGTGTGTGTGTGTGTGTGTGTGTGTGTGTGTCTGAGCAATGTGAGCATGAGTTGCTTACGTGGCAAACAGATACAGATCTTCACTGAGGTGGTAAAACACCAGCCATAATAACCGATAATGTGCTGATACTGCCAAAGCTGCTTTTTCATTCTTTCTCTAATTGGGATACGACCCCTGTTAACTCAAAGCATTTATTCCCCCGACTCACTTATTCTCTTTCCAGTCATTCAATTTTGCATCTTGGCGTTTTAAAATTCCGATTCCCCCGAGCGCATCGGAAAATCAGCCAGATGCAGCCGAGAAACAGCAAATGAGCAGTGGGTATAAGTGACGGTACCAATTACCAACATTGGTAAACACACAGGCAGATGTTTGAACCAAGAACAGACGCACAGATGAACACAAACCGATGTCAGAGAACAAGAGAAAGGGCAAGGGAGTCACGGGAGAGGTTCACGGAGAGGGAGGGTTGGTGATATGTGCCCGTCAACGACTTTCGTTATACACTGGGGCCGTGTGGCGAGGGGGGGGGGCTACAGCCGGGGTGCCTTGGTCTCCATGGAAACTGACATTCCCTTGAAGGTGCTTGGCAGCCAATTGTTGTGCTTGGGTAATGGTTCGAAATTCTCAGCAAAGTGCCTCGGAGGTTGAGATGAAATTCATACTGCTTGGCATAGTCTCTCACGGTGAATAATCACATCGTTTTAGACAGACAGACAGAGAGGCGGATTAATGGCATTCAGACAGGGAAATATATATATATATATATATATATATATATATATCGCCTGTTGCTTGGATATTAAATGTTTCTTTTAGCTCCATTGTTCCTGACCACCAGACGCTCGATGAATAACCACTTTTTCAGCCACAAAGAAGCGCTTGGGCATTCCTGCATTGATGTTCATTGAGCGCTTCTGGGTGAGAGAGACTTATCCAATCATGTTTCAGCGTTAGTTCTGCAACAGAGGTTCAGTATTGCTATGCTATTCAGAAGGTGTGCCATTTTCTTTAGGTCTCATATATATTTACTGTGAAATAAACAACCCATGTGCGATGCTTGTTCTCTGGGTAATTTTCTTCCTCTCTTACCGCTCCCTCCCGAGCCTTTCCCGTGAGCCTTTGCTCCAGCAGACAGACCTATTTAAGTGAGAGTGGTCAGGCCCCGCTGCTTAACAGCTGATGAAATGATTGCTCCCCTCTTTCTCTCCAAGTGCAGACCACTTTAAGGGTACGGCAGGTAGAATTAAGGCCTCGGCGGATGGCGCCTGTCAACGTCATCAATTCAATAGCAGCATCCAGGCGTAACGTCGGCCTCGCACCTCTGCTCCTGTCGCCAGCTCAGGCAGAAAATATGGAAGATTAACGCGTCTTTCCAGCACTTGTTTTTACCTTTATTTAAATGAATAGCAGTTCAGCTGGAATTGAGTTTGTAAATGCAGGTCGACTTGAACAAGTGCAAGGCTGATAAACCATTTTGGGGGTTTGGGGGTTGAAAGTGGGGTTTTCAACTGAGCCACTGCACAACTACTATATACTTTGCCAAAATGATGAGCGCTCATCTCAGTGCAGTATGCTACTTGCATTGATAACGCTGAACAGTAATAGACAAACAAGTACCATAGGGAGAAATATGAATGCGTTCATGGATGAAATAGACAGGGTTAGGCTCACTAGGGATCTGGAGAGCTAAATGGGATGTGGTCCTGTGGTACATGTGTTTGTGTGCATTTGTGAGTGTGTGTTTTATGTATGCATGCGAACTCGGGTGTGCAGAGGAATGTGTTTGTGCGTGTGTGAATGTGTGCATAGATACGTGTGTGTGTTTGATGCTGGTTTATTTGCTGTTCTTTCTTCCTCGCTTTTTCTTATCCAAGATCAGGTTTGCATCCAAGGTGGAAACACACTAGAGGAGAATCTGGATGATTTCCTTCCGAGAATTGGGCCGGCTCCCCGATCTAAGGCTTCGTCGGGACCGAGTACCAGCAAAGATTATCTATAGTGTGAAGCATTACAGACTAAATCTGAAGCCTCCCGATCGACTCGCAAGCTGATTGGGGGGCGCCCCGATAATATCAAACATGTTTCATATTTACGATTCGATATTGGCGCGGGCACCTTTAGTGTGTGGGTATTTAGGAATAGCCAATGGGGGGCAAGAGGCGGGAGTTACAGAAAGTTGTGTTTGATTTGACAACAATTTGTTTTGTTTCACTGTCTTTGAGAATTACTGTATGTCACTCGCCCAGGAATGTATTGAAACAATGAGTATTACTAGGCTTCATGTATCCAAGGGTCCTGAAACTCACATGGTTCTGGTCGAAGGTGTGCTCCATGTCGACTGTACATGTTTCTCATAGTCTTGTCTTTTATTCTTGGATCTTGTGACTTTGTTTTGTGATTTTATCTTGTGTTGTTTTGTCGTAACATAGTTCTATTTTGTATGTGTTACATTGTAATCAGGGTGGCATTGTAAAAGAGAGCTCGCTCTCAATTGTCTTCCCTGAATAAATTAATTAATCAATTAAAAAAAAAACTCAACACATAAATGACTTTGTTCACTTTCTATTCAAGGAAGAATAAGAAAAAGACTCAAATTTGCAGCTACAGATTTGTTTCTAGCACAGCAGGCATATATGTCAAGGGGTTATATGCATCCCAAATGTGTTTTCCATTGATGATAATATTCAAAGCTCACACAGTGAAGTTTAAGCATTTCAAAAACATACTGTAGCTTAACAAAATGTCACTCATCAAGCCCCAGCCAGCGCTGGACCATCTGACTGAGCGGATACTGTTATCACAGAGCAGATGTAGCAGGCATCTGTCAACAGATGTACAAACCAACTAAATGAGAAGTCGTTCATCCAGCAGATACGAGGCAGTTTGTTCCAGTGGAAGCCATTAATTGAGGGGAAATGTGGTTTGGGGAATTGGGGAGAAAATGTTTTGGGAAATGTACTCTATTGGCAGTGTTGGTGGGCATGGTTTGGCACTGCATCTGCATTGAGGAGGCGTATAAAACATTCATTTCAATTCCCATTGAATCCATTATTTATCATGTATCAAAATGAAGATGCAAACGTATCTACAAAGTATTTTCTGTTATGCCAGCAAGTATTACCGAACCTGTCAGTGAAAAGCTGAAACAGGAAATCACATTTTATACTGTAGGAATGTATCGAATATGCCCTCTCAATGACCTCTGTAGCAGACTTTGTTGCATATTTAGAGCACTTTACATGGTACTAGTCAAATGTAACAGAAATGTCATGCTGGTGTATGTTCAGCTTTGGGGAGAAATCGGATAGGTTGATTGCTGCCAGTTGTAATGATGACGGCAGTGACGATGATGATATTGGCGGACCCGTGGAAGCCAGTCGATGGTGGCACATCCGTCAGCCATCTGATCTGCCTGGCAGAGAGAGAGAGAGAGAGAGAGACAGAGAGAGAGAGAGACAGAGAGAAAGAATTAGTGTGTTTGCGTGCATGTGATATTGGGAACTAGTTGATGGTGACAGAAAGCTGTCCGATCTGCTTGGCATATGATGGCGCCTACTCACAGGGCAAGGTGATGATGCAAGGCTCCATTCCTGTTTGAAATCTGAATATGGATGTGTGTGTGTGTGTGTGTGTGTGTGTGTGTGTGTGTGTGTGTGTACGCGTGTGTAAAGCATGTGCTCTTTGTACTCGTGTTTCTCCCGTGCACCGACACGTGCGTTTCGTTGAGTTTCTTGGTGGATACGGATCCATGCAATTATTTTATGTTCAGTTGCAAGGGAAGGATTTAATGAACTGTCCCCTGTCACACAGGATCGATATGTAATCAATGACACGCACACAAGCACACACAGAATAGTCAATATGTTTCCCATCCTAACACTAATGCTGTGACTGAAATGTACTAACAATTAGTTGCTTTTGCAGGAACGTAAAATACACGTCTTGAGTGACACGGCTCAATAGACAATTACAGAGGACTATTGAGAAAGTCTCCCACCATGAACTGAGCGCTGTGTGGGCTGTGTCCACCTTTTGAGAGCAGGCAATGTTGATTCTTCCTCAAATGGCTTTTTCGTTACGGTCCCGAGTCAGAACTTGACGGTAAACATGTTTTCTTCTCGTTTCACAGGTTCGAGATTTGATCTGCACACAGGGAAAGGTAAATAGTGACGTTTTATTCCTTTGACCCATCTCCATATCTCGTTTCTCGCTCTCCTCTTTTTCCTCTGTGTGCTTGGAGAGGCAGGGATGATAGTACAAGCATTTGGCTGTATCTGCGGTTGTGTGTATTCAGGACGTGTGTAGATGGATGGAGGCATTATTGGAGAGATTTGTGTACCAGTTTCCTCACTGAACACACACGCACGCGCACACACAAACACACACGCACACACACACACACACACACACACACACAGAGTTTAGTGCAGCAGTCTGTTGTCCTAATCACACTGAACATAAAATGTGGATTAGGGGTGTCAGAGCCTGCTTTATGGTATCACTCCTGATCACACAGACACACAAACACACACTCAAACATGCACGCACACACCTGCTGCGAAAGCCACGCAACTAGTCGGAAGGGAGGGAATCCCGTCGTGTTTATCCGCCATTACATCCCCACAGGACTGCCATCCAAAAAATGGCTAATGCTAGCTTAGCTACCTTTTAACTTTTTAGTTGAGCTAATTAGCGACTGCACATTTCTAAAAAGGCCCCATGCTGTGTGTGTGTGTGTGTTTATGTGAAACTGTGTGTGCGCAATTGTGTGTCTAGCAGTGCATACATGCATGTATGTGTAGCTAATGACTCAGCAGGACATCTGTCACAGCGGATTGTAATAAGAACACCACTGGCGGCTGCGAAGGCAATCGAACGTCAGTGATCTAAAATTACTTTCAGTGCACCTTATCCAAGATCAGCAGTTCTACCCTGAGATAGTTTCTGCATTGTTTAGATACTCAGATCAATAGATGCTGTTAAATATGATCAATATAATGACAATTTCATGGAAGGGCATGGAAGTCCCCGCCCCCACATCTTTCCTGCATTAGTATGACAGTGAAAGCCATGGTAGAATCCCCCCACCTGCATCTATCCTGGATTAGTCCTACAGTGGTCGCCATAAACCATTAGCATGTCAAATGGAACTTCCACAATGGCGACACGCGTGTCCTGGGTTTTGCCATCTAGAAAGTGGTTGATCCGGATGGTGGTGGTGGGCCTAGATATCTTTTTGGTCTATTTCTGGCAGATGGAGTCTGTAACGGTTTATGTCTGCAGCCTTCCCTTAGTGGATCCCAGAGTATTTTAGTCCAGAATAATCCCCACCATCTGCTGTCTCCTCTACTACGTTATAGCACTCAGTATCTCTCTCTATCTGTTTCTATCACTCTCGATCCATTTCTATTGCATTTTCTCTCTCTCTTTCTCTCCTCCATTTTCATCGGTGATGCCTCCCTACTCCATTCTTCATCCTGATCTTTCTCTTCCTCTCTCGCTTAATCTCTCAATCTCCACCACTTTCTTTCTCTGTCTCACACGCAATCCCAATTCCTCTCTCTGATCTCTCCATCACTCCTTTGTTCTCTCCTCCATGATCTCTG
Organism: Hoplostethus mediterraneus; assembly: GCA_034670385.1. NCBI lineage: Eukaryota > Metazoa > Chordata > Actinopteri > Trachichthyiformes > Trachichthyidae > Hoplostethus > Hoplostethus mediterraneus. Next base: position 3,841,630 of record JAXDDW010000010.1, on the reverse strand, counting down.
TGACTTCCTCACACTTCCTTTCATTCTCGCTTTACTTCTGTCTTGCCTTAAATCTCTCTTGATTATTCGTTTTCCTTCTCCTCGCTTCCCTCTCCCACTCTATTCCTCTCTTTATCCCCCACACAGCCACCCTTACCCCTCCCAAAGCCTGTCCAATCCTAATCTGGGCTGTTCCTTCCTTAAACGCAGACACCAGCTTCCTACTCTTCGATTTGAAGACTAAAATCTTCCCCAATATAAATGTGAGGATTACTTAAGCAGCGATTTTCAAACTATTCCTCCCGGGAGCTACATTTACAACCACATTTCTTTCTGAAGATCCAAAATTTGATTGTGCAGTCTACAACATATTATCCTATTTTTAGGCTACTAGTTTATTCAGACATCTGCAAAGACTTGGCAATTTATAACATAGCCATTAGCACTGCATAACTTTTTCCTAAGAATGCTGTAAAGACCCATTCTTCTGAGGTCAGCAGGGTGGCCTAGTGGTCAGAGAGCCCATCCTTCACCGTGGCGACCTGGGTTGCAAGTATCCACCCTGCTGAAGTGTCTTTGAGCAAGACTCAAAGGAGCACCGGACCTTCCTGCAACCCATACTTCATGGAAAACATTGTACTGTTATATGCATCTGCCTGTTGCTTGATAAAACCGCTGAACTTTCTGAATCTGTTGAATTGGATAAAAGATGAAGAAAACCATTTTGACATTTTGTTGTAGTTCAAACGGTTAGAGAGGTGGACTTGCCTGGAATACCACCCCTACTCTATTTTCCCAGGCTGTTAATCTACGACATTCAGTTAGCACGGACACAGATTGTTGCCAATGTAAATATAAATGTACAGATCATTGATGATGAGAACCGCCCTTTGACATGAGCATCTCCGCAATGACAACAATGACTAGCCAAACAGGTAAGACTCCAGCACCTCAGAGACATGGCTGTCAGCTATGTACAGTTGTAACAGCACACTGCTGGATTAACAATGACTCTGAATGGATTAGTGTGTGTTTGTGTGTGTCTATGCGTGAGAAAGAGAGAGAGATCCAGACAGAAATCTGACTGTGAATGACTGTGACTCCTGTGTCGGGGGCAAGTGGGTATTTGATAAAGCCGGATACCTTAAACAGATACTGATAATACCCGTAGATCATCACATTTTGGCTTGACATCACACGCCACGCGCTCATATCATATCATCGTCATCTAACCCAAATCCATTACCAATAGGACACACAACCTCCCCTCTCTCGATTTCCTCCTCCGTTTCTCCCCTTCGCCGGTGAGTTTGTCTGAAATGATATGATTACACCCAGAGAGGGAGGAGCCACCAGATTAAGCATAAGGTACCCATGGCCCATCTGGGTACTGGCGCGGTACAGCTAACGAGCTAGCGGCTAGTGTTGCAACCAGCCTCTCTTTAAGCGCATCAGCATGACAAAGTTATTCATTCTCACCATTTTGCAGTCTGCTGAGAGCAGAGGCAGCCAATTAAAGCCGATAAAGCTCAACCTAACCTGAAGCTAACCCAGAAAATACAGTTGTAGCGGGTCACACATAGAGGTTGTTTTGCCAGCATTGGTAGTTTGATGGCCCTCGGGGTCACGCATACTATTGCAAATGTTGATGTTCATTGAAATATTGTCTTACGTGGTTCTTTGGGTCAATGAGATTATGCATGTGTGTGTGTGTGTGTGTATATCTATGCGTGCACGTGTGATTTCCTGCCAAACCATTTTATGCTGAATACACATGCCTTTCTGCTATTGTAAATTGCTTTGAATTGCTGTGATGGCTACTTATTATCATCTCCCTATAAGTCCAATATTAAAATCTGCCATGATGTCATTCTTCTGAAGCTCTTTCATCCTCATTGCAGTAATGTGTCTCGTGGATTACTGTATTAGAACATCATCTAGCGGTCTGAGAATGTCGGTAATGAATGCAAGACATGCAATCTGCTTGACTGTTCAAAATGGTCTTAATTGAAATGCTGAAAAGACAGCTCCGACTAATCAGCTTAGAGATGTAGTCCACAGTTGACGGATAATAAAGAGGATCGTACTGTTGAAGAGTCTATTACCATCCAGCTCTAATCAGCTCTGACGACAATGAAGAAATGGGGGAGGGGTTAAAGAAAGAGACAGAGAGAGCAAGTGAGAGACTGAGAAAGGTAGAGAGCGAAGGGGGAGTTGAGTTGAGAGATGAGGTGATTCCTATTCAGACAGTGTTATCCCAAACCATCGCTATGCCACTGAGCACCTTGTCTTCCTTCCAAATGGTTCGAAGTTCAAAGAAGTCTGGACAGCCTGAGAGGGCTCTACTGTACGTACAGGAAATAATGGGGGGTAACAGGAGGTAACCGGGAGGGTTTTACCAACAGAGACGATGAAGGAAAGAAAGAATGAAAAAACAGACAAATGTACTTTGATGTAAAATGAAAGGAAATGACAAAACCCTTGATGTTAAATGGAAGGGATATAAAGAAAACAAGATATAAGTCAAATTTGGCCCTCCGCATTTCTTTTTTTTTGTTTGTTGTACGTGTAAGAGTTTCAGTGTATTATGGTACAATTTAATTGTATTTGAGGAGGACAAACAGGCTTAACCATGCCTACGTATTCCATAACACCAATTTTTCAAGGAGCGGCATGGGGAGAAACCAGGAGACAAAAGAGCCAGTGTTGGGTCCTGAAGATGTTAGGTTTTCTAGCATGCTTTGCGCTACACTGAGCACTAGACACCCCTCTATACCGATAGATGTAGTCAACAAGAGGGAGTGCCCACAAAAGCATCATATCTGCTCCTCCATATGTGCTTTCCCCACGGGGGCAAACAACGTTGGGGCGACCATAGCTTGTTGTGAAACTTGGTAGCGTTTAATATGGGACTGGATTTGATCTTCTGGACAGGAAAAGATGCCTTGATCTTTGTGTTATGGAAAACCACCCCTACAAAAAACAGTGCGCCTTCAGGGACCTATAGCTTTTCATGTTCTCCTTTATGTACGTCCCTGTTAAAACATAATAGTGATTGTGCTGTCATTGAAGTGAGGAGAGGGCTACTAGTATAGCCTAGCATACTTTTGATCTATGTTGGGTTAGGGTTATGGTTAAATCTAACGAAGCGTCATGTGAGCGTCTTCATACCAGGATATTCAATCAGATGACAGAAGGGGCATAAAAGGGGTGTGGCCATGCAGGCAGGAGAGGAGCCTAGCAATAGTAGTCAAATAGAAAGAAAGCAGAAAGCATAGCAAAGTGTATCCATTTACACAGACATGAATGTTTATCTTGTGTCATATTTGTCAAGTTAGCGTAGCTTAGCCAGTTGAAGGGACCTACTTAGTAACCGTTTGCCTTCTCGGTCCAGCTGGTGTCTTTTCTTTCCCCTGCCTGCCCAGTGATGTCTTCCCCTGGAGGCTGCCTGACTGCCCGGCTGCAGCTCGGTTTTGCCTCCTTTGCAAACTCAAAAGTGTTGTGATTCATACAAGAATGGCTGAAGTGGGGACGCCGGGAAAATGTGGATGAAAATGTGGTCGTCCATTATGACAGTGGCATTCCTCACTGCAGGCACAGTTACCTCAGCTTTTGGAAATGAGCAGATATCACTAGCTAACTGGCTAATATGCTAAGGTTAGCATTTTGCAGGGGGAAGGCGTAGAGCCAACAGAGAGTTTTAATATCACCATGCTGGGATTCATGATGCAATTTTGACGTAGCAAATCCTGAAACTGAAACTTATAACTCATATTATAAAAGTTTGAGCACACTTGCTTTAGGGAGAAATAAAAAAAAAAAGATTTGGTCCTGCATTTAGCAGTGACATTGGATCTTGTAGGAAAGGGGAGTTAGAGAGTTAGCAGACAAAGATCCATGGCCTTCTGTTAAACACGTTTTATTAATAGGACAAAGAATCTTACAAGTAAAGGCTCCTGTAAAAGTAACCGGGTTTTTGAGTGTAGACTATTTTATTTCCCACAGTAAATACCTCACAGAGGAGTTGAATGTCGCTCTTTGTTGTTGTCTCGATGTGTCCTGGGAGATTGGCTCTGCAGTAAGTACAGTTAACAGTAGATCCAGGCTTCAGTCGTAGGATTACACGGCACAGGACAACTCTCTCCGGACACTCACCTCTCTCTCTCTCTCTCTCTCTCACTCTCTCACTTTCACTCTTTCTGACCTTCCAAAACCCCTCCACTCGCATGGACAGCCTCACACACACTCAGACACACACACAGTTTCCCATTATGGCCCTCTGTTTATGAGACAGACAGACTGTATGAGTGGAATGATACAGGACACACTAGCAAGCAGCTCCCCGCTGTACTAACACAAGGCTATCACAGGGTGCCCAGACATCTGATTTATTACCTTAGTGTATACCAATAACCTCCCCCTATTGGAATTGATTTCTTACCTCATATAGCCTAAAGTTTGCTTGGCAATTCTGTAGAATGTATTTCTAATCCAATTAAAGTTGAAAGTTGAAACACACACCGCTTGGAATTAACAGTGCATGCCGCTTAGTTATTGAGAGGCCCGATGTGCTCAGATGTCCCATTTAAATTAACCTGTCCTTGCAGTGACTGTCCTCACAGTTGGCACTGTAGCTGCATTAATACAGGAGCTCCTAACTAGTGTATTTACGTGCACTCAGTATTCCAGATGACACTCATATCCCCCTGTTCTTATATGGGATAGGCTGTTCGTCTTGATATCCTGCTCCAGAATATCTCTGCAAACATATAAATCACTACAATATTCTGTAGTCTGCTCACACAGACTACAAAAACCAAGCAACCAAGTAAGTAAGTGGAAAATTTCTATTCTATTCTCCCAATGATGTAGCTACCAGATTACATCACCTCCCCCTCCCTTGCCCCCCAGCCAGGGATACCGTGTCCCGTATTATGCAAGGTGGGTAGATGCCAGCAAAGGGAAAGGAGGGGCAGAACAAGTCCCACTCCTCATTATCGTTAATAACAGTATCATTAATCATCGCACCGACACAGGTGCCCACGTTTCTGATGCCTACAGCATATAAACGGTGGGCTGGGTACGCTGAGGTTCAGTAGTGCCAGTAGGGTATGACTTATTATTATATAGGCCATGACAAAATGACAGCAGCCATGTTTCCTCAGCATTCAATGACTGTGGTACCAGCACTGACAAAGATTTATTTTTGCTTGGAACGTGTGACCGTTAAGAAAGGAAGGAAGTAAGGAAGGAAAGAAGGAAATGAATTGAGGGTTCGAGAACTCGTCAGGCCATGCTAGCCGATAGAGTTGGTGAATCTTGACCTTGTGAGCCTCACTCTAGCAGTACAGCAGTGACATTATTATACTGTCTCTGTATACACCTGTGTAGTCACGATATGCACCGAGGGATCATTATATCATTGCTGAGGTTTCATACAGCCAATATTGCTCTGCTGTAGGTTGGGATAGATTTATGCTGCCATACTGTAGCTGTCGTGCCCCAGGGTTGCTGAACTCTTCAAAGTTTGCACCAGTCTTCTATTAGTTGTGAGACAGTGAACAAGTGGGTTAACGTCTATAGATGAGGCGTAGTGGGTTTTAACATTGTTTAAGCACGAGCCAGTGGGTGGCTTATACGCATGGTGAATTAAAGAAAGTATAATTGGGAGGGTAGGTTTCTGTCGTATCATGCTTAAGTAAGCGCAGGAGTCATTTTCTTGGCTGTGGATTGTGGTGCATATGAGGGGCGCGCTGATTCAGAGATATATATCTTTTATTGGCTGAAATTTCCTGTGGCCCCAGAGCCAAAAATTATTACACATGTGCATAAAACAATTATTCCTTGGGTGGGAAGAAAACAAGCTGCTCTTGTAAACTGGTCAGTTTTCAAAAGCCAATAGCAGTAGATTTTCATTTCAAAATGACAATGCAATGAAATTACGGTCATTTTGGTTCGATTAGGATTTTTTTGAAGAGGGCCCATTTTCACAGGAGGGGTCCTCTCAATGCTTGCCCACCCCAAGGTTTAGAAAATATTGTTTAGAGTGTGAGGTAGAGAGGGTGAGGTTAAGGGTGAGGTGTATCCCCAAGGCTCAGGGTGTGTTTAGCATCTTGCGGCTAATTTAGAATGTGCCGTGTCGGAGTAATAGGAGCTGAGTACAAACCCCTGACACGTATCACACACACACACACACACACACACACACACACACACACACACACACACACACACACAGCCCATCTGACTGACACCCTGAGACCACACTACACACATGACCCATGTGTGGATGGAGCAAAGAGGAGATAAAGAATGGGTCTTTGGGGGAGGCAAAATGCAGCATTAGAAAGGGACAGGGGAAGAGAGGAGATAAAAGTTTGGCTGTGATTGACAGAAAGAGGAAGGCAAGGAGTGCAAGGCAGAGAGGAGGAAGGAAAAGGAAGGAGGGGAGAGGAGGAGCAGCTGTCTTTAGAAGTCTGTCTGTATAGGCTTGAAGACTGAAACTCACAAGTCCCTGAAGTGGCAACACTGTGGACCTACACTTTCCCAACCTGGGCGTTGGCATGATATGAAAATAGGGCTCCCAAGAGAAAATCCTCATCAGACTAGAATGAAGAATAATATCTGGCATTATATTGCAATGAAAAAATGACTTTGATTTCTTTGACTACTACTACATTTTCAGGTTTCATGGCCTTAACATGTTGGTGTCATGGGGTTTCTTGTGCGAGGGACGGGTCCATTTTATTCCAAAGTTGTGAAAGTGCTGTGACTTTTATCTACTCGGAGCTCTTTACTTGAATTGCAAAATTACACGGTCCTCTCTGTGCTGAGGAAATTTCATGATCCGGCTGCCCATGAGACCCATTCAAAACCCATAATTGCATAATTTCAGAAATACAAGGGGCGACAAGGGGAAAATGAGCCAGTTTCCTCATTGATTGACCTTTTGGAAATAAAAGGTTTTTATCTGACAGAAGCGATGTCCTTTAGTCAAAACTCACAAAGGGCAACATGATCTATACCGCAACCACCTGGAGTGATTGTCATAATTACAACGGTCATGATGAGGGCCTGGCTGAAGCGCGTATTGATTTTGCTCAGGCCGTAGTGTAGGGTTTGGCATATGAGTTGATGACTACATCGGCATTGAGGGCTAGCAGTGTAGCACCAGTGGGACACGCGAAAAAGACCTGCGGCCTATCTGTCTTATTCCTGTTTTGATTCCTTTTCCCTGCCAGCTTCCCTCTGCCTGGGTGGCGGTCTGTCATGCGATGCTCTGGCAGATTTTATGTGAAGAGGGCTGATATCTAACACACACACACATGCACTCAAACACACACACACACACACACACACACGCCCAGATTTCTGCACCATTGATTATGGGACTATTTGTTTTGGCGGTGATTTGGACCATGTCGTGGTGCTCATGCTTTATGCATCAAATATGGTACCGCTGGCTGCATAGCACAGCGGGGAGAAAAGCAATAAGCATTTGCTATCATCCGTTATTCTGGGGAAATTAAAGGATAGTAATACGCCTGCAGAGCCCAGGCCGATGGATAACAGTGGTTCCCAGTTATTGTTTTTTTTGATAACAGCACTTTCCGACACTATTCCAGTTGGTGTTATCTCCTCGCAGGTTTGGAGATGGCAGTGTTTCAGCGTCATTATCAGATATATCGATGGAATATTCTGTTTCAAATCTAGCAATACAACCCCCTCCTTGAATATCAATGTGAATAACTGAATTTTGAGGTACCTTTCTTTTCTTTTTTTTTTTTAGACATTCCCTTGGATGTCATATCTGAAGTTATCTGCTGGGGAAGAAGTCATTACTCAGCATGGCAGCTATCTAATGTTACATAAAATACCTCCTCCTCATTTTTTTTAGGTGAAGGCCACTGGATATATTTTATTTACACCAGTGTGAATTATTCAGGGGAATGTTTCTTGATGTAGCTGGCTAGCTAACTGTCTCCCATCTATGAGTGGTTGAGTTATTCTAATGATCCCCCTCTCCCCCATATGGATTAGCATGAGCCTGCAGGCTCTACCACAGCTACTCATCAGAGGGGCGGTGGATGGAGAGGACCGGGGTGATTCTGTCTCGGTACAAAGCTGCTGCCTCAGTTGGAGGAGCGAGACGTGACCGCCCAAATCACTTTCCCAATTTAACTCCCCAGGTCTGTGTGTGACCTTGTGTGTGTGTGTTGGGGGGCACAGCTTCATGTAAAGGTGTATATGTGTGTGTGTGAGTGCATGTGTATGTCCTACACTCTTCTCAATGCAAATCTCTCTGGTCTCTTTCTTTCTTTTCTTTTTTCATCGTCCACACACTAACTCCTTTTTCCCATCTTTCCACTCCTTTCTCCCTCTCCCTCTCTCTCTTTCTCCCTCCATCTTTCTCCCTCCTTTCATCTCTTCTTTGAAGTGACCACAAGGCAAACCTTTGTTTAAGGAGTTTCATGAACCGATGTCAGGAATACTGCTTTTTGTGTGTGTGTGTGTGTGTGTGTGTGTGTGTGTGTGTGTGTGTGTGTGTGTGTGTGTGTGTGTGTGTGTGTGTGTGTGTGTGTGTGTGAGGAAGGCATATTTGTTACTAACTGATCTTTGTGCAAGGGAGCTCGACCTGTCAGAGCTGACATGACGTTCAAACAATCTCCACTTCAGATTGTGGTGTTGTCAGGAAATGCAGGGTTTTTTTTCAGTGTAGGACAGGATTCAGCAGAAATCTTTTTTCTTTTTTCTTTGACAAACTCACTTTTGCCTTGTGTCTTCTAAAAGTTTAACAATTTTCAGACTGGCCAGCTGCAACTGGGTCTCCAAAAACAGCAGTCACCAGTCGCTCAGCACGGGCCTCTTTCCCTCTCCCTCCTCGCTCCTCCAAGACTCCCTCCCTGTTTTCTCTGATCTTACGAACATCAATCCCTCGTTCCTCATAGCAAAAAAAGGGGGGATGAGAGATGACAAAAAACGAGATGACAGATTACCTGCTATATATAGAGTCAGTCTCATGCCGCTTCTCTTATTCATCTTTTCCCAGCGCCCCCGAGCTATTGGACACACCTTTTGGTTTTGCGACTGCCGATGCAAATAGACCCTCTCCCCCATCTCAGTGCTCTCAAAATTAAATGGCGCGTGCCACGCATTCACAGGTTCACAATAAGGGTGGTGATCACAGGTTTTCTGTCATGGAGAGAGAGAATTGTGTTGAAAAAAGCCCAATGAAATGATTCATGCTTTTGATGTTATTTGATTTCACTTTGGAATATGTTATACTGTGGGTTTGAATCTGAGGCACAAGAGCAGCAGGGGAAGAATCACAGTTCACCCATGATAAAATAGTCTGATAATTGTCCCCATGCATGCTGTAAACACTTACTGCCTGTGGCTCCAGCACTCATAGTAACACACTTATCTGTCTGGGGAGAGACAGATTACCATGGTCCCTCATGTAATATCCTTCTCTTCCTCCTGTCCATTTGTCTGCTAAGTGTTCCTATAGACTGTGTCATACAGCAGATTTATGCTCTCCTGGCTCTGGGTGACAATATTGTAAAGTATGGATTAGAACTACACTGAAAGGCCAGGGATAATCTCACTCTCTTGCTTTTTTTCCTGTCACATTCACTTTTCATTCTCACTCTCTTGTGCTTTTTCCTCACTCTCTCTCTCTCTGTTTCCCATTTTTGCAGTAAATTATCAGTAAATCATTGGATTCTCCTATCTAGGATTTCGCCCCCGTTGAGAAGATTCATCATTTATATTACAGAAACAATACGGCTGGTCTCTGTTCTTATCATTACCTTCAAAGTGGAAGTTCATCTTTTTCAGCCACCAGCATTCTGCATTAATATATCCACATGTAGTGAAGTGTGTACTCATCAGCATAGCTTAACACAGCCTACTTTATTACCATCTCAATCAGTTGTGACAGTAGACAGAGGTACAGAAAAGACATCAGGGATTCTAAAAATCTCATATTTCGCCAAAACTCTGTAAAATCAAGTTTCAAGTTGTTGTAAGAGATTTCCTAAACCGCAACTCTTCAATGGTCTTTTTCTATTTGTAAGAATGTTGAAATTACACAGTGTATTAACAATTTAAAATATGTTCCTAATGAAATCCATTGTCACAAATGGAAAGTGGGTTGTTATGGCTGATAAGAGGCTTAAATTTCCCAAAACACACACACACACACACACACACACCCACACACCCCCACACATATGTCCATGCACATACATACACACTCCACATCTGGTTTGTCTCTTTAGATGAGAAGAAGTGGACATGGGCTTTTAGGAATAGGTCATACTACATACTAATCATACTACAGTATGATTAGGATCTGGGTTGGTGTGTGTGTGTGTGTGTGTGTGTGTGTGTGTGTGTGTGTGTGTGTGTGTGTGTGTGTGTGTGTGTGTGTGTGTGTGTGTACATTCAAGCCTTTTGGCAGTGGACTTAGCACTTTTCTGGCCAGGATTGAGATTAAATTGTTAAACACAAGCAAACAGACAAATGGTTTTGTTAACTTCCTGGACCCAGAGACCTTTATTAAATGTTCCTGTATGTGTTTCTGGCACAATATCAAGGGCCTATATACACTGACGCTTTTGTACAACTTATGCAGATGTATACAAGCCTCGCCTCACTGCATATCACACAGCATATTTATTCATTAAAAATATTTCATCTCTCTCTTTCTTCCTCTCCTACTTTCATCTTCTCTCTCGCTCATCAACATATCATCAGGATATTACTGTGTAGTTATTCCTTTATGTGTCATTCGCTCATCACACTGCCTTTATGTAGCCTAATCAGAGAGAGAGGGAGAGAGAGAGAGAGAGAGAGAGAGACCGACCCCCCCTGGGATATAATTTATGTTATCTCATATTTACATCAAACCCAAAGGTAAGGTCCTGCTCTTTCCCAGTCCGCCTCTCTACCTCCAAATTCTAGACATGAATAAAGATTCTACATTTCAAATTGGATTTTTTTCCCCCTTGTACTTCTCATTTCTATGCCGGGAGCACATTTTTTTCTTCAAGATTCAGGGATTTTTTTTTTTCCAGTGGAACACAAGAATATGTGCCAGCAAGGGCAGTGAGAGACAAATTGGAGGAATGAAACTATTTCTTTTCATGCTCAGAGGAGAAGGAGAGCTCTGTTAGCCTAGCTGACATTCCACTTAATTTGATTCATTATGGCGTGGTGACGCCGTCGTCGCCACATGCAGGGAAGTGGGCCAGTAGAAGAAGCCGGGAATGTCCCGGTGGAGGACAATACAGCTACCGTGGTACAAAGAAAGACGAATCCAGCCCAACCAGTATAGCTGTTTATGAGGCCTAACCTGGCTAAAGCCTGAAATAGTGAATGGTTTTCTAATATTACATAACCAATGCCAGTATTTTGAACTACATTGTTGAGCCTGAAACCAAATCAAGTGTGAGCAAGTACATTAGAAATTCAGTGTGACCAGAACCAAGCCCATCAGGTCCACTGGGGTCCTGCCAAGCTCGAGCAGAACCACAGAGTGATGCTGTGAAGAACAACATGTGTTCTACAGTAGAACTCTGGAATGCCCATTTAGAGAACAACATGTGTTCTACAGTAGAACTCTGGAATGCCCATTCAGAGAACAACATGGGTTCTACAGTAGATCTCTGGAATGCCCCTCTAGAGAACAACATGGGTTCTACAGTAAGACTCTGGAATGCCCATTCAGAGAACAACATGGGTTCTACAGTAGAACTCTGGAATGCCCATTTAGAGAACAACATGTGTTCTACAGTAGAACTCTGGAATGCCCATTCAGAGAACAACATGGGTTCTACAGTAGATCTCTGGAATGCCCCTCTAGAGAACAACATGGGTTCTACAGTAAGACTCTGGAATGCCCATTCAGAGAACAACATGGGTTCTACAGTAGAACTCTGGAATGCCCCATTCAGAGAACAACATGGGTTCTACAGTAGAACTCTGGAATGCCCCATTCAGAGAACTACATGGGTTCTACAGTAAGACTCTGGAATGCCCATTCAAAGAACAACATGGGTTCTACAGTAGAACTCTGGAATGCCCCATTCAGAGAACAACATGGGTTCTACAGTAGAACTCTGGAATGCCCCATTCAGAGAACAACATGGGTTCTACAGTAGAACTCTGGAATGCCCCATTCAGAGAACTACATGGGTTCTACAGTAAGACTCTGGAATGCCCATTCAGAGAACAACATGGGTTCTACAGTAGAACTCTGGAATGCCCATTCAGAGAACAACATGGGTTCTACAGTAGAACTCTGGAATGCCCCATTCAGAGAACTACATGGGTTCTACAGTAGAACTCTGGAATGCCCCATTTAGAGAACAACATGGGTTCTACAGTAAGACTCTGGAATGCCCATTCAGTGAACAACATGGGTTCTACAGTAGAACTCTGGAATGCCCATTCAGAGAACATCATTGGTTCTACAGTAGAACTCTAGAATGCCCCTCTAGAGAACAACATGGGTTTAACAATAGAGCATTTGGATTGCTGCCTCAAAGAAAAGTTTCCTCACTATAGTCCTGGAAAGTTAATCACACAGATTCAACATTTAACACTTGAGTGACATGCTCAATAGAAAATAATAAATGTTCTGTTAGGGAACCTCAGTCTGCAAATTTCCAGTTTTCCGCCTCAGATAATATGTTCACTGGGAGATGACAGAGCAGAACAACAATATGGTTGTCATATCACTGACATATGAATGGACTCAGATGGAGACCAAAGCACAATCTGTGTGACGGCTGTTGCATGACTCATGTGCATACAGTATGAGGAACTGGTGGTTTTGGCCACTACGAGTTGCTCACTTACACTGTTGTGGTTCAAATATGTGCAGAGTAAGGATGATTCATGTGACAGAAACCGTCATGTGCTCTTTCTATGCCACCTTTCAGTTTTTATTTTGATTAGTGGATCTGTATTTTGTTTGTACGCAGCAAACAATAAGACACCTAGTCATGAAATTTAAAAAATAAAACAAATTAAATATAATGCCACTTGTTTCAGTATTTTTCTAGGAACAAATATCTTGAAACAAGGCAGAACAAAGTAGCTCACTCCACTAGCATCAAGAAAATGGCATTTGATTAAGATTTCTTCCCTTGTTTTAAAAAAAAATTTGATTTTACGACTCAATACTTGCTTCTTACTGGGAACAAAATATCATAGGGTCCCAGTGCCATTGATATGTTTGATTTTATTCATATTAAATAAACATGATGTGAATTTGATTAACACACCGCCCCGCTCTTTATTGTTTTTCAGAACAGGTAAAAAGCTGGCTATTAATGCCTTGGTTCGCTATTTGTTCTCTACGCTAGATGTAAAGTCAATAATGATGATTTACACACACATAGTCTCTTACGGATCTTCACTGACAAATGTCTTAAGGGAAACAATGGAGAATAGAGCATTCTTTCAGCCTAGTCCATTTTTCACTGACACATCCAACTGACTTCCTTCCCTGTGCTGATGCTTTCTTCCTTAAAGATTTAGAGACACAGGGCTACAATTGTGAACTGACAAGCCATATATCCTGCAAGGCATTCAAACAAGGATACATTTGAGTTGTGATAGATAGTCTAATAGAGTTTGCCTGTACTGTACTGCAAGACATTCTAGCCAAAAAGTACCACCTTATGAAGTTGAGTGGGTGCTTTTCATTATCAAAGTGTCAGTGCCTCTTTGTGTCCAACATCTTGTCAGATCTCTCTAAAGCCCATTCTTCTGAGCTCCATTTTTCCAAAGACGGAGACACCAGCACCACCTGCTAGGCAAGACTGGCTTTGTAGAGAAAATCATTCCTTTCACTGTGTACTGTACCACAGTTTCACTACTCCGTCTCTCAAGCAAGTACCCACCTTAAGCCCTTTTCCTAGGCTTAAGGAGAGTGTTCTGACTGCCTTGCCTACTTCTTTATTCCTAATACGCTGGAGCGTAAATTGTGGTGGAAAAAAAGAGAATGGGAAGAGGATGGAAGTAGCACAGAGCCTCTAGACAGACCTAATTCTGCGCTGGAGAAAGAGCATTATGATTGGCGTGCAGAGACGACATTCATTCATCATGCCACGCTTCCATACGCCGCCACAAGTGATTTTAAACCTAACCATCTACCGACCTCCTCTCCCCTTCCCTAGCCTTCCTCGGCTATAAATCATCTTCTAGCCACAGGGCACTGGGGCGCGGAGCAAGGTGACACTCCAACCTGCTAGAAACACCGCTGGAGGTAGGAAGTAGAGAGGGAGTGGAGAGAGAGAGGGGAGAGTAAGAGAAATAGAGAGAACCAGAGAAAGAGAGAGCGAGGGGGGCAATAGGTCGAGAGCAGGCAAGCAAGAGAAAGAGGAGAGAATGAAAGAGAGAGTGTGTATCTATCCGCTAGCGTGTCACAGTGGGAGGGTGATCTTTGATGTAAACTCTATTAGTATTAGCTGTGTGGAGACACAGTGCAGACGTGATTGAAACGCTGTGGGTTCACTGTGCCTTGGAAAGTGTAGAACCTAGCTAGACATGCAGACACATGTAGACACAGTGCAAGATTTTACTCTTGGTACTCCTCCTGGTAATATGTCGTGGCTAGACTGGCTACATGAAGGCATCAAGGGGAACTGGTGTAACAATATATATATATATATATATATATATATATATAACATGTCTCCTTGGGTTCTTGGGGTTATGATTTCTAATCCCTGTCTTGATGCAAGTATCAAGACAGGGTTGTAGCATAGGAGGAGATGGAGGTTCAAGCTTTCCAAACATGGGGTTTGGGCTTCGTGTGAGGCCCCTCGTGTGAAAATGGGGTCCCAAGAAAAGAATAATCAGGGAAGGGAACTGTTTTCTTCATGAAAGGCTTACTGATTGGTTAATTAGGCTGTGCACTTGCTTGTACTCTGTGCCTGCCACACGAGGACATCAGTTTCCTCTTGGGAGAAGCTTTTGTGGCAGAGCCGCTCCAGACTGTTCTCTTCCATCACCGAATTGTCAGAGCGCCTCGGCGCACAGCGTGCTGCTTTGAAAGGGAAAGGAAAAGAGGGGATTTCACTCATCATGATTGAAGCCAGACTCACCACACCTATTGATGATGTATTCCTTCTAGTCCAACCCTGTTTCCAACTGTGCCTCAGGTGCCCAGTGCGCTTCTAGCCCGAAATTACCAAAAATCTGTTGCTACGCCCGGCGAAAATAAAGCCCTTAGTTGTCATTGGCAAGCTCACCACATACATTTTAAATATTTGGCTCAATGTCAGCTGTTTCAAACAATGTGGTTGCAGGAATTTCTCTACCTCAGTTATGGTGTTGCCTACTAAAAAGAACGTGAACTCACATCAGAGAATATTCAGAATATCAAGTTTCAGAAGTGACGAATAGTTATACTATGCAAGAAATTCACTTGTGAGGAACATATCAGCCCAATTTATTTGCCCATAACAATTCCAGTGATTTATACTAACTTCATTCATCATCTCTCAAGTGTAATGAGCCTGTGCAAGTGGGAGCACAAGGTTATGATAGCAGCTTTACAGGGGGTTGGTTCACTTAACCTGGACGTCATTGGCTCTTATCACCGGCTCTTATTTCATGCAAGATGCTGTAGACAGAAAATCAAATGTCATTGAATTAATCACCAACTCTGGTTTAATGAACCTTGTGTATTGGAGTAGAGAAGGCAACGTGACTTTGTATTGCTTGTGTCCTACTGTCTCATTCAAAAACAGACACCATTTACACATATTTATCAGTCCTCAAGTGAAATGAAGCAGGCAAGCTGGAAGTAATGCTATGAGATTGACCCAGCAGTAGGTTCAGTGGGTAAGGTTCAATACCGCCATAGTTTTATTTCTTAGGCTATGAAAGAGAAGCAGAGGCGCGTGGTAGTCACCCATTTATCAGTCCCCAACTGTAACGAGGCTGTCCTTGGGCACCGTTATGAGAAAAGCACCGCAGGAGGTGGAGAAGAAAGGGAGTATAGTCTATTCCTCCACTGCCACCACTTCCCAACATGCAGCTTATCAGCAGCAGAGTAAAAAAAGAGGGAGAGAGAAAGAATAGGAAATGGATCACAGAATACCATAAGGCACGCTCAGAAATAAGCAAAAATAACTAACTGGGAGCCAGAATGAACTTATATATGTGATGAATAGTAAAGCTAGTACTGTCATGCTATTAGTGCTTAACAGAGAACTGTCAGATTTTATTTCACTCTGGACTTTGATGTCTGTATACATTTAAATTAGAGCAAAGCATGCAGGTTTTAAACTATGTTACAGTTTTGTTTACCACCACGACAGCAAGCATGAGGTGAAGTGCTAGATCAGGTGTGTTGGTGAGCATGTGTATGTGTGTGTGTGTGTGTGTGTGTGTGTGTGTGTGTGTGTGAGTGAATCTGCACATGTATGTCTGTGTGTCCTGGTTTTCCAGCTATCCCTCGGTGTTGAGATGAAAGGGTCTGGAGTTGACGAGAAAGAAAACAGCTGAGGACAGAGGGAGAGATAAAATAAAAAACGGAGGTAGTGAGAAAAGGGAGGGCCAAAATGCTTTTGTTTTTGTTGCTGTCAGCTTGACATCAGCTCATGCACCACTTCTTCCTTGAAAGTCCCCTGTAAAGGGTAGAGAAATGAAGGTAAGACCACGACCAACCCTTATCTGCTCCCACTCTGTTTTAATCACTTGTAATATAACATTATTGTATAGGACAGATTGAGGTCAATGTCTATTAGATCTCAGGCTTTTCATAGCATGTTTTTGCTTACTGATGGTCCGTAGTGGGATATAGAGAGAGTGCTGTTCTGCTGTGTCAGTGGGCTAACCCACACACACATAAACACACACACACACATAAACACACACACACACACACACACACACACACACACACACACTCTCTTGCTGCAGGCATTTCTTCTGCATGGCTTGCAGTGCTTGTCCTCTTGTCGGCTAAATGGATCCGTGTAGCTTCTCCAATTCACACTATGCTATCAACACTTAACTGTCCCTCAAGTTAGACTGGCATCGATTTACTCAGCTGTGAAACCGCTTCAATTTGGCCGAGGAGGTTTTTGATGTTTTGGTTTTTTTTCTCTACAGAGGAAGTTTGACGTTAAAGCCAATTTCTTTCACTATTTATTTTGAATGCACGTGAAAGTACATAAATCCATACATGCAGACACACTCAAATGTGCTAATGCACGCATATACGCACACACACACGCACACACATATGTGTGCACACACAGTCACACTTTGAATATTTTCACACCTAGCTCCTTGTCAGAGTTTGACAAATTTCACCACTGCTTCACACCAAGGGAAATCATCATTTC
Source organism: Hoplostethus mediterraneus (assembly GCA_034670385.1). NCBI lineage: Eukaryota > Metazoa > Chordata > Actinopteri > Trachichthyiformes > Trachichthyidae > Hoplostethus > Hoplostethus mediterraneus. Next base: position 3,824,276 of record JAXDDW010000010.1, on the reverse strand, counting down.
TGCTTGAACAAGTGGCCCATCTCATATACACTCAGCCCCCACTTGATCACACCTACGTCACTTTCACAGTATCCCAGCTCAAGCTAATAACCAAGATATGTTTTTTTTTAACAATGTTAAATTGCTGGCCTTATGATAAAGCTTAATCATTTCCATGGCAACAGAATCTGCATCTTTGGGTTTATATTGAATCCATATATCCTGGGCATAGTCTCACAGGCTCTCTAATACTCAGGGGTGGAATTAAAAGTTTGCACTTTAAGCTGTGAGTTGTCATCACTTTGCGTGTACTTAGTTTTAGTCTCCCAGCTGGCAGATGCTGGAGTCTATTTGCAGCTGGTCCCTCACCAGTCTCCAACACAGACAATGTGTGAATTTTGCTTTCACCTTGTCTCCAGAACTATTTGTGGACCTGTTACAAATGAGCAATCAACATAAAGACCATGCATTAGGCCTTGTTACTGATGGATTATCGAGTATGCAGCATAAACAAGTGTACCCTGATGTTTTGTCACAATAAGCAGTTTTATCAATGCAACCGCGAGAACTAGAACTAAAACCCAGGTTCCATCTTTCTGCCATCACGTTTCTCTCTGTCTTATACGTATTTTCATATGTCATTGTCATTATCCATGTTATTGCCCCTTTTATTGTTTTGTCCCGGCACCTATTCCTCAGGTGTCCTGGTGGGGGATCCCTCTTTGACCCCCCCCCCCCCCCCCCCCCCCAAGGTTTCTTCCATTGTTTTATTCCTAATAAATTTATGAAGATTATTGTATTGCAACATTTTGTTCTGTGATTGATTGCTGAGTACTTAAGTCTTGCTAGGCTCATTTATTCTCTGTAAAGTCCTATGAGACGTACTTTGTGATGAAGGGCTATATAAATAAACTTGATAAATAGAGCTAAGATAGGGATGGCGGTATAGCCTCGAAGCTAGACAAGCAGGCTTGCTAATTCAAGTCCCAAGAGTGGCTGGGAAAATGATTGGCAGATGTTTTCACCTGCCTCAACCCCTACTGTTGAGGTGCCCTGAGCAAGGCACTTAACCCTTGGCTGCTCCAGTGGAGCAGCTCAGCGATCTATGCTCCCTTAGCTCAATGTATAAATACTACCTAGCTTTTACTGACCATTGTTAGAGCACAGAGAGACTTTGCTTCTTCCCTTCTGGGTCTCTCTGTCTTGCTTTTGGCCGGTGTCACACTATGTTCACCCAAAAAAGAGAAACTGCTTTTAACTCTTATCAGAATGTCCGAGTCGTCGCGTGGGCAACCTGCACGATTAAAGCAGACAACCTTAGAGGCCCTCTGCACCACGTCTCCATCACAGCTGCTGCCCATTGAAGGAAGTGAGTCAGGGAGAAAGACTTTAATTAATCTAAGTCCTCCATTTTAACTTCCCAGTGCACTTCAAAGGCTAGGACTCATGTGTTAGACAAACAATGAGAGCCGAATGTGAAATAGGTTGAGAGAATTAGCTGAGCCCGCTGAGCTTGTAGAGCGCGTTCATGGCTGTCGCCCTTGTTATTTTTGTTGTTGTTGTTGTTGTTGTTGTTTTTTGGCTGAAGCCCGGAGGAAGATGGCAGCGGCTCACTCACTGCATGGATCATTTCCTGTCTTGGTTGGTGGAAGTGGAGAGGACTCTAAGCTGCTTGTCTTGAGTAATTGGTGAACTAATCAGGCGTGTCCGTAATAGAATATTTAATGTGGAAGAGGTCGTTTTGCATAGCTCTGATAACAGCGTCTGACTGCCGAACGTTGAGTTTCTGAATAAACACACTGCATCATGTTGGAAAAGAAGTCGAATACAGTGGCGGTTGTTGTGCGGTCCACTCAGAGGAAGGTGTGAGACGGCAGAATGATCAATCATCGATTTAGGATCATCGATTCAGGCTGCGCTCTAGAAGACGTAGGGGGGGAAAGTTGTCAATAAACGGTCCCGTTTGGTACACCACCCTTGGTTTAGGAAACATATATAAATGGAATGACTTTCGGTTTAGGTCATGGCTAGCCAGCTGAAGTGAGAGAGTTTAAAGTTTACATTCATATACCAATGAGGTTGAAATATATGCTCCTCAGCTAACGTTAAATAAATGATCTTAAAATCAAATCAAATCCCACATGTGAAACAAGTACATGACATCCCCCAGCCTTGGACCCTCACAGAGGACAAGGAAAAACTCCCACAAACCCTTTTAGGAAAAAAATGGAAGAAACCTTGGGAGGGGCTACTCAATGTCTTTTATTTTCTTTCATTACCAAACGCACTCAAGAAACATTTTCCCTGCTGTAATATTAACAAAATGAAAACACCAACACCAAGGCAAGCACTGAACCATGATTTTATGAACGTTTTAGCATTAGTCATAACAAAACCAAGCTCCTCATTAGGGACTGAGGTTAAAGAAGACAGTAAAAAAAAAGTAAGGAATGGAGAAGAGTGGAAAAGAGATTTGTCCATGCCATGTACTGAAGGTACTGAGAAAATATCTTTCCAAATGTGTTATTAATTTTATGCAGACAAGTGCATTTATCACCTTTTGATTTAACTTCACTGGCAGAGCATTTGCAACTTGTTTACGTGTGCAAGTTTTTCTTGACATTTTCCAAAATGAATTGCACGAGCTAAATGTTTGTCATTGCAGTTCATGTACCGAGGGATATAACCAGGCAGGCAGAGGAGAATAAACCCACCTTCGTTTACCCTTCTTTTTAGGCTGACATAAATCTCTAGGATGTAAATTCATAGCACACCCCATTAGTAAGTGGTGTCAAACTGATTTAATGTAATGATGATGGATACAATAAGGTCTTTTTCAGACACAAAACATGAATGAATGCTTTTCCGAAAACATAACTAATTTGTATTTATATTGGTGGTTGTTTGCCTTATGGTGATCAGTGACTGGTTATGATGTATCCACCTTCACATGTGCCCATACTATAACATTACGTTATGCCCATGATGTGAATGAAGCACAAACCACTCCCATCTCTCTCCATGTCACAGTAGCCTGGTCCTCCTGAGGCTGGACTAACCCCGCAGGGTGGCGGTGGTAGTCGGCCCAATGTTATCCTGTCCTGCTGGATGTTCTGTGGGCAGTGTGGCTTTACAGGTTGTGACCTAACCCAGCTGTCCACTGGCCCCGGCTATGCTGTGGGTCTCTGTGTGCATATGTGTATGTGTGTGTGTGTGTCTGTGTGTGTATGAATGTGTGTGTGTGTGTGTGTGTGTGTGTGTGTGTGTGTGTGTGTGACACAGAGAGAGTGTTTGTGAGCTGGCCAACCTCCTGCTCTGTCCTCTGCTGTGCTCGGCGGCGTGCTGTGGAGTCTGTAGAGGAAAAACAGGTCATTCTGCCCATTGATCTGCTCGCATCACACCCGATCACCTCTCTCCAGACACCTACTGCCTCGCCCCCACCCCCCTCTGGCCCTCCCTCCCCCCTCCTTCCCTGTCTGTGTCCACTAGTGGCCCAGCTGTCTGTGGAGTGTGTAAAATAGAACCAGGCTCAAGGTACTGCACTGATTCAGTTTTAAAAAGAAGTGGTCCATTGCCTGTCACTTCTGTTTAAACAGATCCATATGTCCTTTTTGCTGAACGCAAACCAACAACAGTTTGACAACTTGTTTGTTTGTTCATTTGATCTGCAGTATCTGTCTGTCACGCTGTTCAACCTCCCCGGGGGGACTGGATTGGGTTCCTTTCACTGTTAGCATAACACCTACAGGCTAAAGCTCCTTATAGCGCCCAGTGTGTAAACTGATTTCATGGGGGGAAAGCAGGGCCTTGTATGTACACAGCCATTGCTGTACTGTTGCACAGGGATTTAAGGGAGCGGTTTTAGCCCAGTGGTTAGAGAAGGGCCACCAGCTAGAGCAAGTGGAGCTGCTCAGCGGTCAGCAATACACTGAGAAATGTGTTAGTGTGTGATCCTCCCGCCCCCTAACTACTCCTGCGGGCTGTTGCCCTAAATAAGAATCTGCTCTTTCAAGTTGCCTGGTCTGATAAGGATTGCCCAATTAAATAAGAGTTTGAAAGATTTGATAGTAAAGGTTTGACGAGCCCTTGATGGTTCGGCTACAGTTACTCCACAGTAATGTAGTAACAGGTTTTGAAAGTATGCATTACAAAAAGACAAGAAATCAGAATGATTTAGATGTCGTATTGCGTTGTCTTTGCCCTGCTTGACATTAGGCTTAATATTTTGCTTGTCGGCGGAGTGTAATTTCCCATACATACATCTTATCACCAATCAGCACCTCACATCTGACTTAATGATTTCTTCTGAGACACCTCAAGATGATGCTACTATTTTTACATGGCAACAGCTGTGGCATTTGAATGGCTGAGGAAATCGTGTCAACGGTTATTTTGAGAGACCTGAGTTTACACACCAGGCCAGGCCAGGCCATATCAACCAATATATCTGCTGTGAGAGAGAGAGAGAGAGAGAGAGAGAGAGAGAGAGAGAGACAGAGAGGGGCACAGAGGGGGGTTTGTGAGAAAGAGAGAAGGTGAGAGAGACTTTTCTGACCCCAGTGAAAGTGAGGAAGAGATTGAGTTGCCGCTGCCGCTGAGGGAGGGAGGCTATTCCAAGAGGCGGGATACAGTTTCATCTTTGTCATGTATGAAATAGCAAGTCCTGTCCTGTCCTGTGCGTCTGTCTAACCCCGACCCTGACCCTTTCAAAGGAGCGCTTCTAATTCTGACCCGTCTTCCTGGCGCGGCTGCATACCTCTGGATCCGTGTCTCCGAGACGTCTCCTTCCACGCCTTAGTCTTTATGGAGGTGTGGAAGGAGAGTGTGTGTGTGTGTGTGTGTGTGTGTGTGTGTGTGTGTTTGTGTGTGAGTGATACACACACAAATATCCCGCGCCAGTACATTGTGCTTGTGTCAATCATCAGGTGTCAAGGTGATCTCTGTTTCTAATCTTGGTCTGTGTTGTGTTCACTGCAATTATGTGTTATCCAGCAGCTCTGGTGTTCCCGCTGTAATTAGCGTCTGATACCATAAGCCATGTCCATTACCTGACACACCACAGGGGCCAGGCAGTATCATCTTAACATTCAAGGCTCATCTATCCCTTTGGCTAACATTTGTAATATCATACCATTGCTTCGAGGCGTCTGGCGTGATTTACTAATTGCACCAGTAAGACGTAGATAACCAAATAGAAGTTAAATCCGATTGTAGGGCCTCGTTTCCTCATCTACTGATGTAAATATGAACGTTGCACATCATAAATGTCCTTTAATGTGCAAAACACTAACGCCAGCGGACATATTGCACACCAGCAGGCCTAACAAGCCGGAGTAACTAACGGGCAGAAATAATTAGTCTTCACCGGCGATCACCGCGCTCGGTAATCAGCTCAGGGTGAACCGCGAAGACATAAATCGCTCTCATACTAAACCCACATAACATTACACGTCTGTAATTACCAGCCGGATTACGCAGACTATAGGAGTCGTTAGTCATTACCAGCCCGATGGTGCGCAGACTATAATTCAGACTGTAACCAGACTGTATTTCCATTTGCGTCTTCATCATGTGGAGCTCGCGTCAGTGCGGGCGTGTACTCGTACACAGTTGATTACAGCGTGCGGAGGGCCGCGCCATAAATCAGCTGTAATCATTTTCAGGTTCCTGACAGTTTAACGAGAAATCAGAATTGGAGGACAACCGATCAGCGCCCTGTGCTTTATGTGAATAGGCTTACAGGCTAAGCAGAGCTGTGTGTGTGTGTGTGTGTGTGTGTGTGTGTGTGTGTGTGTGTTTACCTATGTGCATGCAGCACCACATGGTAGTGTTGGTGTGGTAGTGTTTAGTTAGAGCCTGATAGCCTTGATTTGTATTCTCGTTGTGCCATGAACGTTTTCCATTCATCGTGATTTATGACAGAAGTCGACCCACTCATTAATTGGTTCCAGCTGAGTTCACTCTCTCTCTCTCTCTCTCTCTCTCTCTCTCTCTCTCTCTCTCTCTCGCTCCCCCCCCCCTCTCTCTCTCTCTCTCCAACTGTGATGGGTGCGAGTTAGCTGATTTGCAACCCCCAATGCCGCTTAACTGCGTTCTCTCACTGCATATAGATAGGTAGATCAGATGTTGTGTTCGTACATGTGTGAGTGTGTATGTTCATGAACACATGTATGGTTGTGTGTGTGTGCTTGCGTTCATGCGTGTATGTGCAGTTGTGTGTGTGTGTGTGTGGTGTCTGTGTGCGCACTCGGGCTATATGTGTTTGAACCCAGCTGATATTATGCATGTCACGTCAGAGCCAATTAAGCCCCTGCTTACTGGAGCCCCTTTAAGTGTGATTTTTCACAGAAGCGAGTGTGAAATCTCGAGGATAGGCTTGAATTCACACCGACTCTATATTCAGAGACTGAACCAGGCTGCTGACTCCTCTCATCGGAGCAAGCTAGGCCAGGTTACCTGCCTAATGAATGTGTTCATTCGGGCAACAACTCAAAATGTTTCTTCTCGTGACCAATTACATCCGGGTGAAAGACACCCGAAAGCATCTGCCTGGTTAATAGTGACGAAGAGGATGAATCTTGAGATGTAACACAACAAGGATCGGATGAAAATCAAGGAAGGAGCCGCCCTGCCTGGTATTAGTAATCAATACTCGCCATTTTACAATCTGTTGACAACGGAGTTAAACATTGCTAACGTCTTGACAGCTTCACCAAAATACGAACTCAGTGTTGATTGGTTGAGTGATTTGGATGCCTAGTGCTCTAAAAATATGTGCTTTCAATGAACGGGAACAGGCGTGGTTCCCCTTTAGGAGCATCACGCTGCCGCTCTCTATAGTATGTAAACCTTCCTTACAGCTTGGAGACCAGCTTTCACACACACCCTCGCAATATACCCACAGCTCTTGGGCTTCTCTCGAGTGCTCGTCTCCGGGCAGACCCCACATGGTGCCATTCTTGGCCTTGAAACTGACCCTGTGTTATCATAGCTAGGTGCTTACGACTCCTCCGAGGAACTATGATGGAAAGGCTTTCAAGGCTGCCTCTGATTTAAACTTAGTCTACCGTACACCCCCCCCCCCTCCCCCGGGCTGAAAATCATCCCCGGATAGGCTTAGAGCAGAATCACAGCCTCTCCGGGTTCCATGTGTGAAACTGAGTGCGTGATGGAGAGATAACTGCAAAGTGGGACGAACTGACAGATTGTATTTTTAGATGTTTGTTTAAGATCTCCCCTCCCCCGTCTCTAACTCGCTCCGATCCGGTTGCTGTGTTTTGCAGTCTTAATGTCCCGCCAGAGACATTAGATGACTAATAGACTTGACACAAGATGTTATTATAGCAGCCTGTCCTGAACACGCCCTTCTCATGTTGTGTCTGATGTTATCCCCGTTTACAATCTTTTCCCGGTCGCACTAAAATTGATATGGCACCTTTGACGCTGTGTTTGTAAGAAGGTGGCAATGTACCTTTTTTGCAGATCTGGGAGAAAATTGTATTGTTAATACTCATCGCTTTGAATAATTCTACTCATCTAAAAGTTGTGCATCTTTCTTGGCTTGTAGATTTGTTGTCTAGACATAAGAACACACCCAGCTGTGTAAGAGCATCTGTGTGTGTGTGTGTGTGTGTGTGTGTGTGTGTGTGTGTGTGTTTAACAGGCATATCCCTGTCGAATAGGGCTGCATCATGTGCCGGTCATCCCCCCCGTCTGTCCCCAGGGAGAAGAGACAACAGGACTATTTAGCCCGGCCAGACAGAAGGACAGTTATACGAGTGGGGAGGAATACTCATACTTTGTATGGGCCCTCTGTCTCCACTTCTAATTGGGTTAGGGGGTTCGTCTTTGGATGTCACTGCAACTATGTAGGAGTCCAGTAGGAGTGATGGAATTTGATTCGAGATCGCGCTCACGCTACCGCTAATGTAACAGCAGATGTAATGCAGAGCGTGAGAGAGGTGATGACACAGCCTTTATGCACTGCACCTAAACTGTAGTTCCTGAATATACCTCAAAGCCGACCAACTTCAGAACTTCTGAAGGCCACAACTTTTTCCCTTTTTAATCACAATAATCCACGACGGCCTTAATGCAACCCGTAAGGGTGCCAATCTAGCCAATTATCTTTGAAGTAAAAATAAAGACTTCATCATTGTAAGGTTACACTCGCACAGCCCAGATACATTAGCCACAGTTAAGCAACACAGAGACAGCCGCTTATCCTCCAACCCCCCCACCCGTCACCCGCCTTTTATCTTCACCGCACTGTATTAAGGAAGGAACTGCATCACCCAGAGCAGAATTTCAGAGAATCGGTTGATGCTAATTGATATTCTAAACTTGTCTGTCCATGCCCGAGGCGAACCCGTCTCTATTAAACGATGTAGGATAGCTAACAAAACTTCTTCTTTTTTTTGTCGATCTAAGCAGATTTTTCCGAACGCACCACCACCAGGAGTTCCTAGAGGACAAGCTCCAGAGGAGAGAACATCCAGCTTTTTTTTTGTTTCCCTCGGTCCTCTTGTCTCTATCACAGGGAGCGTATCGGGGAACGATGTTGTAATGTTGTAATTGCATCATAACATGGAGCATATTGGATACTCTGTGTATATTTGACGAACTTGGACTGCAGCCACATTTCTTTCTCATGATGCCCAATTTATAATAACGATTCAGTAATGTCTAGATGAAATAAGCTCGTAGTTTAAACTGGTGACTGTAATCAAACCAGGCACACTTCCTACTGTCAGGAATAAGTCTGGTCTCTACCCGTAGCAGCTCCCAAAAAGTAATGCTGACAACAAGAGAGTGGGAATGGAAATCCAATGAGAATATTGCCATCATGTATTTGTTGCTGTTAGTGAACTGCATCTCGGTTAGGAGACCAGTGTCTGTGTGCCCACTGCCGTACCAAACAGTGCAGCGGGCTGGTTTTGTGCTTGAACTGATCATGTTTGATTCACCGGCTTTCCTCCTCGTCAGAAAACGTCCGCCACCGCAACTCTCATTGCCGTTGGTTAAAGATGCAACACGAGTGCGAGTGGATGAGATTGCTCTGTCTCTCACTCTCTCCCCCTCCTGCTGTTGCGTTCCCTTTCCTCCCTCTTTCCTTCCTCCCCCTCAACACCCCCCATCCCCCCACCCCCCTTCCATCTCCTCGGCCAGGCCCAAAGCTATAGCGGAGTCTTTCTAGGACTATCCCCAAGACAAGAAGTGGGTAGGCGTTTCAACCAAGGTCACACATTCATTTTCCAGCCTGTGACAGTTCTGTGGTACAGATGTGGGTCAAAGCTCTCTGAGCGTAGCCGTACCCCCCTTATTCTCCCTGACCCTCTACGAAAGGGCTTTGAGGGGGGAGGTGGGGGGGTGAAGATATTGTACATATATATTCACCATTTTGTCTGAGACGTCCCAGTGGAATCCCAGTGTAAATTTAGACTCTCCTACTCCACACCAAGTGCTGAGAGGAATCCGCAATGATCTTTCATTGATTCTGCAGAGCCAAATGGAGGCCCATTATATCGACTGTGGCGTTCGGCAGCAGGAGCAACAGCACACCCCGCGCTAGTAGATTTCCTCGGTGTCATTGTCACCTCTCGCGAGTCTATATTTTCCTGGCGCAGCCTCCCGCGTGGCTAGCCTCATCAGTGCTCTCGTTGTTTGTTAATCGTTCAAGTGCGTAGATGGCCAAGTAATCGCGACTTTATTAGGCGTTCCACACGGGACCAATTGAGAGGGCAGCGAGGGACAGCGGAGTCGGGGCACACCGTGGTACCGCGGGGTGACAGGAACGCTGCAGCACGGCAATGCTGCACACCCTGCACTATCCTCCAGCTCTCGTATTGTACTGAAGGAATCCCGAAGGAAGCCGTAGCTGCCAAGCTTTCTCCGTTCCTGCCTTTACTGAGAGTGGTGAATGGTGATAATGTTGGCCGTCACAACACATACTGTCCTGGTTTTATTCCTGTTGTCCAAATCCCCACTGATAATGAACATATAGTACATATAGTAGTATTGGAGACCGTGCATTTTGTGTGTGTGTGTGTGTGTCTCTCCCTGCCAAATAATGAATCCTGTTCTTTGTCTAACAGGAGCATATTATGATGCAGCGCACTATCACGGTTATTTGAAATTACTGGTCGTACTGTACCACACAGCGCTGTACCACTATCTCTCTCTTATGTGATCATATTCACATGAGTCGATTTGAATATTCCCATGAAGGCGCCCATATGACATTTATCCATTCACATGACCGCAATCATATATGCAAAGGTTAGCAGTGAAATCACAGGGCTGCCAGCGCTCCACGCAGCTGAAGTAATGTTCTCTATTGAACGTATATTAAAATATGGATATTAAAGGATAGATACACAGAGCGCCGGTATATGAAATATCAACCCGAGACATTTGGGAATCTGGGCAGAGGACGGGATGTGAAGTGATCCAGTTAAAAAAAAAAAAATTGACTGTTCTTCAAATATGGTTAAAGATGAACCCATGAATCATTTATACTGTGAGCCTCTCTGAACATGATGGGTGCCTCATCTATGCGCTCTCTCTCTCTCTCTATCTATCTATCTCTCTCTCTGTCGCTTTCTAATTCACTCTTTCACCCCCCTTCTCTACCTCCCATCACCGCTCCTCCTTTCTCTCTCATGCGCTCCCTGCTTCCCTTCCCCTCCTCCCTCTCTCACTCGACTGGAAGGCCATCTTCATCTTTCTCCTCTTCACTGTGGGTTTTTTTTCTTCTTTTTTTTTTTCATGAAGGCAGCAGCCCGTGTCATCGTCGCTGAGGAGCTGAGAAGAGGATTGGAAATGATTTAGCTATTCAGCAGCTACTGTGATTGTTATCTAGGCGGGGACCACAGATGGATGAGGGATGGTGAAGACCAGATAAATGCCTCTCTCTCTCTCTCTCTCTCTCTCTCTCTCGCTCTCCCTCCTTTTAACTGTAGTGCAGGCAAACTGTCTCGTCACTCTGTCAGACACACTCTCTCTGCAAAAGGGCAAACTCTCTGCAAACTTGTCAGCGAGAAAGTGTTCTGTGACATCCGCCATATTGAACACAGAGTGTACACACATCCACTTTTGGTGACATTACATGGCCACACCGGATGGACCGATTTCAGCGTCCCATAATACTCCCAGGTCATGTGTAAAAAGTGTATATGAGTGACTGAACCTCCAGTTGGGTCACTAATACCTCTTTCGGGTCAGTAGGTGTTTGCAAAGTGTTTGCGACCAGGCAGAGAGACAAGTCAAGTCAAGATAGTCAGTGAGGCAGACAGAGAGACAGAGAAAACCTAATGACATCTCACTGAAATAGAATATCTGTAATAGTCATGTTGGGGAATCCTCTGGAGGTTGAGTGCAGCAGAGAGCTCTTGCTCAACTCAAGATGGACCGCCGAGTTTTAATGCAGAGCGCTGACAGAAATATTGCTCCAAATGCGTGTAAACGACTTCCACCCATATATATATATCTGCCAAAGTCGCTCTCGGTTTCTTTTTGCGAGCCGAGGGAACTAATGGTGACCCTTGTATATTTTATTCCCTTTAGAAGTCCACGATGTAGGAAAATCCTCGCGGGATCATCGGCGTAAAGTGCAAACGAGACAGTAGTACTTTTCCCTACTACAGACGGAAACATACTTTGAAGGATTTGTGCATGAGTGCGTGTCTGTTTCATCCCCAGGTCGTCTGCGAGGCCGCGTGCAGCCTCTATGCACTACGCCGCACAAACCAGCGTTGCATGATGCAGTGTGTTTAGGCGTAATCCCTTTCATCCATATGTCATGGGGTTAGAGCATGAAACTATGTATTGTCCTCTTAATCTGTTTCAACTCAGATCTTCTGGGTGTAGGATGCAGAACACAATGCAAGATAACATTATGGTAGAAATGCGATTACACGTGCAACATTAACGTGTCTTTAAGCTTAGCCTAGCGTATCGGGCCTATGGCATAACCCGTTTCCTCCGAAGGTATTTCACTTAAGCGTACAACACTTGCGTGATATCGTAACCCAGATGACTCTTGTTCACAGTTACTTAGCCGAGTTATTTTACCATGGAAATTTACGCCTCATCCATAATCTAAAGCAAAAACATTAACCAGCTCTTCTCATGTCCAAATTACTTCACCTTCCATGTCTCTCTCTCTCTCTCTCTCTCTCTCTCTCTCTCTCTCTCCATTTCCCTCTCTCTAAATCTATGTTTGGAGAATATATATGATGAATGATGACAACACACAACGTTACAAAGAGGATATTGTGCAACCCAGCACACGTACACACGTAATGGATCAATACTGCATTTGATGCTCAAAACCAGCGAACACACATGCTACTGCAACCTTCTTCCACTTCCATTTAGTCTTTGAAAAGTCAACGGATACTGTAATGTTCTGAGTCTTTTGTGTGTTTGTTGTCTTTTCTATGGATCTCTAGCTCTTTCTACTCCAGGCAGTTTTTCTATTTGAACTGCCAGAGTCTGAACGCTCTCTGTTGTTGCATTGTATTGAAAACTACAGTGTGTGTGTGTGTGTGTGTGTGTGTGGACGGGCAGATTAATTGTTCTATATAAACTATTTGTAAGTGTATTTAAGTGCTTGCCTGCGTATATCTGTTTGCATATGTGCCGTTACGTGCATCTATATCTGTGTGTGAGTATGTGTGTGAAGGTTTGGTGTCTCTCTGTGTGTGTATTCACCCACACGGTCAAGGTTTGTGTGTGTGTGTGTGTGTGTGTGTGTGTGTGTGTGTGTGTGTGTGTGTGTGTGTGTGTTTTCTCCCACATGGTCCAGGTGGCATGAGGAGGCATCCCTTCCGGCTTCCACTTGGAACACACACACACACACACACACACACGCAGGCACACTCTGGTGGATGACTGCACGTTTCTACGGATGATTAGATTACGCAAGAAAACACTGCGGAGCCCTAATAGTTGGTAAACCCAGATTACGCCGGATTATCGTCCCTTTTGCTCCGCCTCTGTTCTCCCTCTGTGTGTGTGTCTGTGTGTGTCTGCATACATGGGGAGAGTGGATGAGGGGGGGGGGGGGGGGGTGAAAAGGGAGGGGAGGGAGAAAGGGGTGATGATAGGGTTGGGGGGGGGGGGTGAATGATGCTGCAAACACCAGAGCCAGATGGGACAGAACCCCTAAGCTGCTTAGAGTCACAGTAATCACGCGGGCTAAGTTGCCATGAATGGTGTGTGTGAGTGTGTGTATGCACTCCTACATGTGTGTGTGTGTGTGTGTGTGTGTGTGGTATCTTATACATTAAACTGGTACCGCACAGATGCACACTTGCGTACACACACTGACATCAGATCCCTTACAGTATCAAAATGTGAGAGAGAGAGAGAGAGAGAGAGGGGAGGAAGGGAGAATAAGAAGAAGCTGTAACATACAATACATCAAGATACCAGAGGCACAGAGAGAGGGACATGGGGAGAGGGAGGATGAGGGAGACAAAGGTAGAGAGCGTGTTAGTAATATAGAAAGAGATAATAGAGACGAGCAGGACAAAGAGACGGCGTTATTCTCATCCCCACCGAGATATTACAGAAACAATGGAGAGGGAAATGACACTGTGCATGTCACAATACCCGGATAAAGGCCTCAGGGGACCGAGGGTCAATAGCGCTCTTGTCAATAGCAATCAGCTTTGAATTTCTCTTTTGAAATTGATCAACGTTATTTTCGCGCATTAACAAAAATCAAGAGGAGGAGGAAGAGCATTTGAGCACTTCCCCCGACCCGATGTGAGAGCCAGAACAGAGACGACACAAGAGAGCCTCAAAACATCCACGCTAATGTCTGCGTGTATGGAGCATAAACACATGAAGAGTCGCGATGTTGGAAATGTTGTCGTGTGCCTCCCCGCACAATGGGAGGGTCGGCGGCTTTAAAACCACACGCAAAAACAAAGAAAACGTCTGAACCCAGTAGAGAGGGTTGCATGGATGTATTTACCTACATGAATATTCACTAACTGGAAGCAGCACTTCACAAAGAGGAGTAATCACTGATTTATTTATTAGTGTTTTTGACATGCTACGCGATCATGCCAGTGCAGGCAAGCTGCTGGGCTGCTCTGCCCTGCCTCTGAGCTGTGTCGCGAGATGGCACTGGCTCAGTTTAAAGCTCTGTTATTGATTCAAATGGATCAATAGTGATGATTGTTCTGGTGCAAGCAACATAGCAGTGGTCAGTGAATGATACGCTGTATTTCCACAGGGAGCAAACTGCTTTCACCTACAGCCACTTTACTTCTCTTTCCCTGTATCCCCCCCCCCCACGCCTTTCTCCCACTCCTCTCTACGGGGAGAAGGGGTGATGACAGCTAGCCCCCTCTCTCCACTCGTTTGAACGTTCAGCTCAGCTTTTGATGGAATTCATTTGAATTTGAATGACGCTGTGACCAAAAAGCTTTCATCGGCCCCCGCGTGCAAAATTTCACACGGCGGTACCACCCGTGCTACCCCCCCCCCCCCCCCCCCCCGATGTGTGAGCTGCTCCACGGAGAGAGAAAAAAAAGCCCTAGAACAATATGAAGCTATTAACAGCCCCGCTACATAATGAAAATACCCTGTCACTCAATGGATTTAGTCAATGATTTGATCAATACATGTCTTAAGTCTTAATTTGTAATTTTCACTCAACATCAACAGGGCTGTTCGTTTCATGACTTGTAGCCCCAGAGGGACGGTGCAGGTTCAAACGACAGGGCACGATCGCACTTAACAAAGTAAGACGCCGAGCGAAGAAGAAATGTTGAAATTAAACACATTTCATTTCATTAAGCATCATTATTGTTTACTGTACTTTTTTTTTTTAGAGTACATTTACTCTAGTGTGTATCACTATTCCTAGAGAAATTCCTCCTCCAAGTCTTTTGGATTGACTCCTTGAAAGCAAGACGGGCTTATCAGTGAGTGATCCGTCCATGGATGCTCAATTCGTATACAGGTGCAAAAATGTAAAAGCCTTTATTCTGATGGCTACTTGGTTAAAAACAAACGACCAATGTACATCAACCAGATGTGGTGCCTTGGCTTGTTTTGGGGGGATGCATGTAGACACACTTCTGAAAAAAGAAAAGTCACCTTCAGGTATTTCCACTTGTAATCTCCTCTCCTCTCCTCTCCTCTCCTCTCCTCTCCTCTCCTCTCCTCTCCTCTCCTCTCCTCTCCTCTCCTCTCCTCTCCTCGTGTATGTTTGGCCTCTCTAACCCCATCCTGTTTGTTTCAGCCCTTTCTCTACTTGGGCTTCACCTTTCTCACCTTTCTCTCATAATAATATAGCAAATATAAAATACATATTTAATCAAATAATCCAATAACCAAATAACAGACAGTAGGAAAAAAACACTTTTACACATTACAAATACAAAACACAGCAGAAAATCACTGGAACGTCTGATCATTAAAATCACAACAAAATGAAAATACACATTAAATACTAGAAGTAGCCTAAAGCCCAATCCCATTTCTTATTACTTTTCAACATATTTCGACTTTTCAACCACTACCCCTTGTAGTGGTTGAAAAGTCGAAATATGTTGAAAGTGGTTGAAATCTTGTGGTTGAAATCTTGTGGTTGAAATCTTCCCCTATGAAATGGGACAACCCTTCAAGACCCTGATACGTCATCAGTAGTCGTAACCAGACGCGGCGAGTTTGTTGCCGGACATTACTATGGCAATAATGGTATTATCACAGTGACGGAGATAAAAAAAAAACTAAGATAATACGATGGTTATCATAATTTTTAAATCTTTATTTATGAAGATTAATGTGGTTTCCTTTTGTTTCTTGTGCACTTGGTTTGTAGTGTTCGGAGGGCCATGTAGCCCTAGCACTTCACCCTACCCCTACACGTGAACGTGCAAAACGGAGGGGTAGGGCTAAGTGGTAGGGGCAAGGGGTGAATTGGGATTGGGCCTTAGTCTATCTGAGAGAAAGTGGTGGAAAGAGAAGGAGATCAACTGGAGGCCAGAGATAACAGATATATTAGATTCTTCTCGGTCCCTATTAGAGCCTTTTTAGATCATACAGGGCCACAATTTATTTTTGCTGACATTTGTGGCCGGACCACTTTGTTTTATAGGGCAGCTTGAGCTTCCTTCACATTCAGAGGATCCAACATGACGTTCACCATTCCATACCTTTCACAACACCATTGATTTCCAGTACTCACCCGATGGGAGGCCTCATCCCGCTCACCCCTAGCGTCATACATCACCCGACATTAAGGCTTCACCTTTTATATCTCGCTCCCCTTATATCATCATATCCCTTACTCTGGTTTTACCGCTCTCTCAAACCCTCTGATTTCAGACCGATGCCTCTCTGAATTACCACTTATCTCCTCTATGACGAAGAGGGCTGGGTTTTTTTTTGAAGATATTTCTCGGGATTAGAGAGGTTTTAAAGATTTATCAGCCTATTCAATCATTCCAGCCTGCGGAATTCTCTTCCCTCAACCGTACGACTCGAGAGTAGACGTGTGAATTAGTCAAGATGGCACTTTGATGCTACAATCCCTTTCTGTGGTGTTCTTCTTCTTCTTCTTCTTTTTGACTTTCCTTAGATAGAGGTATAAAAATCTCATAATAATCTTCTGGAAGTCTTACCCATACAGTGGTTTCAGTGGGGCTCTTGGAGACAGGAATAAACCGATGAAGTGTGTGACTGCCTCCACAGTAATTACATGATGAATGCATTCATTCTGCGTGTAGCCCCGAGCACAGAGCGGTGTGAATAGCTCGACTGATTATTGAGGGGTGTGTGTGTGTATGTGTGTGTGAGCGAGAGTGTGTGTGTGTGTGTGTGTGTGTGTGTGTGCTTGCTGGGAGTTAGAGCAGTAGATGGATTGAAACAAAGGATCTCAAAGGCTATGCCAGCTCAGTGGAGAGAGTGCGTGTGCTAATAACGCTCATTGACTCCACTGAACTTGCACCCAGTTTGGACTGTGGCGCTCAGTATTGACGTCTCAAAGAACATGGGTGGTGCAACAGCATGGTGGCACATCCCACCACCATGAATCACTGACCTGCGTGATGAAAAGCAGTAAACCCCGTCCACTATCCCGTTTTTTTTTCCCATAAGCATTTATAACCAGACATTCAGATGTATTGAACCGATTTGTTATTTCTATCACAACACCATCTCTCACTGCTTTGAAATATTCAGGCTAACATATCAAGCTTTCGACATTTTAAACCCCCTTAGATAGATATTAAGCCCCATTAATAATACCTACGGTCTCGCTGTCCAGCTCATGGATTTTCCTTCACAAGCAGGATGTAGTGAGAGAGGCGGAGAGCAGCAGAGGTGGGGGGGGGGTGTGTGTGTGTGTGAGATGGATCATAGAGGGATAATGTACAGTAGCTCCTACATTAGGCGCCTAGCCTCCACGGGTCATACTTTAGTAAGCCTGTATGCGTTCTAATAGGATGGCCCGGCAGGTGCTAAGCGCAAAGAATGCTGGGTAGGTCTCTGGCACCCCGGTGGATCGTAAATCCTTTGAACTTTGCATCAGCTACATTTATGATTACACATAAAAAAAACAAGGCGCTCACACAGTATGTATCCAGGGCTCACATGCCCACACACAAATATGGATACACACACCCTCCCTCTCTCAGGCCCGACTTGCTGCTTGTCAGTCAGGCACCTCCTGAGGAGCCTCAGTGGACCCTCATATGCTCACACAGACACACTCACACACACACACACACACACACAAACAGGCGTACAGGGAAGATCAATGGGCTTGCGTTTATCCAGCAGCGTACCCCCCCCCCCCCCCCCCCCTCCAAGTCTCTGACCTGCTCCTCGACAGCAGACGTAGTGGAGGTATTGATCTCCTCATATCAACACAGCCTTCATCACAAGCCCCAGGCAGCACAGGAAAGGAGAAGAGGAGGGAAGAAAGAAGAAGAAGGAGGAGGGGAGAAGGAAGATGAAAGCAGGAGAGCAAGTTGGAGGAGATAGGAAGAGAAAGGGGGAGAAAATGATGAGGATGAGAGAGGGGGAGGAGAAAGGGAGGAAGAGTGATGAAGGCCTGGTGCCTCTGATACTCAACGTCATGCTCAAAAAGATTCAGAAGTCAGATGTGAGCGAGTCAATACATGCTCTCGCCTTAAAGATAAATTAATCATTTTCACTGTACAGTATGTGTCTGTATGTGTCTGTATGATTTGTATTTGTGCCTATGGTATCCTTTGAGCGGGTGAGGGAAGCGATGAGGCTTACAGCATGGATGCCACAAAACCTTACAAAACCTTAGTGATAAAACTGCCTTGTTTTTAGCTTGGTGTGCATTTTTCAGCTTATCCTCTGTGTGTTGAAATGGTTTCATAAAGAAACCCCCAAATCCTACAACCCATAGAGGACAAAGTAACCCATCAATCGATGTTAAAACATGAAAAATCATCAAAAGAGTTACACGGTTTTCACCTAACAACAACAACAACAAGGCTATAACACCATTTGAATTGTCCTGATGTGGCAAACCATCCCATCTAGCCCTCCAAGCAGGTTACAGTGTCTGAGCGGTATTGTGCGAGGGCTGTTTGACCCAGGTCTGGTGTGGATAGTAGAAATTAGTATTGTTGGGGTGTTTAAGACATTAGTGTGTTTGGGAGTGAAGTGGATCTGTCAGCTGAGGCTAATGGGAGGCACGTGCTGCTCCTCACCCATCAGCTGTTACTCTCTTCTTCCTTCCTTCCCTCGCGCTTTCTCTCGCACTCGCTTTTCTCTGTCTTACACGCACACTCATCTCACTCATTTTCTCTTTTCACTCCGAGCTCTCTCTTTCTCTCTCTCTTTTCTGCGGAGGAGGAGTAGGAGGCGTGTTTGCCAGCCATATGGCAGTGCCAGGGGCGTCCGGAGCAGATGTGCTCGGCATTGGGGCTCTGCTCCGTCAAACACACGAACGCACGCACACATACACATATACACAGGCTTAAGAGGCGCCTGTTACCGAGGAAGAGGTCACACACTGACAGCGGCATTAACTAACTCCCAAAGGGTGGCCGTGCTGGCTACAGGAACTACAAAACCCACAGTGCCGTGCCGCCGAACTTTCAACAGGACTACAAATTGATGCTTACCACCTTCTAACTCTCATTCAGTGACTGTCTCATAGTGCTGTCTCTTCAGTTCAGAACTATGATGTCCTTAATAATGTTACATATCAAGAAACATGGTGTACACTAATGTATACTATGGTATACACACATTCTACTTTCCACAGCCACCATCACAAAGTTACAAAAGCGCTCCAAAATGTATTTGGAAACATAATTTTAAATATATCCACAGATTCTTGAAAATGTAGACTTTAAAATGAAACTTTGACACCGGTTTATTTTAGTTGTTTTCTAGAATTGCCAAAGTAAATAAAACTTTTACAGCCTCAAAATGGATTTCAAACTCGATATGCATAGCTGTCATATACCTGAATCAATAGCTCAGTCAAAATTTGAGTCAAAATATTTGAGTCAAAATATCTTCAGTCTTCAATTCAAAAACAAAACAAATCTAAGCAAAGCTATGCTGCAATGATGCCCTTTGGTAATGGGCTTTAAAAGTCTTGAGAAGAAAGCTTTGTTCTCCTCATTTTCTCCTCACAAGGAATTCACTATTTCATATTGTTGAACAGCTAAAGATGCACAAATCTATTAATGTGGAGAGCCAACGATGCACGTTTGCACACCCCATCTTCTGTCCATCATGTCCATCTTATCTTGATGCCAATGGCATTGTTTACATAGTGATTTATCATATTTATCAGGGCTTGTCTTCACACTGAAAATTGACAGTATGTGATTGCGTAACATGCATTTTAAGGCTGTGAAAAATGAAAAAACAGTGGATTAAACCAGACCTTTTGAGTTATGAAGAGTCAAACTCTATATCCATTTTGTGTGAACGTTACCTAATGTTTAATGCTCCATATTTAAAAAACAGAAATAAATGAGTACATCCGCTAAAATGTAATTTTGTCAATGGTAAAATCAATAATCATCCATAGTGAGTTTAACAGTAAAAGTTTTTTATTCCAAAGTTTGTATTGGTTTTTATTCTATGGCCTGTTGATTCATTACAAAATTCCATTACAAATCAAACCTTTAGCTGTATGGCTGACTTTGCTCACTTCCCAACAAGTTACGCTTGTTCTGGTGGGAAGCAAGATCTTCTGCCAGTGAAAGTGCATTCTTTTTGTCCAATATCTATTTTGCCAATCCCCTAAACAAGCCCAGCAGGTTTACATGCCATTAAAATGAACTAACCATCCAGCCTTAGAGCTGCTACAGGCTCTCATTTGTCTTCAGATGGTGAATTGTTCAAGCCGTTGCTTTTGACTGATCAGTGTGTAAGAAAGGTTCCTTTTTACAGTGATCAGTGTTTGGTCCTCTGGTTTCTATGCTGTCTGGGAAACAGCCCTTGTCGCCTGAAGAGAGCCGACTCAGCGTGTTTGTGTTGATTTTCTTTAGAGCTGCTTTTTGCTGAATAGTAGAAGAAGTATAGAGGGTGGTGAGGTGTGCGTGTGCATGTGTGTATGTGTGTGCGTGCATGCGCTCGCTAATATGCACATGCCCATGCCGAGCTGTGTGTAAGTCCAGGGAAGTTTGCTCTGAATGAAATGGGATGTAAATTTGACCGGTGTGCGGAATGAGAATGTTCCTCGTGTTTGCTGAGCCAGCGCTCGGCCCCCGCTGACTCCAAGAGCTGATCGAGTTTAAAACCATCCCCATGCCGGTCAACACCTAGAAACAAGCACACATCAAAGGAATTAGGCAGGAAGACACAAACTTCACAAGCCAAAGCACTTTTTGATTCCCAAATACCTTTGAAGTTATTATTTAGTTTTATTTAGTTCTTATTTAGACCTGATAAGTAGAAATAGATCAGATACTTGGATACTGAATGTGACGGTGATGGTGCCAGAGTGCAATTATATTATATATATAATTATATATACACATCCAATTACCTATTGGTGTCTGGTGTTTTGTTGACTGTCTCTGATGTTGGTCCTCATGTGTGCATTTTTGTTTGAAAGTATAAATACACACAATATATATATACAGAGGTAATCACTGGATATGTTGTATTTGTGCTATTGTAATGCCCACCTATAGAGTTGCACATAAATACCGATGTAATATTACATGGAAAAAGATGAGCTTGGGTAATATCGGGGAATAATTGTGATAAAATAGTAAAATATGAAATCCCTCCTCATGTCATCCTTGATATGCACAGTATGCCAGTGCATCGGGGCATCTGTGTATTAAAACAGTATTCACCATGAGAGCAGTTGTTTATGAAAAACTGGAAATGGGAAATTTAGATTTTTGGAAAGAAGCAGTTGCTCTTTCAAATGGGATGTTTTCATGAACCCAGCCTCTCCTCTGTTCCACCAAAAAAAAATGTAATCAAAAGAGGACTGCGGTGATCTATAAATGGCATTAGTAGATAGGATGGGGAGAAAAAACAGATTGCTAAATGAAATGAAAATGGTTTTTTTTTTTACAGGGAATCAATAGTTGTCATTTCTTTTCTAAATGACAACACGCTTCACTTGGTTGGTTGTACATCATGCAGAGTCAGCTGAGAGCAGTTGTCCACGGGGAGATCACAAACTCTAACCTTTGAACCTGAGGACAGGAAGTTCAGAGCTCGCGTGTGTGTGTGTGAGTGACAGCTGGTGCAGTGCAGTCAATGGCTTCTCAAACCTCTCCTTCAAATATAGCACATGTTTGACAATACTGATCTCACAGTGTGTGTGTGTGTGTGTGTGTGTGTGTGTGTGTGTGTGTGTGTGTGTGTAGGGGTATGTTTTACGTCTTAGTTTGTTATTTTGACAGGAAATGGGAAGGAGAGGGAGGGGAAGACAAGGAAGAAAGAAAGGAAGATAGCGCTTTGACATTCATTGGTTGCTTCATATCCCTAAGAGAGTCCCTAAGTAAGAAGTTGAGCCAGCTCCTGAGGGGAAATGGTCTTGGTCTGGCTTGGTCTCCTGGCTGCCTCGTCTTCTGGCTGACTGACTGATATGCTGTCCTTAGATGACACATTCATTGGTATCTGCTGATACTGATACCAACACGTAACATGCCAAAATATCTGAGCAAAGTGATTTAATTTGCCTTCACTCATAGAGGGGTGTTCGATGCCCTTAACGGAGAAAAATGATTTTGCTTCACTTTTTTATTTAATGGCCCTAAACTAACAGTCTAAGTCTACATAATTATGTGAAAGTAATGGATTGCATCTGATGGAAGATGGAAGTATTCAGAATTGGCATTGACAGATAAAGAGTGGCGCTCCCACCCTCTTATGTGTTCTTTTACTTCCTCCTCTCTCTCCTTGACCCCCCAGACTCGGGTTAAGACACACTGCCCTGATTTTGACATACTGTACACTCAGGTCATTCAGACATGATTTCAGGCAACAACAACAATAGCATGACATCACTGCTAATCTACCTACCTAGTCTTTGTCATTTTATCCTGATATATCGTGGTTAAGAGACACAAGACACAAGATAGCCTGTAGACATTTGAAACACTATCACAACTTATAATTAACTTCACAGAGTTTAAAAATATCTTAAATCAAATATGGCACAGGTTTTTGCGAAACGACAACCCCAGGTGTAGCTCTCAGCCTTATTCTCTCTCTCTCTCTTATTTCCACTGATAGTATATAAATGAGTTGAGTCGAACTGGAGTTCATTCTGGAGTCACAGGGAGACTCAGAGGATAAATCATTTTCGGCACGGATTCCTGGAGCGCTGTCCTGACCAAGTCACCTGCAGAAGCGCTGCTGCTCCCAAGTGTCCCAGCCAGTGTTGGCATGCAGAAAATCACCGTCCTCAGATGGAGCGCTAAGGGGAGAGAGGAAGAGACAGAGATATATAGAGAGAGACAGAGAGAGGCAGAGGAATAAAGCCAGACAGAACGAGAGGACCGGAAAATAAGTGGAAAAGAACAAAGAGTGGAAAGGCAACAAGAGAGTGGGAGCCAGCTCTACCTGCAGGCCAATTACTAACTAAGGGGCGTCAGAAAAGGTTACCTGAGGCTAAATGCTGGTTCCAGGAATAGCCCTCTAGTATTATCTTCTGGCTGGCAGTGTGGGGCCATGGCGGGCTGACTGAGAAGCTTAGACTGTACATGCCGGTAACCCGTGGCCCGCAGACAGTGGAGGGAGTGCCTGTCTAGCTTTACCCGCAGAAAGGGAAGCTATGGCCGTTCTCTACACCACAGGGGCTCTCAAAGTGGGAGAAAAATTGAAGATGGTATTTTTGCAGTTGTTTCATTTACTCCACAGCATAATGGGATTATACCCATCCAACCCCCTTCAAGATCACTTTCATTTCAAGTGTGCTAACTTGTTTAAATCCCGCGGTATCTACGCTGTGATATGGATGGTTTTGAAGACGCACTATTCCTCTTTTCAGATTAAGGCGTTGTGAGTCAATATCAGTTTGGAGTCTAAATATCTGAATACACCCCTGTTTATAACGGATCTTTTGCTAGGCTGTCATACTTTGCGTGTACGGTAGCTATTTTAACATACCTACCAGACACGGGGACTCATGCCTCATGCTGCTTCATTTTGACGTCTTTGGCAGTCGTTGAACACAGGCCATTGTCACCCAGTTAAAAGGGAGTTCAGGATGGCAGCTGCCAAATAGCAAAACAGAGACCCTTGCCAATCATTTCATCTTACTGGCAGATCAGTCTGCTTGCCAGGATGTTAGATCTACGTGCAGACACTGTGGCGGGTTTGCCAAACACGCAAGTCTGCCAGAGAATGGAGTTACCGCACACGCAGACGGTGGCTGGTGGTTGACAGGAACAGAGTCTGGAAATCCAGGTTGTGGGCTTTTGAAAGAGTATATAATACTGCATGTTGTGACAATATGCAAAGCTGTGTAGTTTCTGTTGTGTGCAGTACGTGTGACCATGTGAGCAGTGTTTTAGATTAAATTTGTGTATTTGCGATTAGTGTATTCTAGTGAAGTTGGTTGTTGAGTGCATGTTTTTGGACTTAATGTGTGTGTGTGTGTGTGTGTGTGTGTGTGTGTGTGTGTGTGTGTGTGTGTGTAGCTGTGTCCAGGGCTGCATGTGCAGAGCCATCTGTTTGCCGCTTTAGCAGTAGTCTTCCAGCGCCCAGGCTTATCTGTGCACGAGGGGCAGTGGCCTACTTTAACTTTGTGCTCACTCTCTCTGCCCTGCCCACTGGTATGTCTGATAGGCCCGCTGGCTTGTTCGTTAGAGCTTCCCTGGTCCGTTTGCAGTAGTAAACATTAGTCTTGGGCTTGTTCCTCTAAAATGGAACGTCACTCATTACTCATTTGAAAAGTAGTATTATTACTTTTCCTAATACTCCTAATACTGGGAGCAGTAAACCATTACACTACTCATTATATTACTTTTTTGTTACATCCCCAAACTGGTGATTGCATCCTCTCTTACCTTCAAAAATCAGCATAGCCCAGATATTTCTGCTGTGCATTCCTGTGTGAATGATCAAGTGGACCAAATAGCATCATCCTTTTGACCCATAAAATCAAAGTAGTAGGAGAGTAGAGTTACATTTTTAAAAAATTAAAAAGTTTTCGGTGCTGAATTGCCATGTAAAGAAATCAATACAATACAACAGTAGAGCTGATCGGCTGACCATGTGCACCCTCTATGCTTGTGTGCTTATGCTTGTTTGTTTACAACCCAAGGCCAGTTTTAGATGTGTAAGCTCATTGACACATGGCATTCTAGGCATTGGTAAATAAAAAGGACCATCATCATCGTAAGGCTAACATCATGCTAACCCTATACTGTATATACAGTATAGCTCATAGCTCACTGCGTAAGCTAGGCTGTAGGTGAATAACGTGAACAGCGCTACATGCTATGATTCCATTGATTTACTATGAATTTGTTGGTGGGCTGTATGGCCTGGTGTTTACAGTAGTAGTGCATTAGGAGTGCATTAAGCTGGGCTAGTCAGTACAGTTTAGCAGGAGGGTATTAAGCTCTGTAGGCTAGTCAGTGGGCCCTGTTAGGGAGTTGGCTGTTGTGGCTAATAGGTCAACCAGGATGGGTGGGGCAGCGGATGAGGTGGAGGATGAGCAAGAGGTTTTTAAGGCTCTTTCATTGGTTGAGGCTCAACTGGAGAGGCCAAACAGAGTGAACCAATTGAACCAAATAGCTTAACCTGAAGAAGGTCCTAGCCTTCCGTTGCGTCCTGAAACCCCTTGTTGGTGCGTATTGTGGTTTTGTTAGTTTATGTTATAGTTTGGTTATGTATAAAATCTCTGCAGCTAAGACAGGCACAAGCTGAAGAGTTTCTTTGGCCTAGGATCTGTACACAGTAGTGGAGAGGACCAACATTTGCTCCTGTATCAAATATGGATGAGGACCTTTTATAATGTGGTCCCTGTGGTCCAGGACACTCTGCTTGTTTACGCTGATGTGAAACTTCCTCTTATGTAAGGGACCGAGTCTTATGTACGTCATGTGAGCAGTGTGTGAAGAATTAAATAGGTTCGTTATCACTGTCAGACGTAGCAGGGGTGGTTATTCAAAAAGATTTAGAGGGGTAAGGGGGGGAAGTTGTATAAAAGTAGAGTACTTGTGTGACGCCAACAGATTTGAATGTGGAGACAAAAAGTACGTTGCTTCAGCAGCTTCAACTTTTTCAGAAAGTGGAAGTACACTTGCTATAGTATAGTATAAAAGTATACAAAAAAAACCATTAGAAAAAGGTACATGGCATCCTTCAGTCAAACACCATCAAGGCCAAAGCATCGTTAAAGCATTGTAGTAAAGGGCCATTTCAGGGAGGAAACAAAGTTGTTTTTTTTTACCCCAACAGTGCTGTGAGCATGGCGCTTGATGAGGTTCCAGCAAGCAGCTGGGTACACAGCTATACCACCTGAGTTCCACATGGATGTGGACGTCTCGCTCGCTTGTTGTTTCGCCCTGGCGCCTCGCAGGCAGCGCCATCATCACAGGGTCCTCCACATGAACGCTGCTCACCACGAAGCCCCTGGGTCCCCTACAAAACACCGCGACACGGAGCTCTGTCTGTCTGCGTGTGGGCACAGGTGTAGGTGTACATGCGTGAATCCACGTGTGCACGTGTTCATGCTTTGTGCAGTTAAAGTTAAAGTCCAGCGGTGGAGGCGCCGCCGTGGCTGCACTATGTGTTTCAATAAGAGGGGAACTTCTGAACGGTTGCTGGTAAAACATGAAATCAGAGCTGCCAACTGTCACGCCGGGAGCAGGAGACACATGGTTTTATGCTCGATCACTCCCTCTCACTCTTACTTATGAGGTCTCACGCTCAGAGAAAATGATTGTGTGTGATTGCCTGTATGATGTCAACTTTGAAAACAGCACGCCATGCAGCTGACAAGAGTTGACAACCATGCATGAAACCGGTTAAGATTTTTGTTTTTGTCCACTCCAACTGTTTTACATTCAGTGTTACTGAAATTCGATGTGAATTTGAGTCCAAAGTTGAAGAATTTAGACATTCACCCTCGTCTGCAAGGAGGCACCCAGAGCAACTTTGCTTTAGTGTCAGAAAAAAAGGGAATATTTCATTCTTACATGTGTATCGCATTGTGGCTTTCTTTGGTTAGGTCTTTTCTCTATCATCAATCATCAGACTTAAACAGCGGTGTGTGTGTGTGTGTGTGTGTGTGTGTGTGTGTGTGTGTGTGTGTGTGTGTGTGTGTGTGTGCTTGTAGGTGTGTGTTTTCCCTAGCCCACTCAGTGAAGCTGTGCCAGAAGCTCACCACATCACAGCATCATGGGCATCTGTTTGAAACTGGAATAAAAGTGAAGCGAATGAATAAAAGAGCCACATGAATAAAAACACAGGCCTGTGATGCAAATGAATTGCCAGGCAGGGATCGAGAGGGACAAGTGTGTGTGTGTGTGTGTGTGTGTGTGTGTGTGTGTGTGTGTGTGTTGCATTCACTCTCCATTTGCTCTCCAACCCATCATGGCTGCACCTCATCCTGAGTGAGTGAGTAAGTAATCACACACACACACACACACACACAGACATACAGACATCCAGGCTCTCTGAGGTGTATGTTTTCCTCATGCATTAACCAACAGCAGTTTTGACACATGGCTCTTGAATGAGAAGAGGGCGCTCTCGGAGCCACGCTGCCAGTTCTCTCCCTTCACTCCACAAGCACTGCTAGCGCTGCCTGGGGTGACTTTATCAATTAGGCCTCCCTGGAAACACAGCCGCATTCTCCCTCCCCCCCATTCCATCCTTCTCTGGTTCACTCCTCCCCTCTCCTCTTCTTTCTTCCTTTGGATTTATTCTGCCCCTCTGTACCTCCCACTCTACATCCCCTCCCTCACATCCTACGGTGCATCTTTCTTGCTTTTCTCTTCCTCCCCCTCTGACGTTGTCTTAAAACTTTTGCCCACTCATCACACCCTTCTCTCCTCCTCCTCCTCCTCCTCCTCTCGCTTGTCTCTTCCTCATCTCCACTTCACCCTTTCCCTTGTGTGCCTCTTCTCTTTCTCCTCACTTCCTTCCTCCACCATCCTCTCCACAATATTTTACTCTGAGCATAAAAAACATTGAGATGAAATGTTGGGTTGCACCCTTTTGCTCAATACATGTCTCAATTGTGTCAAAGCTTAAAAATTGGTCAAATCAACAACAGATCATAGCTTTCAACTGGATTCACCTGATCAGTCTATTTCATGGAAAAAGCAGGTGCAGCTCATATTTTGTACACAGATTACAGTGTTAATCTTGTCATGCAATTAATGAGGAATATTCTCACTGCCAAGTTTATTTTTTATTTAGTCAGCAAAAGGCAGGAGTCATGCGACAGTGTCTGCAGCACTCTTCTATTATGCATCACTGTGGGCAGTAGCTGGCTAGCAACGGGGGATGCTAGCATAGTTAGTGAGCTACTTCCTGTCAGTCAGGCTCCTCTGGGCACTGCTGAGGTACGCCTCAGGATAGCTTGGGGGCGGAGAAGAGAGGAGAACAGAACAAGATGTTTGTTGACAGAAAAAAACGGAAAGACTTGGCTGGTAAACCAAGTGAGATGGGCAGCTCGTTTGCATCACGCCCGTACACAACATCAGCTCAGACGTGAAGAAGAGAGCAAAACTCTCTGATGTACTCACCACGGAGCAAGAGTAGCAAGGAAACAAGGAAACAACGTAATACAACATAACTTCTCTATCACTATGGGGATATTCCCTACAAAGAACATAAAGCTCATCAACACATCTGGGCTGCTGATGGGGAAATGTATTCTGTACCGTAGCGTGGCCATATTGGACATTGAGTCTCTTACACTTACACAGACCACAACCTCTTTCAATTCTACATTCGACAAGAACAAATTTTCTCCCAGACATGCTTCAAGAGCGGAGTTGAGAAGAGCCAGCGTAACGCTTTGGCAGAGGACTGTGCAATAAAGAGGCAATGCCAGGCAATCCCATGTGTAGCTGGAGAGCCGATAGCTGTCCAGCCTTTCCTCGCTGTGTCTCTTAGATGTGTCCCTAAAGGGCTACCATACATACCTCTGTTGACTCTGCTGATATTTGTTTGAACATGTGCCTGTGTGTATATGTGTGTGTGTGTGTGTGTGTGTCTCTGGCGGTGTATTTGTGTGTCGGGGTGGGGGGGTGCATGCGTATGCATATGTGTACGCTACATGTATGTGTACATATGTTTACTTGTGTGTGTGTGTGTGTGTGTGTGTGTGTGTGTCTGTGTGTGTTCCTTCTTTGGTCATGGGAGCTTACAGGCTCTGTGCGCAGTGGTTCCCTAATCCAGTGTTTTGAAATGAGTCCTCCAGCTGTTGTGGGCTTGAGAGAGTGCTGCCTTGGAGGAGGCTTAGAGACGATAAGATGCTTCTTCTATCGCTATCCCTCTAGGACCTCTTCTTCCTTTCTGTCTTTCTTTCTCTTGCTTTCTCTTTTTCTTTCTTTTTCTTTCTTCCTCCC
The DNA here is from genome assembly GCA_034670385.1 of Hoplostethus mediterraneus. NCBI lineage: Eukaryota > Metazoa > Chordata > Actinopteri > Trachichthyiformes > Trachichthyidae > Hoplostethus > Hoplostethus mediterraneus. The sequence continues at coordinate 3,795,267 of JAXDDW010000010.1, read as the reverse complement.
TACACTCCTGTCTCCTTCCTTCCTTCTCTCATGTCTTCCTTCCTTCCTTCCATCCATACTAATCTAGTACTTTCAATATCTGTGTGGACATGAGAATAAAAAGTTACACTAATCTCACGCTGCTAACACAGTCACACATTCTGCTGAGGTCTTGACCCTGCGGTATGAACTTCTTCCTCTTATCTGTTAATCCTCCAATAAGAACTTAGATTGATTCTGTGCAGGAAGTGAACACTGTGTTCACGGAGGATGGAAGAAGATCTCTGAGATTACAGCGGTGACCTAAGAGTTTACGATGACAGTCGAAATTGTAGATTTATTAAGGGGCAAGCGGAGTTCATTAGCTCGTGCACAGAGGAGGCTGCTGGGAAATAGAGAGGAAGACTATCATGCTGCCTTCTGTCCAAGTGTGGCGGCTCCAATTCTCAGTTGCACTTGAACTCAGTTGAACTTTGTTATTGATTTACACCAGGTCGTCATTATGAATGAGGAGGTTTATTAAAAAAAGAATAAAAGATACAATAAAATATGCATATATATATTGACATTCCAGTGGAGTACAGTGCCAAAGTGAAATTACTGGCGTAATTCATAGGACGTCAAGAATTGTATATCTTTCATCTAATATTCCATAATTGAACAGAGGGGTAAGATCCTCTGGAGAGTGTGGCCTCTCGCCTGTCTGTCAGCAGTGATGCTGCAGGGTGTGTGGCGTATGCCAGCAGAAGGAAGGCGAAGGACGGCCAGCAGGCGTCGGACAGACAGAGTGCAACAGGCTGTCTGTCAGTTAGAATATAAAACGGTGATATTCAAAGCCCAGATTTGGCAGAACCAACACACACTGAAGCCCAGATTTCATAGCAGATGGAAAGTGTTATATATATTTAAATACCGTGATCTAAAAATACTCCAAATAAATGGTTATATGTTTTATCAGATATACATAAATTGTGACATTACATAAATTGTCAGATACATAAATTGCACCATAACTCTGGCTTGACTTCTACCTACCATAAAACTATGCTAGCGGCTTATACTTATACTCCCACGTCACGATCGTCATCTTAGATTATAACTAACAAGGACGATTCACAGGACATGATCAATTACCTGTAATCGAATCACTGCCATCATCCTTCTCACTATTGCTCAGATGATATTGCTTCCCATTGGGGTTTTTGGACATGGATACATGTTTGCGGGGGAGATCTAACTTAATTTAAGCTGTAATGTCTTTAGCTGCTCTAGAAATAGCATGAGGCATGTTTGTGTTTCTGGGTCTGTTATGCCTGATGGATGAGTCAAGATGAGGAAGGCAACTCTTTGATTTCTTTGGTACACCTCCTGCAGTTGTTTAGTACCCACTATTATCCACACATGTTCTCTTAGTCTGTATTGATAAAGAATAATAAAACAAGAAACACATTGTTTTAGAAAATGCATGAGAATAATAGGGACAATACATCGTATTCCCCCAGTTTAACTACTACATTATTGCATGTGATCTTTCACATTGTGATTTAGATATTCCTTTGGCTAGTTCAGAAAGATTTGCTGTAAAGATGCAAAGGCAGAGGATAAGGGTCTGGAGAGCACGATGTGCTGAGAGACTAAACAAGACGTTTTGCCTTTGAAAATATTGTGCATTCATTTGTACATGGCAGAGGTTTCGCCCACTATTTATACTATTATAGTGATGTTTCTCTCTGTTTGTCTTTAAAGGCAAATTTGCCAATATAGTCAATATGCATAGACCCAGTCAAGATGTCTTGAAGATCTTTGCACCCTTTGTGCCGAATAGCCTGCAGAAAGACTTCGAACTGCAGGAACTTGTTTCTCTTGCCAAGTTCAAAGGTCTATGAGAGAGATTATGGAAGATGAATCCATTGGGAACTGTTATTTCTTGAGTAAGACATTCTCTGCTCTGCTCTCTCCATCCCTCTCAGTCTTTCTATTGTCTTTATTCTCCAGCTGGTTTTTCCGTTATATGTGTGTGCTTTTGATGAGTGTGCGTTTACGCCCTTGTATATATTTTTAGTACCAATAAATGACAGCGATCTCTCATCTCCTCACTGCAGTGTGTGTGCGGGCGCTGGACGTGACGGTGTCCCAGAGCAGTATCCAGGTGGCCCGCGGCCAGGCTGCCATCCTGCCCTGCTCCTTCACCACCAGCGCTGCCCTCAACAACCTCAACATCATCTGGATGGTCATACCGCTGTCCAACGCCAACCAGCCAGAGCAGGTACAGTACGCATTGTTTACAGATCTTCTCCATCACAGTAGAACAGAGCTCTTCCAGCCCAGGACCAGACATAGTACCGCAACCCGCTTTGGTTCCCAGCCACTACCTTATGAGCCACTGTCATTGTCAAGTATTGCTGTGATGCTTGTCGTGGTGTAGATGAGTGCATCATTCCCCAAACAGCCAGAGGAGGTGTACATTGTTTAGAAACATACTGAGCTATGCTGTCTATCCCTTGTTTCCTAACTCATCTGGATGGTCATACCGCTGTCCAACACCAACCTCACAGCCAAAGCAGGTACATGTGTTTTACTATTGATCTGTATTGGGATATAATAAAGTTATAGATATATATTATATATAGAGTATTAATAGAGCTATATAGAGTAGTGAAGCCTATAGGTGTGTACATAATCTAGATAGCTGTACCACTAGCCAGTGGCAAGCAGCCAGTGCAGTTTTAAGTTCTGCTGTAGCTTGCAGACTGCTATGCAATTTGATGCTTTGCTGTCTGTAATGGAGTGCCCAATTTTTTTTTTTAAAAAGCAAAGAAAATCAACTTTGAAGTTGTTCAACTCACAAGATTGGTAGCAGTTTGACTGATCTGTGTTCAGTATTTTGTGTGATGCGGTTGTTTTGAGATCATCTACTAAATATACTTGCCAGCTTGCCAGCATGTTGATGGAACAGAAAAAGATGACAATGCTCTTCACTCTGTTGGCTGTATAAATGCTAAACCCAACACTTGCTGGGTGAGGTTTAGTTGAAGTTAGATGTATGGTTATTACTCAGCTGTACCTGTGCCACCACTGTCACCACTAGAATGATATTTCCCATGTGTGGACTAAAACTATGCCAAGGTCAAATGCATTCAAGCAGCTAAACCTCATGCATATAAGTGCTCACTCACTCACTCACTCACTCACTCACTCACTCACTCACTCACTCACTCACACACTCACTCACTCACTCGTTCACTCACTCACACACACCAACAACGAAAAAACACCCAGAACTGGAGGTGAGTCTTGTCTCTCACTCTCTATAGTATATCTCAGATTAACCTACGTGCCTCCTGTTTTGCCTCATATTGGCTCTCCTCCATCATCCTTTCTTGGCTCTTTACTCTCATTTTCTTTTCTCTCACCATCATCACCATCATCATCTCTCCCCACCCCCCAGCCCCCCGCTGTGGGACCTCTGTGATTCCATTTGAGTTGTTTAACATGCAGCTGCAGGCCCTACAAGCTCACCTGCCTCCCTTCACTTTGAACCCCGGCGCCAGTCGGCCGTCCACATAATACAATCATCTTCTGCACTAATTACCCCACGCCCACGACAGGCTGTATATCGCAGCTGTTCTCACCACACACACACCAGCACACAAACAGACACACACACACACACACACACAAATTGGCAAAAGACACAAACGCAATACGGACGGGCATGCATACATGCAGGATTTATACATATTTACTGAGTTCATGCAGGCATACATACACGAGAAGAGTGTGAAAACGGACATGCATGGATCCACATGTCCACAAATTGACAATGCAGTCACACATAACGGCGCTGTGATGTGCACAACTATGAATAAACGCGTATACTGTTGCATGCACACATATACACACACACACACAGCTAGCACACAAACATGTATACGCACTTTACTGTGGGATGAATGCATGCAACGTTCAAATGCCATGCGGGTGATGATGGGGGCTGATACATGCTTAAAGACACATAAAAAGTACCTAAAATGCACCTATCTATCACACCACTCACGCAGACACAGATAAACACACACACATGATCCACACACTCAGAGAGCAGCATGTACCGTGTGAAGTGCAGGGGAAAGTAGTAACTGAGAAATGCTGTGTATAGCTGCACAGTTCTGCTATCAAATTGTGTCTGTGAACCTGGCTAGTCAGCTGTCCAGAAAAGTGAGCTATGACATAAAGTGCTGCGTTAGGAGCGACAGTACAAGGTCATTTCAGAGGAAGTGGATGTCATAAATTGTTATGCTTGAAGCTAAAAGCCATTAAGAGTTACTGAACAGAACTCTGTACACCCTCACAACCTGTATTTGCACTTTTTGAGTACACCTCCACATCATCCACTTTGAAAAGGTGACACCAGTTCAAACAGGGCTGTGCTACACGGGGCAACCTTTCCAGCAATGTTTTTGGGCAACAATACCAAGAAACATTTCCGCTCCTTGTTGCCCGTATAATTTATGAAATTCTGTATTTTGCTGCATGACACAGTTACATTGACTTGTCACGTTGTACAAGAGGTTGCCAGGTGCATCACGGCACCTCCATATGGAGTACTAGATCAGCGGAGTTAAAAGTATGATACCCCTCCATATATCCGAGACCTCACACTGTATATGATTATCTGATGTATCCATCCTCCCACCCACCATGATGGTTACACTTATGTTTGTTTATGAGTCAAGGAGTGCGTCTGCCTGCCGGAGTCTGTTTGGGCCCCCCGCTCCCTGAGGTAATGAATAAGAAACAAGATGTTTCCCAAGTAATGGTGCTTACTTCCCCCCATCTAATAGATTTGATATGAAAAAAAAATATATAGGACTGCCATGATACAGTTCTGCGTATTGTGAAAAAAAGGTTCTGTGCCAACAACACAAATTATATTCATTATATTATATTATATTTATCCCATACTAATCCCCTATGTTTTTTATGTGTCCCCAGTTGAAGTCTACAGTTTGTGTTCCTGGCAGTGTTACATATGTAAAGTAAACGAGCCCTCCATAAAAATATGCTAGCTTTGGTTCGGTTTTTTTTTCCGGGTATATATAATTAATTCCAGGCAGTTTTCAATGAATCAGCCGGTGAAAATGTGAAAATGCAATGAAGGCAATGAACGCGTAATAATTGATGCAGTTAATCCTGAATGCTCAAAGGAATAACAACTTTCATCCTCCTAACCGGTCCCGTCTCAGGGTCTTAGCCTTGCCTGACAGTCATTTGAACCAAGCAGGACAGTAGAAATGGCCTAGCTGTTGTTTGTATATAAACTGATTATCTGACATGCTCAGCCCCAGATTACAACACATATTTTAGACGTGTGTGTGTGTGTGTGTGTGTGTGTGTGTGTGTGTGTGTGTGTGTGTGTGTGTTCTCTGTGTATATAATCTGTCCATCATGCTGTTATTGTGGTGATCAAATGTGCTGACCCCTCACTCTTGAGCCACTAGGTGTGAGCTAATCCAGATAGATAAACACACACACACACACACACACACACACACACACACACACACACACACACACCAGGGAGTAGTTTTATGGTTCTCAGCTGTTGTATATCCTGTCTAAACTGTCGGTTGGATATTGATGTTTTTATGTTATAATAAAAGCCTCATTTTCAATGTCCTCTTGCTACAACAGTGAAAATGATTTTGCACTTAAAAATACTTGATATATCAAAATAATATCCAACACTTTCAAGGAGATGTGCCTTCGGTGTGGTGAACTTGGCAGTTTAATATCAGTAGCGTTGCCTGAAATCCTCTAAGATGTAATTTTGCTACTTTTTCTTTCCTCATTAACTTGAATTGAAGAGAGAACGCTTACGTGCAGGAGAAAGTTTCATAACTCGAGGGCTGATGAAAACTCACAGTCATTGAATCATTTCAAAATGCTCGTCAGTCTGGTGGAGAGAAAAAACAAAATGTCTTCATCAATTTCTGGAAAGGTAGTCTTTTGTTGATGCAAGATTTCACAACATGGATTAGAGTTTTGGAATACAAATTGTACAGTTCTAGTGAAATGAAGCCCTGGTGAAATTGAGGGCATGGAGAGGCTGTGGTGCAGAAATGATGTCAATCTGTAATGGAGAACATCTGCCATAGTGGTTTAGATGATCAGGTCCTGATCCTTGACTGACCCCATCATTCTGGTGGAGGACGGATCAAATGAAGGCTGAATTCACATACTCTCAAAATGTAACCTCTTTCCTTTCCTTGCTGCCTCCTCCTAACCCCACCGATCTTTTTTTTGCTGGATAGGTCAATGGAAATTAACAAGGAGTTGTTTTAGACAAAGCTGCGCATGACATATGTGTGTGGCTGTAACCATCATATTCCTATGGTTATTGCAGTGAAATTAACACACACTTTCTGGAACCAAGATGTAAGTGCAGTGTATCAAAATGTGAACTTTGACCTTCTGCTTGCCTCCGAACTAGTCATGCGCTGATCAGAAGCCCATCCATCAGTCTGAGACTGCACAGTGTTTTTCAATCCGAAGGGTATACTTTGAGCATGGTAGCACGGGGTCAAGAGGTTAAGCCTGGGGATATGGGGTTCACAGGGGGTATATGGCATTGTGGGATGGATCTGGGCCCATATTGCTCAGAACATGTCTGAGCTGAGGCTGTGGCGGTTTAGAGGTTTACGCAGGCTTTAGTCAGGGGATGGAAGTGTCACTAGTGTCTGGGGCCAACAGGGTCCTGTTGGATAGCGGGGATAGGAGAGAGGGGTCATTTAGAAGTAGGCTATGCTCAGGAGACTGAATATAGAGATGTAGTGATTTAGAGTCAGAGAGAATATCCAGAGGTTTACCGTGTGTATGGCAGCGTCCAGTATCCCCGACACAGATCTTACAGGGTGGATTGTCATGCTAGAGAGGACTAGAGCCGGGGATCTAATGTGTGTGTGAATGAGTGCATTTGTGTGTCTGAGGTGTGCATGTGCCCGTGTGCCCGTGTGTCCGTACACACACTCAAACCGGATATACTCAGTGAGCATTTTTTACTATGGGAAGGGATGTAGCAGAGGTTTACTGCTGACCCAGCGGTGGTACGTCCAGTTATTCACTTGGGACAACAGAGTTGTTAGTTCTTAGGGCCCTCCTCCATCTGTACGCCAGCCATGACCTCCTTTCTCCCCGCGCCCAGCTACAAAGCCAACCAGGTCATGGGCCGAGGTGATCTCACACATACATAGATAGATCAACACTGTGGACAGACACAAAAACCACAGAAAGAAGTAAAATGTAACACGTTTTCGGCTGGCAGATACACACACACGTATGTGCACATTATTGTGTTTGGATATTTTCAACATATACAAACACAATACTGCATGTGTGCAGTTAGGTACTGCACATCCGGTGCTCTTCGTTGCTTATGTGCACATATTGTCAGAAAGTAACAACACACAAGAACAGCGAAAAATACAAATGTATGGACCAATGTAAGACACAACAATACACTTATTGAGTATTGAAAACACACGCAGGTAGGAAGCAATATACAGAGTAAGATCCTCCATTAAAGTGATATTCTGTGAGATCCTTGATTTCGGCGACCCCTTTGGTGATAAGACCTCATTGCATTGCATTTAGTCTGGACAGCCAGCAGCTCCGGGCCTAGGGGGTCCGGAGTACTGCTGGTTTTCTATTCTGCCAGGTAGTTTCCATTCTAGCTGTCTAATCAGGGGTTGATTAAGACCTGGGATGCCAGGTGAATGCAATTAACTTCCTGGTAGGAGAGAAAACCAGCAGCATTCTTGCCCCCGAGGCCCGGATTTGAGGAACTCTGCCCTACAAACAAGCATGGGCTGTTCAGCTGAGACCAGTGACATAACTACAAATAACAGAACAGCAGAATTTCAGTTTGGTGTCTTACAGCAACCATGTCTACAGGCACATGATATATTTTATATATGAATGTATCAGAAATGTTTGAAAAATGTGATTAATGCTTAGTTCCATTATTACTGCGTATCTACTACAGTTGATTGCAATGGGTCTATAAAAAAACTACCAGTCCAACAGAAAAAGAGCCACATCTGTGTAACTCCTCATCATCCCTGCTCATCTTGGAGTGAAACGTAATACGCATCACTTCCTGTGCGGCAGAGGATTTTTCCCCGGAAAAAAAGGTGCCCTTCTCATAGGTGTTTGGAACAGCAAATCTAAAAGCTTGAATGAATTGGGTATAGGTTGACTCAGTATTGTATAGGTCAGCTATATATATATTACCTTCATACTTGACTCATTCCCGCACAGACACACACACACACACACACACACACACGGTTGTGTGTGAGGCCGACTGATTGGATCACTTTCACCTAGCATGCAGATTATAGTGTCAGGTCATCAGGAGTGTAGAGCCGGGTCATAACAGTGCCGTCTGTTAGAGAGTGAGAGTGAGAGACAGAGAGCGAGACAGGCAGACAGACAGGCAGACAGACAGACAGAGAAATGAGGCAGGGAGACACAGAGCGAGAGGACAGACAGTATATCAGAGTCAGGCCACGCATTTATTGGCACCCTGTAGAGACTGGGAGACAGCTACTACAATAATCGCTCGCACACACACACACACACACACACACACACACACACACACACACACGCACACAGAGGAGGTGCAGTTGCAAGCTCTCATCACAGCTGAGGAGCTGCCTATTCATCTGCACATAAGAGGACAAAGCGAGCGTGCAGCACTCAGGAAATTGCAGTAGCGCAATTTACAACCGTTAAGCAGCAGTGGAGGACACACACACCCTCACACAAACGCTCACATACACACATACACACCCCTTCACTTTTAACACTTTTAACACACGCACGGACACACACACACACATGCATGTACACAGCTTCACTGTGCTAGTTGTTTCCCTGCCTGGGTCTTTGAACAGTTCAATGAGGGCTCTTTTCACCAAAATGAATAGCCCCTCTGATTCCCCTCTATGCTTGTGTGTGTGTGTGTGTGTGTGTGTGTGTGTGTGTGTGTGTGTGTGTGCGTGAGCTGTGGTGCGCATGTGTTCGGGTGTCTGCGCGGACAGACGTACTCAGATTGTGTCTGTGCACATACCATGTGTTTGTGTGTCCTCTTCGTCTTTTGTGTGGGCCCAGCTGAGGGGTGAGAGCTGCTTTTCATGTGGCTGAGTCTCACAAATGAGCCAGTTCAACCCCAGTTCGAAGCTTGAGGGAAGCTTTTGAACACCTTGGGCCTCCATCACTCTTAAATTTGGACCTCCACCTGAGGGCTTTGAGATGAATAGTACCAAAAGTGTTTTCTTGCCCATGACAGTCTCTCTATTGTGATTCAACGTTCGGCTTTGATTTGATTTCTTGTTACATGTAAGTTGACCAACAGAAGTCTCTAATCTTGGTTTCTCTTGAATTTCTCAGATTGCGGTTTATATGTTTCAAGTTAAAATGCTTTCAATTATGCATACCGTTTAGTGGATGCTTTTATCCAAAGTGCCTTACAGCACCATGAGAGCATACTTCAAATCAAACCCCTTACCCTGGAATCGTTAGTGCCATGCTCTACTCACTGAGCTAAAAAAGTACCAAATAAAAGTTTTTATATTTGTTTGTTTGTTTCCAGAAAAAAAACCTTGTCTGTATATAACAGTCTATTCACCCACTCCCCTTACTCGAGCTGTGTCGAGCTATGTTTCTGTATTGTAGTAGAGCTAGGTCTCCCTCTAGTGAGAGACATTTGCAACTGGCCTCCCAAGATACCGATGACAGCCGTGTCCAGGAGTCACACTCATAAACAGAGATATCATTCCTTCTCCTGCAGGAGTTAATCTCCACCCCATGACATGATGTACAATGACAAGAACACATTAAGTTAATATGACTACTTAGGGGATATCGCCTACTCAGGTTTCCTTGGAAGCTTTTTTGTAAGAGTATAAATGACTTGTTGATTCTTTCGTTTTCCATTTTTCTCCATTCTTTTTTCTGACCTCTGTCTTTCCCATCCCGTCACTTTCCCCCGCTCTCTCTCCCTTCCCCACTTTTGCCCCCCCCCTCTCTCTACTTTACCCCTTCCGCCTTTTCTTCTAACTCTCTCTTCTCTACATCACTTATCTTCTCTGTCCGTCTCCCCCCCCCCTCCCTCCGACGTCCAAATCCAGGTGATCATTTACCAGGGCGGCCAGGTGTTCAGCCTAGCCAACCACCTCAATGGTCGTGTGGGCTTCGTGGCCACCATGCCTAGCACAAGTGCCTCCATCGTCATCAACAACACCCAGCTGTCAGACACGGGGACCTACCAGTGCCTGGTCAACAACCTCCCAGACAGAGGGGGGGCGCAACATCGGCGTCATTGGGCTCACTGTGTTGGGTAACTAACCACTCAACCCACTAAGCAGTTTTACAATGGTTAAGCCGTTTGAAAGACATTTGAATGGTTTATAGCCATGTTAGTACGTATAGACTTCTCTGGCTGCACGTTTCTGATATTTACAGATGTTTATGTGTTGTTTAAATGTGTAATAATGTATTTACTGCTTGCTCTAAAACTGAGCAATGCAGAGTCAAACAGATCCTGGGTGATAATGAGAGCTGAAGCATAGAGGCCACATTGAAAAAACATCTAGTGCTCAGTGGGAACACCACAGAGGCAGGAAGCAATGCAAATGTGGAGAAGAGAGTTACCAAGGGCTTTACAAAAAATAAGACAATAATAAAAGCCAAAAAATAAACAATAAAAACAGAAATGAAAAGCAGTGTTAAGGGTGTACACACAGCTTGTCAGTCTAAATCATTAATTGGGCCTGCAACACTAATTGAGACCCTGTAGATTTTCCCTATTTGCCCAAATCAATTTCAGGTGTTGGATGTGGTCACTGGTGGGAAATCTTCTCGCCACACAGGAAATGATGAGTCCAAACTCAAGTGCGGAATACGAAACTGATCACTCATCTGTTAGATGAGTTTGATTCCTTTAGATATCGTGAGGGTTTTTTTTCTGCATTTAGGAATAGACATACAATTAAAAAAAAAAATTAAAAAAAAGCCAAGAGAGCTCTTTTGATGCAATACACTAACACTATTCTCTATTGGGATCCAAATACGTTGCTGACCCCACCCTATCTCTTCCAGTCCCCCCCTCGGTGCCGGCGTGTCGAATCCAGGGCACGCTGGATGTGGGCAGTGACATCATGCTGATGTGCAGCTCAGAGGAAGGCATCCCCACGCCATCCTACTCCTGGGAGAAGCTGGACGCGCTGCCCAAGCTGCCGCACAACGCCATGCAAGGTACTAAAAACAAGCTGGCCGTCGGAGTGCCCTTTTGCCCCACCTTCGCTGGTAAATCTTACACACATAGTGTTGCCAGACTCAGCAACAACTCCACCATCACCACCACCTTTCATCTGCCTGGCAACTGTCCGCCCGAAGGTTCCCCACCACTGATCCTGCTGAAGGGTGATGATAGATGGATGGATGGGTGGCGTGTGAGGAGGGTGTGTGTGTGTGTGTGTGTGTGTGTGTGCGTGTGTGTGTGTGTGTGTGTGTGTGTGTGTGTGTGTGTGTGTAAGTGTGCAAGTGAGCAAAGTGATGCTTTTGTGGTGTGGTGTGGTTTTTTTCTCATGCTGTACACCAACTCTGCCCCAGTTTTCTCACCCAATCCAAACACTTACACTTCTGAGAGAACTGGACCGGTGTAAATCGATACAGTCGCCCTGTTTCCAACTTCACCAATCAAACAGCATTATAACCGTCCATCTACTCTCAGGTCTATGAGGATTGTAAGGGTGGGTGTATTGAGGCTGCAGTTGGTCTTCCGCATTGGAGAGCATTGATCGGTGTGGTGACTTCTCCCCTCTTCTCCAGCTGTGCCCTTGGCACAGTCCAATAATCTTCATCAGCAGTCCCCTGCTCTAACTCTGCACTACTGGTCAACCTAAGGCTACTGGAGAGGGACAGACCACTTTTCCCATCAATCAGTTGCACACAGTGGATTCTCAGGACCGTGCAATGAAATGATTTTCTTGTGCAGCTGTAGATCCACACAGCAATCTAAAAATATAGCCTGTCTTTTTTCCAAAGTTTAGACAGACTTCAAATGACGTTTTCTATTATGCTGCATTAGAGGAAACACAATCATACACAAAATATTAAGACCACCTTCTTTTGCACAAGCCATGTCTCAGTTGTATCAAGGCTTAAAACTCTTTTAATCTGTCTCTCTTCATCTACATCTCCCCTTCATGACTGAAGTGGATTTAATTGGTGGAGCTGAAAAAAACAATGAAAACTCCCCCCTGGATGGACCTCTTCATTTTATCGCACTGAATGTGCAAGTGGTCTTAATATTCTGCACACACTTACCATTTGAGTTTGTCTTCTGCTGTTTGTATTTGATTCAAATTGAGATCTTGGATTTGTCCCTGTCACTCCTACTCCTGTCTCTCTGTGTGTGTAGTTTGACACCAACAGCTGTTGAGTAGCAACAGTGATATGTAAGTGCCAACTACCACATGGCACTGTCAAGAGAGTAGAAGAGAAATCTGGGTCAAAAATCTGGCTCACTTCCACAACTAATAATCAGCTAAAAAATATCCCAATGGTAGCCTTTTTTCTGAATCCAGTAGTGTATTGCCCCAAGATTGTAAACTCATCAGTTCATTATTAACTGACAAATCATTTGTGAAACAATGTAATCTGTGCCTTCACCTTCAGATTCACCATATTATGTCCCAATGAAGTGTTAAAATGTTTATAGGTAAAGTTAGTATGTGGCACCCGCTATTGGTTGATGTTATAAGTAGTTCACCTGAATGTATAAGAAATATTTGTGTGACAGTTTTACGCAGATTTCAATTCACAAAGTCATTTTAATTTCATTTAAATTGATTATATTTTCAGTGCTGACTTTCTTCCATACACTTACTGACTTTATTTGTAATTTTTTCTTGACATTTATGTGGGTCTGCAAGCTTGTATGCACGGGCATTTGCATGTGTGCCTGTGTGTGCGTGTGTGTGTGTGTGTGTGTGTGTGTGTGTGTGTGTTTTTGATGACTCTGTGTGTGTCTTCCAGATCAGATGCAGGGTACTGTAACACTGAGGAACATCAGTACCGGCACCTCAGGACTCTACCAGTGTACCTCCAGCAATGCAATTGGCAAGAGCACTTGTCTGCTCAACCTGCAGGTTGTGGCACGTAAGTGTACACACACACACACACACACACACACACACACACACACACACACACACTTCTTGAATCAGACATAATAGGGATTTAATAGGTGGAATCAATAATGGAGCTTAGCTTTCACCTGCATTAAGATGGTTAGTCTTTGTCGTGGAAAGAGCAGGTCTCAATGTTTCTCAAGTGTAATTAGTCCAATCTATCTTGGTGCCAACATCCATTTGGCTGCTCTTTCTCCACCGTGATTGATGATGCTTATAGTATAAAACCATATTAAAGCTAGCTCCCAACGAGATGAGTTGCATTCGCCCAGTATGACAGGTGTTTATGAATCATACATGCTGCTCCTTATGCTAATCCAACATGACACTGTTATTGTCATATCCAGATGGGCTGACAGATGGCTGTGTTAAGGGATGAAGATTTTATAGACAGAAGAGCCCTCTCCTCATCTCACTCAGACAGACAGACAGGGATAAAGTTAGAAGCCTTCTCCTCCAATGACACTTCCCAAGCAGACAGGCAGACAGGAAAACAGAAAGCCAAACAAACAAACAAACAAAAAACAAACAAACAAAGGCCAGTATAAAGATCTTGCGGATCGGAGCACTCTCCACATCTGACACTAATCAGACAGAGAGTTAGTTAGGGGGGTGTACAGGCAGTCATACAGTTTGGATAGCTAGGCTGGGAGGATTTTAATAAGGATTTTATTTCCCTCCTCATCTGATGTGTGGCAGGCCCTTGCTCATTTTTTAAATAAATTTAGGCAGGCAGACAGCTGAGCACTGAGCGAGTCTGTCAGATATTGCAGTGGCTCTCAATCCTTTTTAGCTTGCAAATGTGGAAAACAACACGATGTCTACTTGGCGCAGGTGTCAAACTGCCAAATGATTCTTTTTATTTTATAGAAAATAGATGCCTAGAAATGAGCATTCATCACAAAGATTAAAGAATAGATTGAATGTGTGCATTAGAAATATAGTTTTTCACATTCAATAAATCAACATGGACCACCCCAAAGTCATCTCGCAAACCCTCTGGGTTTCCGGCTCCCAGGTTGGGAACCACTGGCGTACAAGACCTCCCCTTTCCAACTGTCTGGCCCCAGGCAGTCAGTCAGACAGACAGACAGAGAGTGACACAGCTAGACACTTTGTCACTCCACCAATCCTTTTAGACATAAGTGTTTTTTGACCAAGCAGTATATACCTGACAGGATACCATTTTTATCTACTGCTGGTGCATATATTGTGTCACACTGTGATGGAGTTTGGAAACCATCACCATCATCTGGTTGACAGTTGAGAGCATTGGGAGCTCATTATAGAAGGGTCTGAATAATGGGGGCTCCCTCACCTATACACTTGTTCACCTCTTGTTCTCTCAACCTTCTGCTTCTCCACTTGCTTTAGCATCAATACTCTCTCTCTCTCATGTCAGGTCCATACCCCTCTTTCTATGTTGCTTTCTTTCTCTTGCTCTCTCTTTCCATCCGTCCCCACTATACATGTTTAGTTTATGGTTAAGAGAGAGCCACCAGAGAAACATATCAGCTATATCAGTAGCATTCACAGCTCACATATGCAAAGACTATTAGTTGTGCAGATTTAAGGCTACTGTTTACTATTAAACATTTTTTGATCAATTTCCGATTTGCTGACAAGACGATTGGTTGCAGTATGTGTCTGGTATTAATTAAAAAACACGTCAGCATACTTTGCGTGTTTGGTGGATAATGATATCCATAAAATACAATATATTTATAGGATTTTATTTAGTTTTATATGTTCTTCTTTTTAAATCTCTCATGTAAAGCACTTTCAATTGCCTCCGTGTATGAAAGGTGCAATACAAATAAACTTGATTGATTGAATGATCTTCAAAGCATAAACAAAGGGGACACTGCTAGCAATATCCCTGTGATATGATGGTATATTGTCCAATGAGTTTATATACCAAAGGTTGGTGTATTCCTTTAAATGGAACAGTAAATTCTAGTCCCACCAACACTTTCCTCAACCAGTGGAGACACAGTAGTGCTTACACTGACTATTTCCCCAGTGAACTTACCTACCCTTCCTCCTCCCTCTCTGTCCATCAGCCCAGCCTCAGAGTGTGGGTCTGATAGCAGGGACCATCGCGACGGGAGTCCTGGCTGTCATCATCTGTGCCCTACTGGTGGTGGTCACGCTCTTCTACTGGAGGAACAAGAACAAGTACGACGAGGAGGAGATCCCCAACGAGATCAGGTCGGGCTTCAACTGATGATCTTCTCGCTCCTTTACAGTATGCAGCTTTGGCCAGTTACAATCAAGAGCTGCGGTAGTCTCCAGTGCACAAAGAACAGATAGTGCCCATGAATGAATTGGCTTAGTGTGTCGGAATCAAACAGGAGTTGCTTTGATGCCTTCCATGCTGTGTCGCAGTGGAGACTAAATGTAGCCTGTGAACTGTAAATAGTAACAAGATGCATAATGCAACAGTGACTTTGTGTTTCTGCTTGTAGAATACTAAACGTGGCAGCCTTGCAATCACAAGAATTCACCACAGAAAAACCATTAAATTGGATTTAAAGTTTTGAGGTTTCAACTTACTTTTATCTTGTGGCAGCAACTTTTTGCTTCATCACAGCCTAATTTGTCTTTTCAAGCAGCCTGTGAAGCTCTGTGACTTGTTTAAATGGGCTGCAATTCCTCCTCTAAATTACTTCATAAATCAACTGAAGATAAATCATTGTTCAAACATTTCAGGTTTTGGCTGGTTTGGATAACATCTGCCTCATTCTGGACTCAACTACATTCTTACATTCACAATTACCTCCCCTGTGGGCTTCTGCCATTCCCCACTTACACAGCAAATCACAATGGAGATTTTCTTTCTTAGCCAAATGAAGCAGGAGCCAAGCTCCTCTAGCCAATATTACTCCCCATAAGACACCATTTAAAGGAGTGATGTTAGAATAATCTGGAACTCATGAGCAATGATTTTGACAGTATAATTTCAAAACCACCACTGTGTATTTCCCAAAAGCCTCTTCCAAATAATTTTTGTTTTAAATAAATGTGGTAGTGGTGGTTGTCGAACTATATCTAACATGCTGCAGAGTTATCTATGGGCAGAAATGAATAAAAGTAGTATTTAGTTTCCCGGTGTGCGTCACAACTTGACTGCCTAGAGGTGCCCCCAAGCTCTTTTAACTATTAATTCCTGATAGAGGATTTGTGATAAATATTTGAAGATGATCTAATTGGCTGCCTTGCTTCCATCTTTTCCTATATTACTGATGTCCTCAGAACTCCAGTGTGGTGATTCAGTGGAGGATAAGTCTAACTCACACAGTTGCATTTTTTATTAGCCTGTGAACAAACAGGGCGTCTTGAAAATGTTTTGCTTTGTTTCAAATTCAACAAATACATAGACTCATGATTAGAAACTGCTGATGCCTATTCAATCAATATGTTACGTAAAACCCTTTCAAAGAAACTGTTAGCTGTGAATCTTACAAAACACTAATTTGACATTATATTCAAAGGCTTATATTTCAGCAAAGTATTTTTTCAAGCTGATCAACTAAAACCATAAAAAGATATGTGCAGTGGTAAAAACATTAAATTGGGTTACCACTTGATTTATTTGAAACACACCGACAAACGTTACTTTTACTCTGCATAAATCTTGTTTGACTATTTACCTGAACTAGCTGACCCTCTTTGAATTATCCCCTCAACAGAGAAGACGACCTTCCTCCTAAGAGGTCATCGTCAGTGAAGGCGTTCCACGCAGACGCCTCGTCCTCAGAAAACGACACGCTGACATCTACCAACACCTACAACAGCCGCTACTGGCACAACCCCAAACCCAACTACGACACCAACTCCTACACCCGTTACAATGGAGACACGCGCCAGACCTTCTCCACCGCTGCCCACGGCACGCATGCGCACGGGCACAACCAGAACACGGGACACGGCCACAGTTCAGCGGTCACGGCGCCGGGCTCAGCGCCCCTGTCCCGCCACGCACAGCCCGCGGCAGCGACAACGTCATCCTTTGCCAATGGCAGCCACACGCTCCCACCGCCCAAGACCCTGGTGGTCACCACAAACTCTGCCCCCTCCCCACCCACCATGGTGCGTAGCAATGGCTCGGTGAGCCTCAAGCCGGTGGCGACGTCGACGCACGGGCAGCACACACACTCGTACGCGGTGAGCCAGGCCACACTGGAGCGAATGGGAGCGGTGCCTGTTATGGTGCCCGCCCAGAGCAGAGCAGGCTCGCTGGTGTGAAATTTGACTTGCTGAACCCTCACAGCAGTGACCTTCGAAAATGAGACTAAGTGAGTGGTCGGCTGTGGTGTTTGAAGCCTGTTGGTTTGTGAGACTGTAGGCAGAAGCAGCCTGCTTCCCTTTACAACTCTGTCTTTCTGTATTCTGTCTTTCTCTCAACCTTTTTATCTCACAATAAACTGGGATTTTACAGTGCAGAGTTCATCTAATGCCAACTCCTTGATGACAGGACTCACTATTTGTAGACAAGCAGCACCTGGTATTGAATCAACCCGTGTTAGGTGGATTTTCCTGGTGGGTGTGGTATTCTGTTTCAGGGGAAAGAACTTTATATTTCAACCAGCTGGATGATTTCCCAAAGCTGAACAGAAATTCCCTGGAAATCCTGGATTTTTTTTCAGCACCGGATCATTGTGATGATTGTGTGTTTTTGGACTCACAGCAACAAAAAGCATTTTCATCTCTGTGTCCGCAATGCATGGTCAGACCGGGGCGAGCTCGGATTCCCACATAAACACAACTGAATATGCATGTGTACTTTGTTCAAGGGTAGCAGGTCAATACAATATAATTTCTAATGTTTTCTTCTCACGTTTATTATTTTGATCATGACAATAATGATGGTGATAATGATGATGATGAATTAGGAATGTGAATATTATAATGTGCATTTGATGTGATCTCAATGAAGAAAGCGATTGAACAAAACTATATTGGTTGAAATGGCCTTAGAAGCTTAGTAAGAGAGAGTGAGGGGCTTTACAGGGTGCAATACAGCAGTGCTGGCTATTATGGTTTAACAATTGCTATATGTATCTCACAATATACTTTACTTCATTGAACACTTTCATTTCGTTTTTGCACTTTCTGGAGCATTTTTTTTATATCAAAACTGCTGTCTTATAAACAATAGTTCAGTCTTACTAATCCAATGCTTTACCCATATGAAAATAAATTGAAACCGTTCTACACATAATACAAAGAATACAGGGAATACAAAGAAATACTGACGACAACTGGGAGAAAGTTATATGTAATAATACAAGTGATGGACTTACAGAAAAATTGCACAAAACTATGGAAAGCTACTGTTCCCTTGGTTTAAACTTGAAACTGCTGGCAGACATTGTTTGTTGTAGACCATGCTGTGTGTGTATGCTGTTGGCTTGCCCTAATCCGGTTCATCTCACATCAGTGCTGCTTTGAGAAGATGTAGAAAAGGGGATGTCTTATTTGATAAATCCTTTTTAAACAGAAAATATATATTTAAAGGTGATTTTTCCCTTGGAAAAGGCTAACAACTACTGTTTTCTACTGTACATATTGTAACTACTACCAGTAGACTAGGTTGTGGATCAAAGAAAATCATTTACATGTCTGATTGAAGGATATTTTCAACTCATGTGTCTTAATTTTAAAAATGGTCTTTTTTTGTTACAGTAGACACCAAATTGGGTTTGATAGGCAGTGTTGTTGGTTTTAATGAAGGGGTGTTTTTTTCATTACAACATTTTCATTTCATAAATATTGATTGCCATTTCATTAAAATATATTGAAACACTAATGGCCATATGCTACTATAAATAGTACAAATCTATATATGGTATAAAGTAATACTCTATTTATGTTTCAACAAAATCTCACCACTGGAAAAATAGTTCTGATAGAACTGTATATAGTACTACGGTACAGTATTCCCAAATGTTGCCAATCCTCATTTGTTTATGTGCATGTAATGAATGCACAGTACAAGAGTCACAAATGTAACTGCATGTTACAGGTTCTATGAATTCTGGATGACTGCCAGAGGCGGTACTTTAGCACTGGATCTTCTGCATCTTGTGCATGCGCAGGTCGAGTCATTATACCAACAAAGTCACCTGTGACCTGGGATGATATAGGACACACAGTAAAAAAAACAACAACTCATCATCCCGTAATCTGTTCCAACAAAATCTTCTCGCCAAGATTCCGAGTGACAGATTCATCCAGAATCCATAGAACTGCAATTACATTCTATTTCATTCTTCCTGACCTCAGAGGCAGTGCTTTAGCACTGGATGACATATACAACAAGGTCACAAGGAAGTAGTTACAATGCTAAGAGTCATAAGCGGCTGGTAGGATGGCTGCTGCAACAGTGTGGGGAGCGACAACATTGACCCTGGAGAAATGGGCAAAGGGGCATGGGAAGTCAAGGTAGCGGCAACTTCAGAATAGTATGAACGACTGATTTGTCACAAGTCACTCGAAGTGCGCCTTGGCCTTCAAAGGCTAGATGCATAGCTGTAGGTGATCCGGGTTCAAGTGCCATATGCGACCTTCCAGGTGTGACAGAAGGTCTGACCTCCTCGTGAGGTGCCATGGCACTCCATCGAGGACCCTTAGTAGAACAGGAAACCATGGCCTTCCCGGCCAATTTGGGGCCACTACGAGTAGCCTGTGCCTGTCTTGTTGCACTTTGTCCAACATCACGATTATTAGGAGACTCAGAGGAAAACCATAGAGAAGGCAGTCTGGCCAAGCATGAACCAGAGTGTCCTGTCCAATTGGGCTGGCTCAAGGAAGACAAATGAAGCACTCACCCCTGCAGTTTAGGGCACCACTATATATGGCTAGCCCTCCAAGCCAGAGAGCTGCCATATAACAACTATAGCTCAGTGCTAATAAGCTAATCAATACTTTAAAAAAATATATATATATATGTATATATATATATATATATATAAAAAATTTTGGGAGGTCAGGAAGAATGAAATAGAACTAATAATTATTTTCCACCTATGATGCAATATTTTAAAAAGCAATTCTTTGTGTGTTATATGACAGTGCAGTAACTTTTATTTTTCTCTTGAAATAAGTCTAATTTATGGGTTTATAATGAATTTTGCAATACCCATTCTGTATTTTTTTGCATTTAAAGTCTTACTATAGAAGTTAATGCTGATTAATGCTGATGAATTTGTGTGCTAACATTATAAAATTTTAATTTAAACAAAAACAATTGCATCACTTTTTGGTAAAGAATTATCATTATTATAACCTCTTCTAGATTACTTCATTGACTACAGCCCTACTTCTCTTCATGAGGATTATTCAGTGATTGTTTTTCATGATTTTTGCCATGAAGTGATAGATGCAATGAAATAAACTGTGTTATTAAAGTTCATTGAATAGAAGGAGAACACATTACTTGATGGGTTGGCAGTTAATTTAGAGTAATGTGGTATTAATACAGAATTTTAGACTTAGTGAGTGAGTAAAGCAATATGAATCGCAAACAGAACACTGTAAATCCAATCATTAATCACATCATAAGAGCAATAAATACTAGTTAAGAAGATGTATATTTTTCCAGATTATTGATGATGTCATCCATTTTAAACACGTACAAGTTTATATTAGACATGATGTGTGCCAGTCAACATTCATGGTTTGCCATCATGGTTTGTTGTCCAATGATGTAGGCCTGTAGTACTAGCAAACCTGGGTCAAACAGTAACCCTTGCTTATTTCTGCCTGGGAATACTGATGGGAATGGTTTGTATATTTTGTACTACTAGTATTCCATTACTATGGACCAGGCCAGATCATGTACATGCAGCTACTTTTTGACCCTATGTACTGCTCAATGTTATGTTACTGGCTTCTGTTCTGCACAGTCATAAGGAAATTTAATAATATCTTTATTGTAAAACGTTGAGTTCATCCAAATTATTTATTCATCTTTTTGTTTTTTTTCTGATAACAGCCCATAACAGCCAAGTGTGTCCGCTATGGCCTCCATCTTATGCCAGCAGCTCAAATAGGGTAATCTAGCACCAAGTCTAGATATTTAAATTAATAAGAGAGTGAGATGAGATTTGTGCAGAGCAATTAACTAAATGGATACATACAAATTACATAATTTTTCTCTGTGCATAAATTATTTCTTTCTTTTTTTATTCATTATTTTGCTGACAAATCACAGCTGATGCCATTTATTGTTTTGTGTATTTTATTTCAGCACTTTTAAGATTTTGTTATTTACATACTTTCCATTTAAATATATAGAGACATTTATTTGGGCTATTTTACTCAATATAGGCACATATATATTTGTATACATATATATCTATTATCCTCAGATTTCAGATTCTGTTATACTTACACTGGAATATATAAATGAGGTTTTTCAATTGAACAGCAGTTGAGTATAGATCAATACAGTCTAAGCGGATTTGTGCAGTGCAGAGGACAGTTTTTGAGTGAGTGACCAGACGACTGCAGCACTACCGAGTAATGACCAGGCCCTAACATGGATCCAAAAGACTCATTGGCTACGTTCAAATCAATAGCTATCATCCTTATGCTGCACCTTGCATGGATACATTTTTTGTGGAAAACTCAGACCAGGGTGAAGATTTTGTGTTTTGGATCGCACAGAATTCTACAAACAATGTTTATCTGCTACCTAATGTCATGGCAGCTTGGTGAAAAATGTTCTTTTTCCTTGTGCGGTGCCTTTCTCAGGTCCCTTGTGGCCAATTGAAATGTTGGAGCAATAAAATAGGAACTATAAGGGAAGGAAAATACTAGGAGAATCAGAAAATAGGAAAAGAGCTGAATGAATAAATATGTGCCATGATTGAATAAAATAGCCTAAATAGACACATAATTAAATATTTCAATTCAAAAATAAAAATAAGAAAACATCAAAAATGCTGAATTTAAATGAATAGATCAAAGCAGTGATTTGTGTGAAAAATAATAAATCAAACTAAATACATTATTTACGTATAGATCAAAAAGATATAGAATGCATTTGTATGTATCCATTTAATTAACTTTTCCACACAAATATGTAATCTTGTTATATGTCTGTCTGTCAAACGCAAGTGCATACACACACACACACACACACACACACACAGTAATTAATTTATAATTACAAGCTCACTTAAGTCAGATAATTAGACACCAGTTCACCTTAGACCCTGATTAATAAAACCTATAGAGAATGAAGTTGTCTTTCTCAATAGTTTCCTCTGAATTCCTCTCACCATCTCTCTGGGTGTTTCTTCCCTGAACAATCGCTGATAAGGTCAGAGAACATGAACTGTTTTTTTCCTGTGGGATCTGGCTTTATATTTCACAGAGAGGATGGCAGGCAAATAGAAAGCTAAATCCTGAGATTTATTTTCTGTGGCTTTGCCCTCCAGTTGTAAGAGGCAGGCAAGGGAAAAGAGCACAATCAATAGTAGACGATTGAGATTCTACCCCAGACTCAATACACATTACATTATCTACCCAGGCTACAAATTAGTATATGGTACACAAGGTGGTGTGTGGTTTGTGTATATAGATAAATAATAATATATTAAGTGAAATATTGCCAATAGTAAAACAAATCTGTAAATATGTAAATTATATATCTTGTTCTTACTGTTGGATTGAAATGAAATATGAAAACAATAACACCGGAAGTTGTAGTGAATAAATATTGTTAATACATTCTACTCAGCATTCTACTCATTTGTTTGTGTGCTGTGTGCTGCTCAAAACAACAATGTATTTCATCTTATTGAAACAAATGACCCGGCTGCCACAGGATTTTAAGTTGACCCAAGTTGCAACGTATAGTCGGGGCTCAAACAATTTCTCATGGCTGCCTATTTATGGTCTTTCAGCGCAATATATTGTTGAGTATATGTCGACTCAAACATGAACAGGCTTTTATTCAGTGAAAAATATCCAAGTATTTGTAGGCCTTTTAAGCTTTATTGTTTTTTTTTTGTTTTTTTTGTTTATTTGTAATTCAATAAGTTAAGTACCTTATCCAGCTACAGCCTACTCATCGGGACTCATATTTTCAATACCATCAACACAGATGTTAATGGAGTTAAACTGCATACCAATTTCATTAAAGATAAACCCACATGTTAACAAATATAAGATTAAAACATAGCTGCAGCAAGCATCTGTCTGTGGGAGTACCCTTGAAGTACCCTGAAATGTGACAAACATGCACATTAATTTGGTGTGAGGGAAATAAAAGGAACAATTGATTAGATTTTGGTGGTGATGCAGAGACCTTAGCAGGCCTTTGTTCAGCCACAAAAATATGCAACTGTGCCAATTCCCAGGCTAATGTTTAACACCATAAATATGGCCTCCAGGTGGCGCTACAGGCTCCAGGAAAGACCAGCTCCATGAAGCAGAAGCAGGGCTTTTGCTCAGTGAAAAAAATCATTCAAGTGCATTGTGAAGTTTCTCTGTACTCGGAAACTGCGGTTCTCAAGTTAACCACTAGGGTGCAGTGCTTGTACAAGCATGCCACCTTTACTCAAAGAGCTGGGTCATCTTTGGGTTATATATCATACCAACAAATATACCAGCAACTGATGTACAAGCAAGAGAGAGAAGGACCATATCCAAGACCCACCAAGTAGAACCAACTCTGAATTGCTTCAGAGGCAAGCAAGGGAAATTAGTTCGTCAACAGTAGCCATTAAGAATAAATTCAAGGTTAATGGATTTGAGGGTTTTCAAATTCAATCAAATGTATATTTGAATTAGATTTAATCCACATGGTTTCATTTCTCATCTCTATTTCAATCACTATTTTCCTTTCTTCTTGAAGAATCAACATGAGTGACCTTCAAAAAGGAAGTCACACTCAGCAGCATGGAGAGGAATGGCAGACTTGTGTTTGTAAAAGTAGTATTTATTATTTGCACATGAGGTGATCAGCCTGCTTGCTTTGTGTGTATTAGTCTGTGTTCATTTGTTCATGCGTTGTCATTGTCTGTGCGCTCACACTCATAAATGATACCTAGGGAAGTTAAATTGGGATTGATTGTCTTAGAATTGACTTGCATGACCCAAAGGAATGTTGTATACCTCCCTTCCCTCCAACATTCTCTTTCCCATAATCCCTTTCTCTCCTCCTTCATCCTAACACCGTGTCTCTCGCCCTCCTCTCTCCCTCTGTCTTGTATAGCTCCTCTCTTTACAAGTGACCATGGCAGTCTACAGTGCATACTTTAACCTCCTGCCAGTGCTGACCACAACAGAACGACTTTATTGAATTGTCCAGATGCCATCATGCAACTCTCTTCTCTATCTCTCTCTTTAAATCTAACGGATGACATTAAATAGTATTTTGAGTCACACACTGTCATGGTCCCTGCCCTATCCCCCGTGTTTCCTCTTGTTTTCACCTCCCCTGTTTGTCTCTGTCCCTTGTGGTTGTGTGTGTGTGTGTCCTGGGCGTGGCTCGCTCGCCCAGCCCTACCTCTCCTCCACACCTGTCTCCCATCAACCCATCAAGACCCTGCAGCATAAAACCCCCGGCTTCCCATCCACTCATCGCCAGATTGTTCTGCAACCTACGTGGTAGACACCTTCTCGGCCTTCCTACTAAATAACCGATTCTCCTGTGAATGTATATGTTAACTGTGTGTTTCTGTCCCCAGTGTTCCCCGGTGTGTCTCCTTCCTCGTGTCTCCTCGCCTGCCTGCTTCCGCCCCAGCCTGCTCCCCGGTTCCCAGTCCTCCCTCTGGTCTCTCCCGTCCCTGCCTCGCCTGCCTGCTTCCCCTCCAGCCTGCCTCCTCCGCCCCGGCCTCAGCCTGCTCCCCGGTTCCCAGTCCTCCCTCTGGTCTCTCCCGTCCCTGCCTCGCCTGCCTGCTTCCCCTCCAGCCTGCCTCCTCCGCCCCGGCCTCACCACTACCCCGGTTCCCCCCAGCCCGACCACCACACCCCTCCTCGCACTAACCAGCTCTTCCTCCCCTTTCATTAAAACCTGTTTTTCCCCAACTCCTGTCTCAGCGGTCTGCATCTGGGTCCAGCCCCTAACTGTACCGTAACACACACATCAACCTCCATCACATCTAGTGAGCTTTACTGGATGTTAGCTCACAATGTTATGCTTAAAAGCTTGGCAGCCAAATATGTTTGCTGCATGGATCATTTTAAGGAATAAGTCTTCCTCTTCATCAATAAATCATCTACATTAATGTGCTTGGCTAGCCAACAGAATGCTCCTTTGTCAATGCAACACACAGATTCTGTTCCCCTCCCCGCACTGCCAGGTAGAAACATTAAGTTTACTTTTGAGTTAAATGATCTTAAAGAACACATTTGCAGCAACTATTGTTTTGAAGCCACTTGGCATGTAACACTGTCATCATTGTGTGCCTCACGTACCAGTACCACAGCAGAGGGCAACTTTTCCATGTTGGACGTGGATGTGTAAAGTAATGTCACATTTTAAAGATTTTTCTGCATCAACTTTTACTCAAGGTAATGAACATATAGTTAATATTTACTGGGCCCAAATCTGTTCATTCATTCATTCATTTTCTTTACCTGCTTATTCCTATTCACGGGCATGGGGGCTGGAGCCTATCCCAGCATGCACTGTGTGGAAGGCAGAGACACACCCTGGACAGGTCTGTAAATATTTGACACCTTTTTCTGAGCAGATACTGTTGTGGTGTATTTCAGGGCTGCCGGTACAGGTGCCATGTCCTCCATTATTCACCAGTACTCATCAGAGAGGGTTTGGGCATCTTGCTGCTTTAGTTACAGAGCAGTCAGATAGGACAGCAGTCACTACTCATCGCTGTTCCACAAGCCTTGCAAACATATAATCCGTGACATACTGTAATTTACCTTCTTATTGTATCCACTTTCCCTCAACCTGCCTCATCTATTTCTACTTCACTGATTCCCTACATTTTCCAGAATGCCTTTCAACAGCCACCAGAGAACGTGCATGGACTTGTTTTGTCCGGAGAGCGCAATAGCGATAGTCATCGTGATAACGATAGTAAGAGCAAGGGAGGGAGAGTTTCCAGTCAAGAAAAAGCGACGGTTGCACCCCATACTCGACACAAAAAACATGCCTGCAAGGTGATCTATTGAGGCCCATTATGGTCTATTGAGACTACCATTGGGGGAGGAATTCGACACATACTCGCACAACAGTTGCCATGAGTCTTGTGGTGGTGACTTTGAATGTCTCCAAGTTTCTTGCCAACCCTCCCTTCTATGCCAGGGAAGTCTTTTTAATTAGTTTTAGTTCTATATCACTGTTTACCACTACCTCTACCTTTAACTTCCTGGGTCATTTAAATCTCTATTTTGAATTATCCAAATGGCATTTCCAGTGTTTGGTGTTGTTTTGTTTTGGTGCAGAGTTCCTTTAATTGACAGACCACTCACTAATAACGTTATAAGCCAGTGCCAACTACTAGAAAAGCCCTTGATGCAAAGCTTAGCTGTATCACTGTTTCAGACTAAATGTAACTGTACTGTGAATATCTCATAATACCATGTATGGATTGATCAGTCAAGGTAGGCCAGATATCAGTGAAAACTTCAGTGTGTGTGTGTGTGTGTGTGTGTGTGTGTGTGTGTGTGTGTGTGTGTGTGTTGACAAGCCCGGCCTATAGTGGCTCTTAAAGATGGGTGGATTGAGGAGACAAGATCGGTTCCCAGTAGGTTTAAGTGTGTTTCTTTATTTGGCCGTGAGAGAGGAGGGGGTGAGTGGGCACGACAGCCTGGCCTCGGTGAGGGTGGGAAGCCGGTGCAGGAGGAGGGAACCTGGGAGGACACAGAAAGGAGAGGGGCGTGAGAGACGGAGGGGTTGTCTGGTGTTGTCGTTGCCGTTTGCTCTGGGTCGGTTTGCCAGGGTCGGGGTCCACCTTGGTCCAGTGTCTCTGGGGGGTCACACACAGAATGATCAATTAGTTAGGGCTGTCCTTCTCTCCTCCACTTCTTACCGTTCTCGAGATTCGGTTTGCAACTACCACTTGCAACCACCTTCCTCTCTGTCTCCTGGGCCATGCTGTGCTCTTTTGAAGGGCTGCTCCTGCATGATTGCTATTGGAGAGCAGCCGTGTGTTCCCCAGGTTCTCAGGATTTCCCTGTGGTAGTATGTGTGGTATACCACTACTCCCAGGTGGCGCTGCTGGGGCCATGGGTGATGTGCTCTACCTGGTGAGGGTGAGGCGGGGTGGTGAGGGTCCGGTCCACCACAATGTGTGTGTGTGTGTGTGTGTGTGTGTGTGTGTGTGTGTGTGTGTGTGTGTGTGTGTGTGTGTGTGTGTGTGTGTGTGTGTGTGTCCACATTTATGCATTCATGCATTTATGCATGACAACTTGTTCATCAGGCTGAGGTTCACTGAGAATCGGAGATTGGAGGAAAAACTGAAACAGAATAAATGGAAGAAGGCAGCAACCCATTTCCCAGCAGGCAGACAGGTGGCCGACCAGGGAGCTGAATCCAGCCAATCAGGTGTTTATGGTTTCCAAGCTGAATGCACAATGTTGTTTCTGAGAAAGCACTTTGGGCTTCCATTACAAGGCCCAATCCAAAGTGATTTCTGCACACTAGACAACACAGTGTTGTCTATAGAGCAGCCATCCCATAATACTGACTCTCTCTCTCTCTCTCTCTCTTTAAGGCCTTTTGTTATTCATGGCTGTCTGTGAAGCCTGGAAAGGAAGCCTGACTGGCTTTCTTTCTTTCTTTCTTTTCAATTTCTCACTAGCGTGCTGTATTTATACTGAGTTATACTGTTAAACTGCTTAAGGTAAACAGTGGATCTTCATCTATAAAATAAAGTAATGCCAATGTTCAATGTGCGGCAGACAATATCATTTTTGAACAATCTTGTCAGTTGCATTTTAAGCTTTGCTGTTCTTTTGTTTCTTACTTTCCGCCATTGTTGTTGTTGCTATGACTTCCCTGCGCTTGATAGCCACAACCCAGCTCACTGCTGGCCACCCTGTAACAACACATTATGTAATAACACCGCTTTATATTTTACTAGATCACAAAGTTCATTTTTACAGTGTAATAACTCAACAAAATGTAATACATTGTCACTTCATTATATAATACCACCCACATTTTGTAATAATCTGCCGTATTTTGTAATAAACAGCCTGAACGCAGTATGTAATAAATTTCCCCGCATTTTATAATAAATTATTACATATTACGGTGGTTATTACAAAATGCGGGAGTTGCACTTTTTTTTTAAATTAAAATGTAATAATAAGGTGCATTATGTAATAACCAACCAAAATGGATGTCTTCATCTGTACAATTACAATTTTAACAATTAAGCTAAATATTAAATTAGACCCCTATGACCTGTGGTGCCCCCCTTGGCGTTATAGTTCACTCTGATCTTAGTCTAAATCGGCACATAAAAGCTTTTATTTCTAGCAGGGTTGACTACGGCAATGGTCTTTTGACAGGGCTCCCCAAAAGACCATCAAAAAGCTTCAGCTTACTCAAAATGTTCTTACAGGGACCAAAAGGTCAGACCACATCACCCCGATTCTTAAGTCACTACACTGGCTTTCTGTCAGCCACAGAACTGAATATAAGGAAATGCTGCTTGTTTATAAATCAATACATGGAGTGGGATCAAAATACATTACAGACATGTTTAAGGAGTACACTCCTGCCAGGTTTCTCAGGTCAAGTGGGACTGGGCTGCTAGTAGTGCCCAGTGCCAGGGCTAAAGTTGGTGAAGCAACATTTAGTCACTCACTATGCTGCGCATCTCTGGACCAGACTCCCTGTCGATCTTAAAAGTAGCCTAACCCTCGAAACTTTTGAATCAGGACTCAAAACCACACTGTTCATGGATGCTTTTAGTTAAGTTATTTGAGTTCTTTAAAAAATTTTAAACTTATTTTAAATCTAATTTTTATCTAGGCCCTACACCACTATTTATTTATTCATTGTTCTTATAAATCAATTGTCTTTTCTTATAAATTGTCTATGTATCAATTGCCTCTGTCTTTTAATCTTTGTAAAGCACCTTGAATTGCCACTGTGCTAAAAAAAAAAGTGCTATAAATAAAGTTATTGAATTGCCTTGGAAGAGGGAGAATAAATTGTAATGTCTATCACTGGCCACTAGTTGAAAGGCAACATGTTGAAAAGTAGGCTATGATATTAAGTGTGAATAAAATGTTATTTCTCTGCAAAGCATTGGATTTAGAGTTTCTCTCATTTAGAGTTTACTGTAGAGTAGCTTCTCAACTAATAAAAAGTGTAAAGATAAAAGCTCAAACCTTAATATGCTAATAACAATGTGCTGGTTAGCAATGACAACACTCGCCTAGCAGATAATATTGGTCTTAGAAAGTTTCGGACAGGAAAATGTTTCCATGTTTATTGACTCATTTATGAACAAACTAATAAAACATGTCAGCAAACATGTTTTTTTGGCAAGTTTGAGCATTTTAGAGAAAATTAGCAATAGCTACCAGGCCTGTTAGAAAGTATTACATACATTTACAATGTGATAATGAGGGAAATTAATAATAATAATAACAATAATACAATCAACATTCTTGATGCATATGCTGTCTGGTCATTTAACCAGCCAAGTGGAAGGGTATAACAATGTATGCACAAAACAGAAAACATTAAGGGCCGGATCTACTAAAGGTTTGCGTGTGTAAAAATGTGTGCAAACTCATAGCACGCACAAATAAATGTACAAACTGATCTACTAACAGTGCGCACTGAGGACTGCGTCTTGCAAATGTGCAAAATAACACGCCTTATCCAGTTAGTACTTTTGCCTGAATGAATATGCAAGATGGGGCGTTTACACGCTATTTAGCAAAATACTGGGAGGAGAAAATGTAAATAGATTAATGTAGCACACGCACTGTGATCTATCAAACCTGAACGCGATTTCGTTGATGGAGACTGCGTCTGTATTTAATACGTTTCAAGGGAAGGTGCAAACGCCCTGCATGCGTAATTGTGCACGAATGGCTGCTGTTATTGTAGCGAGAAGGAGACATAGAAACGATGAACGAAGACGTAGAGAACGTATTTCCCCCCCCCCCCCCTCGTGTGAACATTTTTGGAATCACCTGTTTTCTTTGCTGAGGTTTTATTATAAGCCAATTTTTCTTTTGTTCTTCGTCTTATATCTTGCCATCTTCTCTTAATTCCATCCGTTGTTCTTCTTGTTTTACCAACGGCATTTACTTTCTCACAGATGATCTCCCATATAGTGTTCTTTTTTGTCATATTCAGATTTCTTTGCTGTAGCTCATCCAAATGTTTATTTGTCTCTTCCACTAACACCTCTAATTCTATAGGCTCAAATTTCATTTTGCGCTTGCGGTTCTGTTGCCCATCCAAACTCTCCATGGTGCAAAACATTAAACACGCAAAACCCTCATTTAAATACTGCTGTCTCCACCACGTTTGCGCCTGTTGTCATTTACGCAATCATTCTTAGTAAATCACCCGCAAAACGTCCATCAACCACACG
Organism: Hoplostethus mediterraneus; assembly: GCA_034670385.1. Lineage (NCBI taxonomy): Eukaryota > Metazoa > Chordata > Actinopteri > Trachichthyiformes > Trachichthyidae > Hoplostethus > Hoplostethus mediterraneus. The sequence goes on along the minus strand of JAXDDW010000010.1, from coordinate 3,764,474 downwards.
CGCAAACTTTTAGAATGCACACGCAAATTAGTACCCTTTATTTGGGATCTTAGTAGATCCGCCCCTAAGTGAATAGAACACAGTTTCACAATGTTAATGTGTTAAATTACCACATATTAGAACTAGATGCATGAGCATCATCATGCAGTATATTTAAAGGAATGTTTGATATATATTCAATTAATTTAGCTATTTATTTTTTGACATATCTGAAATTAACCATTATTGTGACCTGTAGCCTTTGGGTCTTATGAATGGGATATGGACAACAGCAACCAAGGCGTAAAATGAATTTTGAGTCAGTATGATGTTAGAATGCATAAAATAAACATTGTTGTTATGTTATAATGATTTTCATGAATGAAGACATCCATTTTGGTTGGTTATTACATAATGCACCTTATTATTACATTTTCATTAAAAAAAAGTGCAACTCCCGCATTTTGTAATAACCACCGCAATATGTAATTTATTACAAAATGCGAGGAAATTTATTACATATTGCGTTCAGGCTGTTTATTAGAAAATGTGGCAGATTATTACAAGAGTGTTATTGCAGGTGTTATTACATAATGAAGTGAAAATGTATTACATTTTGTCGAGTTATTACATAATGCGGTGTTATTACATAATGTGTTGTTACACACCCCCATAGGACACTCGCCCACAGCAAAATGTTGCAATATACAAAAAATTGCATATTGTAGTTTTAAAGCACTTGATAAACCATCCTTGCAAGTTAAATTTGAATCTTGAGGTAAGGAAAGAACAACTGAAAATAGATAATAGAAATAGGAAACAGGAGCTGGCTTCAGAATTAATGTTACAACAACAAGCATATTGTTGAGGTCAAATGTTGTATACCAAAGGAATATCAAGTAGAATTAATATCGTCAAAGGAGAAAAGAGTTAGGATGCCTTGCAATCAAACACAGTCTAACTTGGATATTTGGTCTAGAAGATTTATTTGAGAAACAGGAAAACAAATGTAAACATCAAAGGATTAAATTGTACAAAGGGAAGGGAAACAAAAAAGAAAAAGGCTTAAGAAGAATCCTCGAGGTCACACCAAGACTGGAATACAACTTTAAAATGAGATTCATTCCTGGCCGTGCAAGATAGTAGGAAATGAACCCAAAGCAGCCGAGAAATTGGTTTTGATAATTAAGGAATTTGAGGCCTAAGGTGCAATCAAAAGAGCAGACTGTGCCTGTTTCAATTCCCCAACAGTTGGCATGTTAAAATTCAACAGAACCTGGAATACAGTGATAAATTATTGTGCCCTTGATGAAAGATTCAGACCAGACCAAAGACATCTAACAAATGCCCAACATAATAAGAGTGAAACGAAAGTACAAATCTATGTAACTAGATCTATGCTATTCAGAAAATGGCTTTGGATTAAAGGAGAAGAGAGCCTTTGCCTATGATGAAAGTTCTTCTGTGTGTGCGGCATGCAAGGAAATAAGAAAAGTCTTGGTGTTTTTCAAGCTGTAATGTTGGATATTTTAAAGGAAAAGTAATAATAAGATAATATTTACTGTATGATCAACAAGAAAAAAAAGATAATAATAATAATGTAAGTAATAAGAAAATGTATTCATAGGACATGGATCAAATTGCTTTACATCATGAATAAAAATGTAAGCATTAAATAAAATAGAGTAAAACAGTTGACAAGGAAGGAACACAAAGAAAAGAAAAATATGTTGGTGTCTCAGGACTGGGGCAGTTTGTTTTTGCAGTAGATGTCACCCTTTCAGGGCAGTCTTGTCCGCTGGTCTGATAGAGTTCTAGATGTTGTTAACCCTGTGAGCCAGAGGTCAGAAGTCCAAGCAGTTCATCTGGGAGGGAATCAGTGGAGAATGGGAAAGAGAAAGAAGAGCGAAAATAAGGTGATAAGAGCAGATTCAGCACAGGGATGAACAGGAGAAGAGTTTGGAGGAGGAGGCCAGCTTAGAGAAAAGCAATTTAAGTTTTGATAAAGAGAAAGATGAACTTCTCAGTACAGTTTCTTGAGTGGATACCAAGACTGAGACTGGATATCAAATCTACTTATTGTCTTTTACCTGACAAATGTACAGTACTACATTTCCATATTACTTGCAATGAAATAGGATTTTGTTCACAAGACCCACAAATAACTCTTGAACTTTAATTTTAGTTTTTTTTTTTTCATTTTAAAGGTCAGAGCAGCGCCACTGGAATAGGAAGGGCCTATTCTGTTGCAGCAATCTGAGGGTTGAGTGCGTTAGGATTACATATTATAAAATCAAGGGCACCTCAATACAACAACTCATTAATTTACCCCGTCTAGAGAATGTCACGACCATTCCAAGGTTTTAAACCTTACAAACTTCTAGTTGCAAGCATGCTTCACTTAACCTTAAGGCCACTGTTACCCAATGGTGTTAGACTACATTAAAAATACATTGTGAAAATTCATCATATCTGGAAAGTCACAATGTCACAAAGACAAGGATCCAAACAAATACAACTGCAACAGATCAGATGCTCATTTATGCGACAGCATAAATGAGCAGGTGAATGTTCAAATATTCCTTAACTGTGGGGGCACTGTTCATTCACACAGAGCAAGATGAATAGTTTGAAATAATAATAATTCAGCATATTGACACAACTTATAAACCTGGAAAAAGAGACAGCCATAACATTAGGGACATCCTTGCAGACTAGATCTAGATCTAGATCTAGTTTGTGCGTCATCACATAATAAAAACATGTTAAGAACAACATTTGAACAAGTACAAGTTCATCTGTCAAAAAATATCTGGAATCAACATGCATTGGCACACAAAGACCTGAACAAAGCATGGGACCTCTTGCTCATTCAAGTTCCCCGATTGCCCAGTGGCTACCCACCCAAGATCACACAGATCCTGAAAGAAGTCAGTAAAACCAAAGAAAAGGAGAAAGTCTCAGTTCGCAACTTGATTTACTCACTGGTGCAGGCATACATGACAAGACAAGAAATTGGGAAATGTGAGTGCTATTACAAGCTTGATCCTTTACTACCTTACAAAACTTCAAACATAAAGTCAATATTTATTGCAACCACTTCTTGAGGAAATGTCAGCTACATTCTGAAACAGTGACAGGATTTCGAATAGAGGGGTGGGAAGGACACCACATTGTGACAGGAACTCCATAAGTGCTACAACAAACCCATGGAAATACAGTGTGCTTTGTTTTTTTGCTGTGAGATATGAACTCATGGCAATTTGTAAGGTCAATTGAAGCTTGCAAAATTCATATCCTGAACCAAAAAACGAGGAATACCACATGAAAACGAGTCAGATCTATGCCCAGAGTGTGAAGAGAAATGCAAATCAGTCCACATTACTGATTTGCACTGCTCTCCTATACTGCCTAATCCTAACAAGTCAAGAAAATGATTTTCCTACATCTCAAGGATGTTGAACTAGGGCAAAAGTGTATAGTAAGTGTAAAAGTATATTTACAAATTGATCCAGAACTTCACCCTGAGGGAGAGCAAGAGAAACATAATGAAGTTGCAATAGAGTATGCTCCCCCCCACACACACACACATTCAACCTTATAGACATCTAGGGACACAGATAATAAATGTAAAGATGCAGGCATATCAAGTGCTGCATTGCCTCTGGCCATAGAAGTACAGGAATGTGTCACAGCGTGAGCTACTGGAACACTGGATACTAGACTCATAGACAATGCTATAATACAAGCCAATCCTGTTTGGCGGTATGACAAAAAGAACAACAGGTGGTATGATTTCATCTGCCACTGATGTTCAGATGTTGATGTGTAAATGATGGATATATAAATGGAGGATGAAGTAGCAAAGGCAGCTCTTTTAACAACTCAGCTAAATTCACAATAAAACCACCAGTCTTCAGTGAATGATGCAGGCAGTTTCCTTCTGAAGTCAATCCTGTAGTCAACTGTTCATCTCCAGGTTCACCATGTGACCCAGTCCATTGCTTTCCTGTACATGCAGTCATCATTGTTGGCAATTGTTGCACCTACCAGGGTGGTGTCATCTACAAACTTCAGCAATCAGCGGACAGACAGGTGGCAGGAGGGACAGTGTGTACTAGAAGTAGAGGAGCAAAAGAGGTGCAGAGATAGAAAATCTCATTAAAAATGTCTAGTTTCTCTCATGTTCTGCCAACAGGCCAACAGGAAAGAAACAGAATTCGCCCTGCTGTTCCTTTTAAAAGTGAGAACACACATGGGAACAAGAAAAGGAGATGTGGTGAGTGGGATGTGACAGACAAAAATGGGTACATGCACAGTTGGGTATGTACACACACACACGCGCGCGCACACAGAAACTCAAACACAACTAATGCTCAAGATGCACTATGCTTTGGCTCAAGGCAGCACATCAGAAATTCATAGTAGGGAGGCAATGATTGTGTGTGTTTTTTGTATGACATTGAAGACATTGTCAGGGTTGGGGCGGTTTTATAAGCTGAAGCCTCCTTCAAAACAAAATACCATCCAATCTTTTTTATCTGAACACTTTTCATGAATATGGAGATGGAGAATAGATAGAAATTCCAGTTTTGAAGATGAACTGTTTATGACCTTTTGGAAGCGAATACAATATAGTCATTCATGTGGTAGAGGCTTTCTGTCATGAGAATGGCAGAAAAGGATAAAATACATTTTCTACATGAACCAAAATTGAGACGAAATAGTGCAATTCTCTGGAGTGGAGCAGATTGTCATGTCGTAGGAGGAGCAATATGGAATCAGGTCTCACAGATTGGGCCTGAGAACCAGGTTGTTTTGTCTGTGGGACTGGATTCATAGTAATCAGTCAGTAATCACAGTTCAGAATTAAGGTTATTAAATCATATTCATATAGTCAAACATTAAGCAATAATTCTACAATATACGTGTCAATATACGTGTATAGTCCCCACCCTTAAATCTGTATTATGAGAAACAAAACTCATAACAACATTTGTCCTACAACAGCTTTCCAATCTCTCTGGGAAATGAGGGAGAGAAAACTTACTGTATTACACCCACCATCTTGTCCTCTTTATCTGTAAGTGCTGAAGTGGTGGAGCCCCAATCTCCTCTATTACTGCATGTTACCAGGGGAGAGGACTTCAGAGTCACCCTGTCAGACAGAGACGAAGAGAAGAGGAACCATGATGGAGTCAGATGGGTGAGGTCTATAGTCAGGTTCAGCAGGCAATGCTGTCCGTCACATGATGAGTTTCTTGGCCCCTGGCAAGGACTCTTTGCTGGTCACCTTCCCACTGTGTTTCCATTCTCAACATCTCTCTGTTTGTTGCTCTATTTCTCTCTGTCTGTGTATCACAGACGTGGCAGAACTACTTTATTTGCCCAAAAGAATAGGCAATGAAATGGTGGCCATCAGACAATACGTCATTTTTCTCAAACGTCAGTGAGTATGAGACAGTCTTTAGGTGTTGGATATTGTTTTGGTTGGTCTGGTAAAGAGAATAATGGGTGAAGTGAATGATTAATACCAGACTGAATGAAAGAATACAGAGGATTATGGAATGTCTGATTAAAGGGATGTTAATATGTGTTATTTATATTTGACAATGATATTTGGGGCTATGTAGAAGCTTCTGCCTGTAGAATACGCTCCATCAGAATCACTTTATTTGCCAAGGACAAGAAATGTACAATTTGCTGGAGGGACATACTGACAAATCATGTAGTAAAATACATCGTAAGTAGATACTTGTGCATGGTACAACAGGACCTTACATTCAGTACAAGGGGACAGTGGAAGCTATATAATAGTCTAGACTATACAGATCATTATGTGACATACAGTGGGCTGCAAGAGAGTCAAACAGTATTTTTAGTCTTTTCAGGTTTATCTTCCCTAGACGCATTTGCTGTGGCGTATTTCTGTTAATGGGATCATTCCAAGGCCTCATCTCTCTGCATCTACTGAGACAAGAACATATAAGTGAGGGTTAATTGGGAGCAGATGAACAATGTTGCCACCCACACCTCTCTCTGCCCCCTGACCAGTGCTCGACCCCACCCTTGTCCCTGCTTGCAACCCATATTGTGAGATAGTTACACTGAGCAGGATGAAATGCATAAAAATAAATTCTAAATGTGAGAGCATGGGCATAATTCCTTAGCCCTAAGGGGCATAATATATAAGACAAACATGAGGAGTCATGTAAATTATGCAAAGAACATGAGGTGGTTGGACTAAAGAGTAACAGTAATGAGATTACCGTTACTTCCATAGGGAGTGGTGAGAGGGAGACCAGAGATGGTGTGGGTGTACGGGAGTTGAGTCCAAAGAGTAGAGTTTTGTGAGGAATCTGTTGTGGTGTTAATGCACTAGTTCCATATCCCAGACGGAGGTTTGTGGACTAGGTGGATGCCTGGCCGAGAAGGTAAGCAATTGGTAGCAATTCATCCTGAACTTTTCTTCACCCTGGCATCCTAAAATTCCTTCATGGAGGAGCTTGGAGTAGGAGGAAGTGGAGGAAAACCAGAATGTGATCGAAGATGTGAGGATGCTTTTGATTATTGACCAGGAGATTCAGAGTAGGATTTGTTGTGATGCATTCCTCATTTGCTGCATGAAGAACTTAATTTATTGGACTTTCTTAATTGACCAGAATATATTTTCATCCCATTACAGCAAGGAGTAGAGACCAAAAGATTTTATACAAAATTCCTCCCCAGTTCTCTGGGTCTTTCCAGGACATCTCTAACTCTGGACCTTGAAATCTGGACTTTGTACTATTGGTCATTAATTTGTTAGAGGTCTCTCTCTGGTCTGCTTGTTAGAAGTGGGAACTCTCCCTCCACTTTGCCCTGCAACTCTGGTCAGACTAGGTAATCTGGTTCAGATAGGGAATATGTGGAGTGTGTGATGGGCATGAGAAACCATGAGGGGAAAAAAATGGGCAAAGCAAAACCATGACCAAACCAAATGACCATAGAATTCTTTATCAAATATCCTGCATCTATGGTAGACTACATTCCATTTCAGAGAAAGGCTGAATAAAACATAGCAGGACCAAATAAATCTGAACATAGACAAATTGCTAATGTACTGCAGTCACTAAATCAGTTTTAAAGCTGAATAAATTAAATCACAGCAGGACAGAATAGATGGGAACAGATTAATAGCTGAAGTACTGCAGTACTGCAATCAGTGTGCTTCCCAGATCTCTGTCTACATAGCAGTGAGCCATGCTCTGTGCTCTGCTACTGCACTGTCTCTGTCCAAGGTCCTGACTGGAGGCTCCTCAAGTTACTGTATGTTACTGTCCATATTATTTTACCAGAGGGATTAACAGTATGCAGTATACACATCAATGGACAGTAAATGTCTGTTTACTGTCCAAGGACCAAAGCATGTGGTACTGAATGAGCAGCACGGCTCCATCTATCTATTACTGTAGTTCAGTTCAGTTCAGTTCAGTTGCTCTGGACTTTATTGTTGCTGTCCTCGGCACTGACTTCACCAGGATGCTGACTGCTCACATACATACATACATACATACATACATACATACATACATACATACAAATTATCAATTCATCATTTACTGTGAAATAGACAACAATGTAGGATTGTTGTCAATAGTTAGTTAACCATTAAATTGTTATTAATAAATATAAAATAATGATTAAAAGCAGTAGTTTTGTATTTCAAAATACTCAAATTACTAGAATTTTTTTTATCAATTAAAATAGTAACTTTTACATTCAGATTTCCTTTAAAGCTACTCCTGCTATATATGGATGGTTACTTCATCAAGCCAAATCATTGAATGCGACACGCTCACAGTTGTTTAGATTACTGTACCACCCTCACCCCGCAGAACTCTACTAAACAGGAAAAAAAACATCTACCAAAGGTAAAAACTACTGATATCACCAGATAAATGCACCCTCAAACTAAAGCCAACTGAGCAATGTTCTATGTGGATGGAGAAAACAATGAGCCAACAGTTTCTCCTGTTTTGCGCTAAATTACCTGGTAGCATAATCTGGCTAGCGTTATTTAACTAGCTAGCAAATTGGTTTAGCTAACGGTAGAATTTGAAATGGAAATTAAGAGGAAGAGAGAAACAGATGAAAAAGATACACGAACAAGAGACAAAGCAATAATGTGTACACAAGGCAGCAAGAAACAGAAATGTGAGTAAAAATCAGAGAGAAAATAAAAAAAAAAGTAAAAATGTTGCCTAACAAGTTAGAGGACCTTTTCTTTTAACGGGTTTTAGACAAATTGTCTAACGTTTGGGGCTCTCAAATTTAACAAATGTTTGTATTAAAAGTTTAAATTGTTGAAATAATTGAAATAATGCCAGCATTTACAGTTTCAACAATGTACTTTTGTATGTTGAAAATGTAACAAGATAAGTTTTTATATACTTTTGCCCATCTCTGCCTCTTTTGGGTGTCCACTGTATATAATCAATCTCCAGCATTAGTATGAATTGGCCTACAAAGACAGCTCCATAGCAACCCCGATTACCCGCTGTTGAGTTAAAACCCAACTGAGAGAACAGATTGCTTGTGTCTGTGGTGGGTCATTGGGCTACTTACTTTATCTGTGTACTAATGCCTAGCAGTTTGAGTTCTCCTCCTAATTTCTCCTTTCTCTAAAAACACTAGATGGCACTACGGGCCTGCCCGAAGTCTGACCAAACTTGTCAGCGTGAGACAGAGAAGGGGAGAGCCCCGCATTTGGTGCTCCAGCACTTGTGTGGTTCGCATCAGCATCGGTTGCAGTCAGTGAGCTATTTGCCTTTTAAGCATAATTTCCAGAGGACAACCGTTTCTCTTCGAGGTCAAGAGTAATTACTGCTGGAGACCCACCTTCGTCTGGAGCACCGACATTCGTCCGGAGGACCAATATTCGTCTGGAGACCGAGCTTCGTCTGGAAGAGCGCTGAGCTTTTGGACCTGATTAAAGGACATCATGCTTTACTTCTGGATACACACCGTGTGGATCCCCGGCGTCGCTTTCCTCTTTGGATTTCAAGGCAAGGCATTTTTTTCCCCAAACATTTCAGCATAGTTCAGAATACTGTAAAATACTAATGTTGTTAGGATTGTTGTGGGGACCCGCTGGCACCCTGGAGATGCTCATGGCGCAGTTGCCATCTGCAGATCTCCGTGTCATGCTTGCTTGAAATATCAAACAGTTGCGCACTTTAAAAAGGGGGAGGGGGCTGACATCTCTGTGGGACTCCATTTGGAGAGCAATTGGGAATAAATCATTAGAATTAAGAGGTGTTGGTAGCAAAGTTGAGATGAGCAAAGCACATTGACAGCTGAAATGATTTGTATCATGATTTGCTTGCCAAAGTATTTGTGTACTGTGCTGCTCCTGTACTGGTATGAAAGTAGTCTTCAAGCAGTCTGTGACAGAGAAGAGGGCGACTGAGAGCAGCCTTGGAGCATGATGGTTCATCTGTCAGTTGTGCAGTGAGTCTATACCAGGGGTGTCAAACTGTGTGCCATGGAGGGCCGAGAGTATGCAGGTTTTCGTTCCAACCCAAGAATACAGCAGGTGATTTCACTGATTAGTCCCTCCTCTCTGGTTGAAGGTGTGGTAATCAGTGAAATCACCTGCTGTATTCTTGGGTTGGAACGAAAACCTGCATACTCTCGGCCCTCCATGGCACACAGTTTGACACCCCTGGTCTATACTATACTCTGTGTGAGACTCCCTGTAGGATATAGAGTGTGAATGATTAGAGTGTATGTCCTATGAGAGACCCTTAGTAGGAGGGCATGATTCATGTGCTATGAGAGCTTTCAGGTGGAGGGTTGCGGTCGTGACAGTGTCCTGCAACACTTGAGCCAGGCACCTTATTGCTGCAGGGCTACTGAGCTAGAGGTAACCCTGAACTCTGACCTCAATCGTACACGTCTTTACAGTCCATACCATGATTCTCCTAAGTGACATGATCTGACCCACCTCAGGGAGCTGAGGGCTGAATCAATTAGCTCCCTTCTTCTCCCTCAGGACCACACTAGCTAGAATAGACCACCCTGACCAAGCATATTGGATTCACTGTGACACTGCTCTGATGCTGCCAAGGAGCCGTGTGTGTGTGTGTGTGTGTGTGAGAAACAGAAATAGGAGGGCTATAGGAAGGAAGCATGAGAGAAAAGGAAGGAAAAGCATGGAGAGAGAGGAAGGGAGAGAAAACAGACAAGAGCAAGGGAGATAACTGAGAAGAGTGAGAATGTATGTATGAGAGTGAGAGAAGAGGGTGATGGGACAGCTGAAAAGAAATAAATAGATGGAGGGAATATGCTTGTTTGCATGCATTCTGTTTCCCTCTACTTTTGTAATGAAATGTCATCAGTAATTAATGATGCTCTCCAACTGTAAATAGCTCAGCCCTAAAAGGGCTTGTGTGTGTGTGGTAATGGAGAGGTGACAAAAGCAGCACAGCGATCGATCAGCAGCTCAATAGGACTTAATGAGGAAATCACTCTGAGTGAAAACACAACGCCAGGTTTTCAGGGTCAATGCTGGGAATCAAAAGTGACCATTCCTCCATGAATTCTGGGTCAGCTAGTTGAGTTAAAGCCTCTCTATTCCAGCTGTTTGATGAAACTGGCATTGCAAGAGGTGCCCTGGGGCCTCATTTATAAAACTTTGCGTACGCACAAACCTCAGAATCTACTAACGCAAGAAAATATTCAGATTTATAAAACCGTGCGGCGCACACCTGTACGCAGTCTTCTCTTTGTAAATACCCACCTGCGGTGAATTGTGCGCTCGTGTACTCCTCCCAGTGTCTGCCCACTACTTCTGCTAGTGTCGTCCCACAATCATCCATAAATGGGCAATGCTAAATAGCTCATGAATATGCCGACGTTGTTAGGGAGCCTTTGTTGGACTATCAATGAGGGAAAGACTGAGAGACGCCAGCTGCAAGAAAGCCGAAATTTGCGGAGTGCGAGATCGAGGTGCTCATCACTGAGGTTGAGCACCGTAAAGGTGTACTGTTTGGGGGCTCAGTAGAGGCATCTGTGCCACATTGTGGAGAACCGCACAAGCTCTAATAATTCGGCACACTTTAAAGGGTAATTCCGGGATTTTTCAACCTGGCCTCTATGTCCACAAAATCGCTTTTCATACCTTTAAGTAGATCCCAAAAGTTTCTGAGTTTCTCCGGTTCATCGACTCAACCGGCAGTAGCGTAACGGCGGCTCAATGGCGGCAACGTAATCCGTAAAGGCATACACGGCCGGTCAAAGTACGTCCACTAAAAGTGCGTGTTTTCGTCACGGACGGGCTCAGATTGTTATTCGTGTTATTATCCAAATGTCCTGCACCACCTAGTCCTGTAGTGTGATACTAGATCACCTCAGACTCAGGATCTGCACTCACTCACTCACTCACTCACTCACTCACTCACTCACTCACTCACTCACTCACACACACACACACACACACACACACACACACACACACACACACACACACACACACACACACACACACCTTCTCCTCACTCTTGCTTTACATTAATCTACAGACTGGATTAATATCATGCTCATTTGGGCTGTAAGTATGTCTCAGAGCAGACGGTGACTGATTAAGTGTCTTAAATCACAGCTAAGTTTCCCTTCACTGCTTAAAACTCCTTTATTTCTCTCTCATTGACAAGTTAAAACATATCAGACTATTCTCTCTTTTCTCATCACTCTCTTTTTATCTGGCTTCCTAACTTATTTCTGCTGGCTCTCCTGAATTTTAAGCTGCCGCTGGACTATTTTTCTTAGAGCAGTGACTTTATGAGACAGGGTGAGGTTAGTTGAGGTCAGCTCATAGCTCATAGTGCAGAGATGAGGGAGTTTGAGGCTCACTGAAGGTGAAGTTAGCTGACTGGAGAGGATCTCCCGTCTCTCATCCAAATATGGTAATTTGTGTCTCTGTGTGTATTGCCAGAATAATACAAAAATGCTAAACCATTAAATCAGGGCCCATTCCAACAGTGAATACTCTGCTTTTAATTCAAGGGCAGACAGAGTAATGGACAAATGTAGAAAGTAAAGTGCTTGGGGTGAAAGGAGAGAGGGAAATATTTCAAAGCTGCAGTACTGCTGGTGTGCTTCAGCTGAGCATATTGCTCAGATTAATACCTTCAGAACCTAATGTTCTTTAAATCAGAACATTGCACTGGAAAATATGCTGTCTGGTCTGTCAACAACTATCAGTGAATTTCCCTTGAGCAAGGCACTTAACCCCTAACTGCTCAGGGGCAAGCAGAAGAATTATTGCAAAGCTCCGTGGTGTGAATATGTGTGCACTCTCTGCATGCTGCTGCTGTAAAAAAGAATGTGTCGCTATGCCTAATTAATTTTAATGAATAGGGTTTCAAGCATGCAATCCTTACTGAAACGAGACGGGGCACACAAGTTTATAGCTACTGAGCCTTGGGTTTATACGGAAAATACTGGAGCCTAACAGAGGTGTCCACCTCCATGCTTTACATACTGGAGATGATTTTATTGTTGTATTCGATTCCTGGGTCACGTTTGGGCGGGTAACTCTATAATAAAACCTCAGCGGGAAAGTCTCCAGAGGGAGCAGAGAGTCTCCACCACTGAGAGAGAACTGCTGTATTCTCAGGGGTCCAGACTTCCTACAGACTAGCATTCTCTAGAGGAAAGAGATCAGCTATTTTGGAGGGCTCGCTGGTGATCAGTTTATAGCTTTTTAGACCCTCAGTATGTTACACCTCAGTTTACCTTATCTGTATACAGTATAGATGGCTTCTATAATTCTGTTTTTCTTGGTTTCATTTGAGAAAGCTTCACAATGCACAAACATGATGTAAGGTTTGTTTCCAATTGAATATTGTCACTCACTAACTTTTTTTCTCAAAGGGTAGTTTACAGATCATCATGAATGACACAGCAGGGCTTGACATTCCCCAAAATTGCAACTTGCCCTGCAGGGATCTATTTAATTTTATTCACAATAAATGCTATTTTTGCCATGCATTTCTATTTTTCTCAATTTCCTGTATCGTCATCATCGTGTATAATGCGTAAAATTTGGTTATTTTGATGTATGATTCATGATTGCTCACTAATTCACCGTAATAGATACCGACATGCATGCTATTCTTGCTATTACCATCGGAGCGTGGTGGCGCTGCAGGCACAAATCAAACTTCACTTACGTTTTATCAGAAGAAAAAAACCATCAGTCTACAAACTTCAGTTTACGCACTGTGCGCCAATATTTCTCTGTTTTACTTGGTAATCAGGATAATGTCGAAACGAAAACAAGTAAGCCTTCTAACAGATTTTGGATTTACAAAGAAGTCGAAGTCGTGTGGTTCTGTAATGTTACTCAGTACTCATACCTATAGCCTATGTCTATAGCAAGCATCACAGTAAGACCTCCCTGTGAGGCGCGCGCAGCGCCGCTGACCTGACCCCCCCTTAAATAAAAGAGCTCCCCCGAAGACCATGGTATGGTTCGCACACTGGTTGAAACCACCCTGAAATCCTTGAATAAAATCTTTGCTCTTTGCCGCGGAGGGAGACGCGCGCTCTCCCACTCCGTCCTCTGCAGCTCGCGCCCTCGCCTCCGTCCCGGCACTCCGGACGCGGCTGCTGGCTCACTGTCCGCGATTATTTCGCATTAAAATCGACTTGCCCGAGCGGACAAGCCTTCAGAATTGGTAGCCAGCCCGACTTGATGAGTAGACAGCCTCGGGCAAGCGGGCTAATGGGAATGTCGAGCACTGCACAGTACAACTTATTAAGTTCTATCTAAAGAGAAAACATTCAGCACTATCAGCTCCAAATATACTTCAAACAAACAGATATAACTGTGACATAGGCTTATTAACACATTGTGGCATTTGGCAAATATTGCTCTGAATCATGCGAGCCGGCCCCTACCTCAATGATTTGATTCAACATAAGTCAGGTCTGTTTGCCTTCTCATTGAAGTGTCTAATCAGCTCTGCTATGTCTTTCAGTCGATGAGGCTCATCATGAGCTGAGTATCATTGTAATCACACAGGTAGCTCACTGGTCCACCTACTCTGTCTCCCCTCTAACAAGACCAGCTACTAATTCATCATCACTGCTGTGTTTGGCAGAGAACCTTTATGAGAGCGGAGGAAGTGGAGGAAATAAATGAGAAAACCTCCCTCATGAAAACCCAAATCAATTTTGTCTCCATAAACAATGTGGGGGCTTTGTGAATATCATAGCCTGGGTGGCTAATCAGGAGAATCTGGAAGATTCCTGCTGGTTGTTTGGGCCCAGTTGCGAAATTTATGTCCGACTTGAACATCATGTATGCTGCCTGCACGGGCCTGTGCCTCGTAGTGTGTGCGCGCGCGCGCGCACACACACACACACACACACACACACACACACACACACACACACACACACACACACACACACACACACACACACACCCTCCTCAAAAGACAGACAGCAAAGTCCACTTGGATGCTGATAGGGGGGAGAGCACACAATTATCTGCTGAGTATCATTGTAATCACACAGGTAGCTCACTGGTCCACCTACTCTGTCTCCCCTCTAACAAGACCGGCCGCTAATTCATCATCACTGCTGTGTTTGGCAGAGATGGTTGTAGAAAATGGAGAAAATAAATGAAACTCCTATATTGAAAGCCCAAATCAATTTGTCTTCATAAACAATGTGGGGGCTTTGTGGATACAGTATCTCTATATGAAGGTTTAGAGTTAATAAAGTAAGATAAATCAACGCCCATTATTCACCCCTGTCCAATTGCCATGTCCAATGTGCAATTTCTGCAACCTTCTCTGCTTTTAAATTGGAGACTAGTTTATCTGCAGATGGCGTAATGTAGCTTTAATGAGGTTTGGATCCGTGACACGTCATTCATCAGTTTCAAACAATAAGATGGCAGTTGCACAGATTTAGTGAATGTGGGGGTTAGGAATTGTTACACAGAAGGTACATTAAAATATGTTTTCGACTTTATTCTACTCTTTACCCTCTTTACATCTGGTAGTGTGCAGCAAAAAGAACATGTCACCTATATGTTATTTATTACAGTGTCATCAAGTTTGTTTCTAGATTTTGGACTTCCAGAGCCTTCCTGCAGCAGGCAGTCTGTCCAGTTTTCTAGGAATAACCAAGTCAGATTTTGACCTTTGACCCTGTGATACTTTTCTGGCTGTTGCATATTTTATAGGCCAGACTCCAGCTGGCTGAGTGTACACACACACACACACACACACACACACACACACACACACACACACACACACACACACACACACACACACACACACACACACACACACACACACAAACAATCGAGGCAAAGTAAAGTAGCATCAGTGTGTCAGCATGTATTTCCACTTCAGAGTTGCCCTGGGGAGAGGAGATACGTGATATTTAGAGTCATGTTTTAGTTTTTACACCTGAAGGTGGAGGGTAAAATTGTCCTTGTCTTACCTCCCCTGGCTGCAGCTTTAAACAGGTAAAGTGCTGTAAAGGTTGTGCTTCAGTGAGTCTGACATCTTTTAGCTGTCAAGGATCTCAGAGTCGCTGAGAATATAAGGATGTCAAACAAGTTATTTTCTTCATTGGCAATAGAAGCTTAAAGGCAACGTATACCGGTATACTATTACATATCATCAATCAGTGATATTCAGTGCATTCCAGGAGTTATGTTGTGATTGTGTGTTGTAATTTACCTTCCTTCAAGCTGCCAAATCTACTTTTTTCTTTTTTCAGTTCATGATTTGCTACATTTCCCAGAATGCCTTAAATACAAACGTCCTCTTTAAAACAAGTGGAGTTGGTGTTGCTATATTGTTGACTCAACATGACTGAACAGTTCAAAAAAGACCAGGACCTTCACCATACGTGCAAGAAAGCGACTGTCTTAAAATGAAAAACACGTTCTCAAGATGGAGAAAATCTAATAACCGATGCGGATGTGGCAACTGGTAATTTTTTATTTTTTATTTAATGTGATACTGATAGTGCTAGTCTGCATTTTGTTTTTGTGTCAGTGGTAGTTAGCTAGCAAGATAACCTAGATCTCTTGCAAGTTCAGTAAAAAAATGGCCACATTCATCATTAGCCATAACCAACCAAATTTATATGTCTGTAGGCTATAAAGGCTCCAAATGTTTGCCACTTGCATGCATGTAGCTTTTCATGAAGAAGCTTCTTGTCAGGACCACATTCAGGCCTTCCACTCTCATTTCTTCTGTCTCTCTCACAGTGTTTTATAAACACTTCCTGAGACTCCTGAGTTTACAGTTTTTCTGGTTCCATCTAGCTTTTTCCAAACACATCTCTGTCTTTCCTGGAGTTGGTTGTAGCAGTGTTGGTCGTGCAGATCTGTTCTCATGCGGCTAGAGCCAAATATTAGTTGATAGTTATTATGAACTCCCCAGAAGCAGAACGCATCTCAGTGGAAGAACAAATGTCATGTCATATACTTTATTAATCCCCAAAGGGGAAACTGGGTTGATCACCCGCACATAAAACCACAAAAAGTCACAAACGGCACAGCATTTTCCAAAAAGGCATATTTACTTCTCAGGTCTCGACCAAGCAAACAAATACGGAGTCATTAAATACAGTTAGAAACAGGCCCATACAAATGCACCCAAATTGTACATATTAGCAGTTTTAACTACTGAATGCATAAATTACCTCCTAAAATGCTCTGTAGAACATCTGGGTGTTATTAACCGGCCACTGAATGTACTCCTTAGGCAGTTTAAAATACCAAATATAGGATGGCCATCATCATCATATCATCAAGACATCTGGAGGCATCAATTTGTTGATCCTGTTTCTATCATCGACTGTGATGCTGTTACCCCAGCAAATCACAGTGTAAAAAAGGACACTGGCCACGGTGCTTTGATAAAACACATTTTAAAGGTACCTACTGACTTCAAAGGACTTAAGTTTCCTATGGAAGAACAACCTGGATTAAACCTTTTTAAATACAGCGTTTGTATTCTCTTTCTAGGTCTTTGTTGACATGAACACCCAGATATTTGTAAGACTAACTATTTTGACCTGGTGACCTTTTAGTAATAACTGGAGTGGCCTTCTCCTAAAATCGATGACCAGCTCTTTGGTTTTATTAATGTTAAGGTTCAGGTAATTGTCCTCACACCACTCGACAGACCGTTTGACTTTATCCCTATAGGACTGGTCATTGCCATTTAGTCTATGGCCTACAAGAGCACATATACTAAATAGCAATGACCAGTCCTATAGTTATAGTATACACCGATCAGCCTCAACATTAAAACCACTGACGGGTGAAGTGAATAACATTGATTATCTTGTTACAGTGGCACCTGTCAAGGGGTGGGATATATTGGGAAACAAGTGAACAGTCAGTTCTTGAAATTGATGTGTTGGAAGCAGGAAAAATGGGCAAGCGTAAGGATCTGAGCAACTTTGACAAGGCTCAAATTGTGATGGCTAGACGACTCGGTCATAGCATCTCCAAAATGGCGGGTCTTGCGGGGTGTTCCCGGAATGCAGTGGTTAGTACCAAAAGTTGTCCAAGGAAGGACAACTGGCGACAGGGTCATGGGCGCCCAAGGCTCATTGATGCGTGTGGGGAGTGAAGGCTAGCCTGTCTGGTCCGATCCCACAGAAGAGCTACTGTAGCACAAATTGCTGGAAAATGCTGGCTATGATAGAACGGTGTCAGAACACACAGTGCATCGCAGCTTGCTGCGTATGGGGCTGCGTAGCCGCATGTGTGCCCATGCCCACCACCGCCAAAAGCGGCTACAATGGGCAGAATGGGACCATGGAGCAATAGAAGAAGGTGGTCTGGTCTGATGAATCATGTTTTCTTTTCGATGGCACCAGGATGCACTATGGGAAGAAGGCAAGCCGGCAGAGGCAGTGTGATGCTCTGGGCAATGGTCTGCTGGGAAACCTTGGGTCCTAGCATTCATGTGGATGTTACTTTGACATGTACCACCAACCTAAACATTGTTGCAGACCCCCTTCATGGCAACGGTATTCTTTCAGCAGGATAATATGCCCTGCCACACTGCAAAAATTGTTTAGGAATGGTTCCGATTGTGGGATGTGCTGTAAAAACAAGTCCGATCCATGGAGGCCCCACCTTGCAACTTACAGGACTTAAAGGATCTGCTGCTAATGTCTTGGTGCCAGATACCGCAGGACACCTTCAGAGGTCTTGTGGAGTCCATGCCTCGACAGTTCAGAACTGTTTTGGCAGCACGAGGGGAACCTACACAATATTAGGCAGGTGGTTTTAAAGATCCCATATTATGGAAAACGGTTTATTCCTGGCACTTATACATGTTCCACAGGAAATTACTTCCCTAAGCAGCTGAGAAAATTTGAAATCTGGAAGTCAACCCGTTTTTCTGTATTTTTCTTTTTCCCAAAACGGTGCCAAAGATAGGAGAAAAATGGCCCGTTTCAGAAAATGGTTCTTTTGGACGTCATAAGGTGCAGCCCCTCTCGGAGCATGCCCACGCCCAGGTGATCAACCAATCCCATTTACGTCGTCGCAAAATGCAGCTCACGGCGGTGCCGCAAGCCATTGCTTATGGTGCATTCCATTGTACTCGGAAATCGGAAACTCTTAGTCGGTATTCCTAACTTCCAATCTAAATGTGTTCCAGTGCATCTGCTCGGGAAAACATAATCGCCCGCAGCAAACTCATGTTTGTATGGTAAGTCTCAGAATGTTACAAGCATCTAAACTCATCAACTACTACAGTGCCATTAGTGAAGAGAATCGGCGCATATCACATTTGGACGCCGTTTCTTTCCGAGTACACTGGAATGCACCATTACTTTCCGACAAGTGAAGCTAAAACAACATATCTGGAGATATACCAACGCTCCAGTTATTATTTTGTAGGATGCAGGCAGCAACATAGATCCCTGCACAGTCTCCCAACACGCGAAAATGCCAGGACAATGCCACAGGAGTGGATTCATTTTATTTTTAACGGCAACGGCTACAGTTTTTTTCTGTGTGATGATCAGTCCTCAGACTGCTTGTGCAAAGGCAGGATTAGCATCTAAATTGAAGCTAAAAGATGGAGCAATTCATAAGGTACGTGACCCATCTGCAAAATTGGAATCTGTAAGTGTCACCATGTTTTGATTTAATTTACCAAATTAGTCTGGTTAGTATATTCAACTGCTGGTTATTCAGGGCTAGCCACGGGCTTGTTGGGTCTGGAAGAAGTAAGAAAACTAAAGCTGGAGTCAGGACACATCTTTTAAAGTTATTGGTTGGAGTCAGGACTCATCTTAAAGTTATTTGTTGGGACCAATGTCTGTTTTATAAGTCTGTCGAACGTGTCAGGCTTGGTAAACTTTAGCCACCATTAGTACAATCGTGTTTGGTTGTTTGGCTGCACTGTTTGGATGCAAACAGATTGCATCCAATAATATATTGATTAACTAGCTCAACAAAATTGTCAATCCTAGCTTGTCTGCAAGTTGTATTCAATAAGCTTATGGACATGAGACATAAACAGTCCGCAGAGAGTGTTGCTCACACATCCACATTGCATGTAGGTTGTATGTAATGAGCAATCAGAGCAGTGCTCATCCACGCCCTCAAAACAGCCTGTTCTTTACAATGGAGAAAATGAGAGACTGAAACACACACCACAGAAGCTGGTTTTAGGATTTTTTTTTTTATATAGACTTCACAAATGTCAGTTTAAATAGCCCAAAATGAGTACAATACCTCCCTTTAATGTTATGGCCAATCGGTATTTATGCATACATACATACACAACATGTTTGCATGTTCAAAAGACACAAGCAAATATGTACTTTTAAATTATTTATACTCATTTAAATATGACTAAATATGTTTAAATATTGCATCAGTTGAGCATGAAACATTTTTGTTTTTCTGAAAGCAGTCCTGGAACTTAAGCAGCTCAAGTTTAACTAATTTATCACAACTGGCAGTATGCTTTGAGTATTCAAACATAAGTATAGGAACATAATAACACAGTAACATTGCATCATCAGGCAAATTTAATCATTGACTTTGTCCCTGACAAATCATGGTTTTTGTCTTCGACCAATATCGATGATGCCCATGATGGTAGAGATGCACTTTGGGAACAGTAGTATTTCTCTCATGTTATGCTCACATCCACTGACACACACATACACACAGTTTAGTTTACTTGTTTATGTCAAGTATTTGTTATAGATTAAGGTTGGATTGATTTACCATTTAATTGCGAGTGGACTTACCAATATGTAGGTTTTATTAAGTAAGATGTTGATGTTGAGTAAGATGTCCTAGATGTTTTTGAAGAATAGAATCACCAAGTATAAAGTTTCCACAAAAATAAACATTTGACCAGTACACATAAATAAAATACACATTTTAGACTACACTTATCTTTGATTAGGTTGAATATGGTCAATTCAATTGAACTTTATTGTATTGTCTATTTTTCCAGTTGGCAATCAAAATCTTTCCTCTGTGTAAAGTATTAAGGTAAAACAGGTTTAGCTTGTCCAGTTTCCTCTGCCAGTACATCCTGAATACATCCTGCTGATCTTGGTGCAGCCATGCTGGCTTTGTGTTTTAGTACCAGGGGAAAAAAATTTAAAACAAATTTAGGGTCTCCTGTCCACCTGGATCCAGTGGCAGTGCTGCTCTGCTGGTTGTCAATCTAGATGGTGGGTGTTGGGAGGTGGGGAGGGAGGGAGCAGAGGCTTCAGTCGAGCTGTCAGGCTGTCTGTCAGTGGAGAGGAGTGGAGGAAGTGTGTGTGTAGTGTCTTTCAATGATATGTGTGTCAGATAATACATGTGTTTTTTAGCCCTCCTACATCCAGTGTTGGTGTCCCATCGTCCCAGATGGAAGCTGTCAAGCAGCTTAATGATGCCTGTCTATCCCACACTGGCTCTAGCAACAGCCTCCATGCTGAGGAACAAACAGACAGACTAGCTCTCACACACACACACACACACACACACACACACACACACACACACACACACACACAGAAGTAATCCTCTTCGTTTAGCTTTTTACACATCTTTGTTTTTTACCATGTACTCTACACAACCTCTTTTGAATTCACACTGTGTGTGTGTGTGTACTGATTGTTAGTGTAGTTCTTTTTGCATTTCACTAAATGAGGCGAAGAGCAAATGTGATGTCCCATAAATGCGACCGTGTCGACTCTGCTCCTCCTGGACACGATTGTTGCCATTGTGCTAGCACCCTGCTTTTAAAGGGAATGAAATGAGCTGATTTGATTGGTGGGAATTGAAGCCACCACATTTTCCTCTTAATCCAACCTCTTTGACCATGGCGCTGCAGTTGCACCTTGTGCCTCTGGTCACCAAAATACCAAAATAGACTGGACACGGCCGCATTCACCATAGACTTTAGACCTGCGCCTTGTGTTTCGCCTTGATTCACAAAAATAGAGCCCTTTGTTATAAGTGTCAAGACATTGTCTGAACAGGAAAACCTTCACACTCCATGAACATACATAAAAAGAGACAATCCTGCTGCAGACTCCTGCTGTAGTTATTTGTTCATTCCTCCAGCCAAACACAAACTCATCGTCCCAGTGGGAGCTCTCCCTTGGAAATCAAAAGGAGAGACTGATTTACACACCAAAGAGGAGTGAATACTGTTTAAACGCTCTCTATCTCCATACTCTCTGTCTTCAACAACAGGAATCAAGCTCAAAACACTGTACATTTCAGTGATGAGACCTCAAGGCCGGGCGGTGCGGTCTGTCGTATTTATTTAACAGGTTTTAGGTTACATTTTCCCCAGAGACGAGAGAAACAGTGCTGAACAGCTTCTTCGTGAGAGGCCATCCATAGCTTGAATAATGCCTTGTAAATGATGCCAGTATCAATACATGAGAAATGACTGGTCACATGAGCCAATTCCCTTTGCCTCTCCTCTGACAGGACATCATTGGTTTTTCAATGACATTATGTACAAGACATCAAGTTCAGCTGGTGTGTGTGTGTGTGTGTGTGTGTGTGTGTGTGTGTGTGTGTGTGTGTGTGTGTGTGTGTGTGTGTGTGTGTGTGTGTGTGTGTGTGTGTGTGTGTGTGTGTGTGTGGGGTTTGTTGTCATTGTAATAAACTTTAGTCTAGCATTGTAACATTTCAATAATGTGCTCAGGGTGAGAGTAAGGTGTGTGGTAGTGAAAGTGCTTTTCTGCTGAAATGGTGTATGCTTAATCAAAATGATGGAGTTGCTCAGCTGCTCTATCAGGTGTGTGTGCGTAAGCCAGCTGAACAACTATTATATTTAAAACAGCCGAATTGAATAAAAGATTCATTGTAAATATGTCTATCCATGAAGAGTTTTACAATACTTCTTCATACCCACTCAATGTCTCGCTTTGTTAGTCTGTTTTCATTGATGACTGTTCTTAAAGATTATACATTATTACAGATACCTGAGCACGGTTACTGGCTCAAAAGCAGGAAAAGGATGTTGTGGTTCGGCTTAGCCAAGATTTCTGCATGTGCAGAAGGAAAGAAAGAGAGGAAAATACAGAACTAGAAAGAGAGTGTCTTCCTCTCCATCAGGGCTCAGGATCAAACCTGCTCCCTCAGCTAGACAGAGCTACAATAGTTCTCCAAAGAGGAGAAGACCGTAGTAGTGTAGATAATAATGGCTGTTTTAACACAGACAGAAATATCACAGTTGCAGGAAACATGCCAGAAGGTTTTGGTAGTGTTTGTTAAGGATCAGTTGTATCACTGGCTAGTGTTAGAGCTGCTTGATGTTGGAGAGTTGAACAAAGCTGACAACAGGTCGGATCAGTGTGAGATCTGTGATTTAGATAAATGTACAATGGTAACTTTATTCTCACGTGTCTCTTTAATCACCAAGTATAACAATACAATGTATTATTACTAGTCTGTATTGACACTGAAATGCAGTGCAGTATTCTACACAGCTTGTAGGAATTGAATACACTTGCAGAGTATGAGTAGAGTATATGACTGAAACTACATTGTAGTTTCCAGAGTCCTGGAACCACACAGACGTCTACTACAGCTTCCTAGAGATGGTATTAGTATTCCTTAGGGCTCATAGAGATCCACCAGTGCTCCTCTCTTCATTACATAATACTAACCTCTATAACACAAACCTCTCTAAAGGCCCTGTGAATTACTAACTCACAAAGGGAAAACTGGTTTGGTGTGCCTAATCAAGGGCCTAATCAGCTCAAGCAGAATTATGTGTCTTCAGTTATATTTGTAAGTCAAGAAGCGACAGCTTCTGATAATGTACTTTCCATGGTTTCTGCTAGAAAATGTAATTAGTGCTTATTATTGTCCTCTTGAAATGATTGTCTGGGGGCTGGGCCTGGACCAGGACTGGGTTCCTAAATCCCATTACTACCCTTCTCTCTGGTTTAAGCTCATGTGTTCTCTTGTGTCTTTGTTCCAGCTTAGACTGCTTTACCACAGTTGTTGCTTCTTAGGAAGATAGGAAACAGTAATGGTAACTGGAATGAACCATGCTGTATAGTAATAATTATAATTATAGATATTTTAACAGCCTCATCTTGTTTTTAAAGCTTTTGCTTGAAGAAAAACAAATGTTTATTGTAGACATATAATTTAAACATTAGCCTAATCTTCTAGACAATCTCAAATCTAGCTACATCTCATTAAACTGATATGATGGACCTTTTTTTTTTTTTTTACCAAAAACCTTTGTTTAACCTCTCCATGCAACAACTCACCTCATCTTTCAGATTTCAGAGCAAGACTTCTGTTTCTGGTTTAAAAAAAAAAAAAAAGTATCTCTGTAGCAATTCTTTCCATAATGTTGTCAGACACTTGTCAGACACAGGAATAACAATCTGAGCCTGTCAGTGGCAAAAACAAGCACTTTTAGTGGCCGTACTTATCGTACTTATCGGCGCACTTGCCCCTGCGGATTACATTGCAGCCATAGCAGCCCGTTTTGCGACTGCCGACAGAGGTGATCTACCGGAGCAATTCCAAAAGGTTTGGTACCTATTTTGCGGTATGAATAACAAATTTGTACACATAGGGCCGGATCTACTAAAGGTTTGCGTGTGTAAAAATGTGTGCAAACTCATAGCACGCACAAATAAATGTACAAACTGATCTACTAACAGTGCGCACTGAGGACTGCGTCTTGCAAATGTGCAAAATAACACGCCTTATCCAGTTAGTACTTTTGCCTCAATGAATATGCAAGATGGGGCGTTTACACGCTATTTAGCAAAATACTGGGAGGAGAAAATGTAAATAGATTAATGTAGCACACGCACTGTGATCTATCAAACCTGAACGCAATTTCGTTGATGGAGACTGCGTCTGTATTTAATACGTTTCAAGGGAAGGTGCAAACGCCCTGCATGCGTAATTGTGCACAAATGACTGCCGTTATTGTAGCGAGAAGGAGACGTAGAAACTGCACTTGAACTGCACTTGTTGCTCAATGTTAGTTAGAGGCATCTCTTCCACCGTGCCCCCACCTGTTTTCTTTGCTGAGGTTTTATTATAAGCCAATTTTTCTCTTTCTTATATCTTGCCATCTTCTCTTAATTTCATCCGTTCTTCTTGTTTTACCAATGGCATTTACTTTCTCACAGATGATCTCCCCAATAGTGTTCTTTTTTGTCATATTCAGATTTTTTTGCTGTAGCTCATCCAAATGTTTATTTGCCTCTTCCACTAACACCTCTAATTCTATAGGCTCAAATTTCATTTTGCGCTTGCGGTTCTGTTGCCCATCCAAACTCTCCATGGTGCAAAACATTAAACACGCAAAACCCTCATTTAAATACTGCTGTCTCCACCACGTTTGCACCTGTTGTCATTTACGCACGCATTCTTAGTAAATCACCCGCAAAACGTCCATCAACCACACGCGCAAACTTTTAGAATGCACACGCAAATTAGTACCCTTTATTTGGGATCTTAGTAGATCCGCCCCATAGAGCCCACTGAGCTTTAAATCACAACATCATCAGACCAAAACCAAAGTTACATTTTCAAAACCTCATCAATTGATTTCCACTATTTTTATATCTTTAATGACTGAAAGGTTTGGAAATGTATAAACCTGGATGTCATTAAACATATGGAGGCAGGTGGTCCAGGCGTGCATATTTTGGCACCAATACACAATTTTGTTTTTTAGGTATGATTCAACAGGCTTTGCTTTGCTTTTAATTTCTGAGAACCTCGGATCTCCCCAAACCGAAAGAGTTACAGTTGAAGTGTTGTTTCTGATTATATTATTAAACTATTTTAAGCCAAGCTGTAAAGGTAAATTCAGGTGAGGCAGTTTGTCCTTGTAATGCAGTTAGAATACAAGATTCCATCTATATAAACTCTCAAAACTGCAACATTAGTTTACTGACCTGCTTGTCAGCTCTGCTTTCTCTGTATCTTCTCACATACACTATGTGTCAGTTTCATGTACACTCTTGATAGTTGAGCCCAGCAGGGAGTTGGCATCAGATTAGCTTATTTATTAGGATCTCCATGAGCTGATGCCTCAGCAACTGCTAGTCCTTCTGGGACACACACACACACACACACACACACACACACACACTTCACAGTAAACACCCTCATCTATGGGAATACAGTGCCTAAATTATCATAATGTATTGATATCAAATACAGTTTTAGCCAGCAACACTGATTAACTGGGTTAAGGTGCTGTAATGGGTTTTATAACTGTATAGATAGACAGTAGAATTTAAAGTTAGAGTGGTTAGACTCATCCTTGCTTTGCTGTCAAAAATGTTCATGTTATATAATAAATAAAAATAACGTTCCATATCATCTTATACAATGTCAATATGGTATTTTCCCTATTTTGTGATTCCTTTCAGCTTTCTTTTCATATTTCCTCATTTATGCCTGTGATTGTCATTTCATTATTATTCCGGGTCAAATCACCCAAAGAGTTACACCCGACCACCTCAGATTTTGATGAAATGTATTCTTGTTGATTTGGATCCCACAACACCAAATTTTAGGCCAATCCGACCAGTGGTTTGGGAGATACGGACCCCCAAAGTTTGAGATTTTGTTTAAAAAGGGGCATGGTCGCCAACCTTTGAACCCTCATATCTCAGGACCTACTGGGCCAAAAGAATGGTAGCGTTGGAAAGGGAACTTGACAGAGATACAGAGATATGTCGTTATTTTTCAGATTCGAGTATATTGGGGTACGTTGACCTCTTGACCTTTGCTATGACCTTGAAATTGACCTTGTGGATCACGTGACCTTGAGATTACCTTTCCTGGAATTTAATCACCCACATGTTAACTAAAATATACAGAAGTTTCAGAGGTGTAATATTTTTTGTTTAGCAGCAATACAGATTCAAAAATGCATACCCACAGAGATTGATAAAATGCATTATAATGTATATTTTCTACATGCATAGATTCCTGTTATGACCAAAACCCATCTTGGCTTTCCTGAAATTTAATCTCCCACGTTAACTAAAACATATAAAAGTTTCAGAGGTGTTAATTGGTAATTTCAAATTCATTCATAGTCCTTTCAATTGTAAAGGGTGACAAAGTCAATATTTGCACATGCTCTTGGTAGGATTCTGACCGTTGAATTTCTCTTTTAGCTCCTCCAACACTTTCCTGAATAACTGAAGGTCCGATTTTTCTGATGAGTCTAGGTTACTTTCAGGAGAATCAAGTGGGACATGTTCAAGCTGTCGTTTCAATGTTACTGTAGCTGATGCTAGTTTTTGCTGTCCTTTCATTCCTTTACTAGAAGATGCTAGTGAATGGAGTTTAACAGGAGTTTCACCTAAACTTGATAGGGTAGAATTCAAACCGAAGTCCTTTGCTGGGGAAACAACAACCGGAGGTTTGACTGGGATGTCATCATCAACCTCTCCCATACTCCCACCCATACTACAGCTATCCTCTGCAGGGGCTTTGACCTTTGATTTTTGAAGGCTAATCACACAGTCACAGCACAATTTTAACCAAGTTTTCAACATTGCGGAAAAAGTGTTGTGATCCCTTTTAACCGTCATCCCAAGACAGCACGCACTAGATCTTTACGAATTGTTAGCATGGACACTTATAAAGGCTTAGTGAATCCTCCAAAGAGTGGCAGGAGATAAATTGTGCTGTGGGGTACTGTCATCTGCAGCACCTTTATAGCCTCTGATAGGGCCACACAGACAAGGTAGCAATATTGTTACATTTCCATCATGAGAGCCTGTATGTTCCCGCACCTGCTTTCCCGCACTTTTTACCCTCTGTAGGATCTGAAACTGCACACATACAGACAAAGTGGCAATATTGTTACATTTCAATCACGAGAGCCTGTCTGTTCCCGCATTTCTCGACACTCTCATCTATAGTGTCACCTCCTTGGGTCAGATCCGGTCACAGGCAGTGCACTCCGCCAGTGAAGACCACATGTCTTGTCATGTTTATGTGTGCTACTGATTGATCTTAGACAGAACTAAAGCATTCTCACATTTTTGTGGTGTGTAACTGACTCAGTCAACTCATTTTGACTGTTGGGTCATTTTGACCCGAAGACAATATTAGTAATATTGTCTTCGGGTCAAAATGACCCAACAGTCAAAATGACTGTTGTACAAAATGTACTATTATATTAGTACATTTTTTTTACAGCTTACATAGAAATATGAATAAAGGCAACATTTCACTTTTTCTAATGTTGGGGTCAATCTAGGAAAAGTCATCAAATTTCAAGTTGAAAACATTTCTTTTAGGGGATTTTTCTCTGCTGTTAAACTCAGTGGCGGGTCATTTTGACCCGAAGACATCAGGAGGGTTAAGCACAGATGTGCTATCAGTCCAATAGACTGATGGCATTAAAGGGAGTTCAAGTTCTGCCCGCAGAACTCTATCCATTCTTACAGCCATTGTAGATGCTGTGAGCTCAAGCCTGGGGATAGTAATGGGTTTCAATGGCACCACCCTTGCTTTGCCCATAACAAATGCGCAGTGAACTTTGTACTTGTCATCCAGCAGCCTTAGGTAGGAGACTGTGCCATAACCACTTTCACTCGCATCCGAGAAGTGATGGGGCTGAGCTGAAATGACGCTTCCAAAATCCTCAGGAGTGAAGCATCTCCTAACTTTGACATTCTCCAGTTGGGACAGGCCAGTCAACCAAGTCAACCATCTCCTGTGCAGGTGTTCAGGTATCTGATCATCCCAAGCGAGCTTTAAACCACACAGCTCTTGCAAGATCTGCTTTGCGGAGAGGATGACAGGTGCCAACATACCCAAAGGATCATAGATGGAGCTCGCCATAGATAAAATTCCTCGTCTGGTAAGCGGTTTGTCTTGAAGCTGGATTTTGAAGACAAATTAATCTGACTGGATACACCATTGTACCCCAAGAGCTCTTTCAATGGGCAATGTGTCCTGGTCCAGATCTAGATCCTTCACCTCCTGTGCTTGGATCTGTTCTGGGATAAAGAGAAGCAACAACCTGCTGTTGCTGATCCACTTATTCAGCTTAAAACCACCTGTGGCACACAGACTGATGAGGTCTTTAGCGAGTCGTATGGCTTCTTGCTCAGAGTTTAAGGATTTCAGACAATCATCCACATAAAAGTTTCTGAGCACAGTCTGTATGACCTCTGGGTCAAAGTTGCTGATGTTGTCTCTGGCACACTGCTGTAAAGCGAAAGTTGCACAGCTCGGAGATGATGTAGCTCCAAAGATGTGTACGACCATCTTGTACTCCTCCAGGTCTGTGCCTAGTTCTCCATCAAGCCACCACAAGAATCTTAAAAGGTCTGAGTCCTCGTCCGGTACTTGGACTTGATGAAACATGGCTTCCACATCTGTACTGAAAGTGACAGCCTTTTGCTGAAACCTTGTGAGGACGCCAGTGAGGTTGTTGGTGAGATCTGGGCCTTGTAGAAGCTGGGAATTGAGCGACACACCTTGGTAAGTAGCTCCACAATCAAACACTACCCTTAGCTTATGCTTTTTAGGGTGGTACACCCCATGGTGGGGAATATACCATCTCTTTCCCACCTTTGTTTCCTTTTCTTTGTCCTCAGGTGTTATTCGTACACTGTAAAAAAAAAAAAAGCTGTAAATTTACATGCAAAGTACCATCGAATATCGTGTCAATTGACATGCATTTCCCTTTTTTTTTTTAACTGTCAAATTTCATTAAATTAACATTAAATGACAATTAAATGTTTTTCCATAATTTTACAGTTAAATTACTTCATAACAAAACACAGTAAAGCTTTTTTTAAAGGATAAAGTCAATGATGGTAATTCTACAACATAACTTTTCTTTTACATGGATTTGCCATAAAAATACATAAATACACAGGTACATTTACAAATATGATATTACAGATTGTTACTGTTATTATACTGTTACAGTCGGCTCAAAAAATAATTTATCTACACTCTAAAAACTTTAACTATGCTCTACTCAATTTAATCTGTGTAACATTTTACACTTAAAAATATTGAGTAAATTTGAAAGCTGTGAAATCATTTAGATTTACCTTATGAATTAAGTAAATGTAATTAAAAAATTGAAGCAGATCTGAATAACTACATTGAGTATTATGAAATATAAAATTGAGTTGATATAATTAAAATTTTAAGTCTATGCAATAGTTACCCTAAGTTCAAACCACTCAAAAAAATGAGTAGATATAATTAAAATGTTAGGTAGATGCAACTGAAAATGAGATTATTATTTAACAATACAAATCTGCTACATTTACTTAATGTTTTTAACAGAATGTAATTCATACTGGACTATCAAATATCAGAATAAATATGTTACATTTACTTAATTTTTTAAAATGTATTTACTCTTTAATCTAGGAGTACTTCAGGTCAATATATGAAACAAAATAATAAACATAAAGCAATTACACACATCAACATTTTTCATTAAACATGTATTTGTCTAATTTGACAAATATAAAACATGAAGTTTGAATCCGAACAGAGTCTGATTGAGATTTCTCAGCTTGCATTACATAAACTCTTGGTATATTATCTAGTTTAATTTTCAACATGGTTTATTCTCGCCAGTGAGCATGTGACAATGTCCATGTGAGCATCAGGCTGAAATGAATGCAGCATATGGCTGAAATGCACCAAGAACGACATTTTGCATCCTCCTGAAATGCACCAAGAACAGTGACATTTCACATTAAAGTTCCACAACAGCAAACTGGAGGAAACCTCAACTCTTATGTAAACATTAAGACAACAGTACATCAGCTAAACGTCAAACAGGTAGACCTTGCCAATGAAAAAATCCCTCACTAAGAGAGCATCTTGCTGAACAGTAGCCAGCAACTACATACAGAGGTAATTCTTCAGTCTCTGAACCTTGTTGGAAATGTTTCCAGAATCCAGCTCCAGCAGTACTTTCTGGAATACCTCCAAACTGTATTTGAGGTTCTTGGGGTATCGCAGATCTAATGCGTAGGTCAGTCCCAACAGATAGCAGCAGGCTCTGCTAAGATCCCCAAGACTGCTGAGGACAGTGCTGCCCTCAATCACAATCCCGACATCGACTGACCCATCTTGGTTCCGCAGCAGGTAAATCTTCATCACCTCATCTGCCAACTCCTCTTGAACACTGGCAGATCCATCAGCAGCATCCTGCAGACATTGTAAAGATAACTGTTTAGAGCTCATTTTCAACCTGCATGTCACAAGACAAATACCACCTACTAACATAAAAGTGCATAGCAAGACATAAAGTGGACAACCTGAACAATACTACTGTGGTGGTCCCAAATTAGTTTTTGATC
Organism: Hoplostethus mediterraneus; assembly: GCA_034670385.1. Classification (NCBI taxonomy): domain Eukaryota; kingdom Metazoa; phylum Chordata; class Actinopteri; order Trachichthyiformes; family Trachichthyidae; genus Hoplostethus; species Hoplostethus mediterraneus. Next base: position 3,733,619 of record JAXDDW010000010.1, on the reverse strand, counting down.
TCTTTTTAAAACAGACAAAATAACTAATTAATGCTTCCATATCATTTATTTCTCTCTCCAAACAAAATTGACAATAAAATAAAAATAAGCATCGAGATTGGGCCTAAGAGTCCTAGCCTCATCCATGACTGAGCGAGCTGAGCGAGCTGTAGCCCATTCAATGATGGCGGGAGTGAAGGCGAAGGAATGCGCTGATTGGCTGAAATGAGTTCTGTGAATCGGCACTCGATTGCTCTTCCTCGAGGACCGGAAGTGTGTGTCTGAGCGTTGAATTTGAATTACCAATTTCGAATCTGAAATGTGAGAACTGAATATAGTTTGAATTTACGTTCATATTATTACATTCAGTTTCAGGGCTATTGGAATTCGGTTTCAAACATGCTATTCAGATTCAGTTTTTCAATGCAATTATTCAAGCTAATCAATACAAATTCAAAGTATGTGATTCAAATTCAAAATTGTAATTCAAGTATTCAAGTTGAGCAATTCAAATTCAAATATAAATAATTCAAATTCAAATTCTAGTGACACATATTTCTGCCCATAGTATTGATATTGCAGCGTTTGTATGGAAATCTACGGCAATCTGTGAAAATGCATTTATTAATCGTTTATCAAAATAAAAAGTTAATTGTATATTTAAAGTTTCTTCTCGTCTTTCTTAAAAATATTTTGCTCGTAATTTTACAGTCATTGGACATATTATAAAAACATGGTAAATCATCATCCCATGCTACCATACATTTGACTGTATTTTAACATACATGTTTTTGCCGTTTTACCTTAAATCAAATTTGCATGTAATTTTACAGTCAATGAACGTATTTTGAAATCACGGATAATGTTTGGCACCCTGTGCTGCCAAGCTTTTGACCGTATTTCATATTATGGTTTTTAACACTCTTTCAAACTTACGGTTGATGTTTGGCACCCTGTGCTGCCAGACTTTTGACCGTATTTCATATTATGGTTTTTAACACTCTTTCAAACTTATGGTTGATGTTTGGCACCCTGTGCTGCCAGACTTTTGACCGTATTTATTATTATGGTTTTTCACATTATTTTAAATTGAAAGTTAATGTCTGGCACTCTGTGCTGCCAGACTTTTGACCGTTTTCTTCCGATTTTTTTTTTTTACAGTGTATAGCAAAACCTTTTCTCAGATTGTCAGCCATGAATGTTGTGTATTCCTCATGGAACTTTGTGTTCTTTAACAGCTTTCTTTTCAGGCTTACGGCTCTTTGCTCAGCAAGGCAGCGATTGCTGGGGAACTCAGCTTTGTCATTCCTCAAAGGCAACCCAATGCTGTAGTGCCCTTCATGCAGCTTTACTGAGTTAGAGACCTTCTCCATGAACGCACGGTCTTCTTGGGACATCTCTAGGCGCTCCTCATGCTGACGCTCTGGGAAATCATATTTCATCTGTTGTTGCAGCAACTCCTCAATCTTTACCAGAGAGATCCTGTTTGCTGTAATGACCTTCCCAGTGCCCTTTCTGAGTGGCCCATTGACTGTCCATCCAAGAGTGTTTTTTACAGCATAAGGACCATTTCCCTGGCTGTTAATAATCATCCATGGCTCCAAAGCCTTCAGAACGTTGTTCCCAATCAACAGTCCAATTTCTGCCTTTATTTGTGGGATTTTCACTTCATGGAGATATGGCCATTGCTTAACATCTTCCTGATTGAGGATATTTTCAGCCTTCACAGGAATAACAGAGTGGGAGTAAACCTCATGGAGTTCCAGATACTCATTGCTTTCAAGACCACTGATTTCCATGCTGGTCACCATAAACGTCTTAACAACCTGTTCTTTGTTCATGGTTCTTAACAGAATGTTTGTTCTACTTCCTGCAGTCTGCAATTGTCTGAGCAGAGACTCTGTGCAGAATGTTGCAGAGCTTCCTGGGTCCATAAAAGCATATGTAAGAATCACCTCATCTCTTTTCTTCATTTTGACTTTTACCGGAACTATGACGAGTTTGCATTCTGAGTCACCGGCCCCAGTATTACTCCATACATCAGTTTGGTTTGTGTAGACCTGAGCATTTGTCACATCCATATCTTTCATCTTTATGTGTATAAACTTCTTTTTTGTTGATATGCAGGATTGTGGGATGTTTGAGAGAACACACTTGACAGGTAAGTCTCCCTTAGCAACCTTTACTCAAGTGACCCACTTCAAAACACCCAAAACACACTCCCTTTTTTCTCAAGAACTCCAGTTTTTGTTCATGATTTTTCTTTTTCAGTTGTGTACATAAACTGAGATTATGATCTCCCTTGCAATGCAAGCACTCCTTGACTGATTTCTTTTGCGTCTTATCTGCACCTTCAGTTACAGGGATGTTGCTGGCCACTGGTGCCACACTGGTAGCAAAGCCACTGAATCCGCTTTTGGGCCTTCTGTCTTTAGAGGGAATAGGCTTGCTTGGTTATGATGAGCCAGCCTTTTTTGCCTGTGTGGGATTCAGACTTCCAAACAATGGATGTGATAGGATTCTAGATTGATAGTTCACAAATTCCACCAAATCTGCAAATTTTGCCCTTGTGCCACTACTATCCTGTAGTTCGCAAGCTTTAATTCTCCATCTTTCTTGTATCTTGTAGGGTAGCTTACTGAGAATGGCTTTCATGTTAGTAGGATGATTCAATTCCTCCAAATACTGCACGGAGTTCATAGCATTAAGACATCCATTGAGAAACACAGAATAAGCCTGTAAGGCCTCTGCATCCTCTGCTTTAATCACCGGCCAGCTGAGGACTTTGTCCAAGTATGAGGTGGCAATTTTGTGTTCATCACCAAAGTGCCTCTTTAAAAGCTCCTTTGCCGCAGCATAGCCTCTATCTGGATGCATATATTGGCAACTGCACACCAGTTCTCTTGGTTGTCCTGATGTGAATTGCTCTAAAAAGTACAGCCTATCCCGGCTGTTCTCAGTTTTCCTTTCAATGCCATGTTCGAAAGCTCTTATGAAGAACTGATAATCCAGAGGATCTCCTTTAAAGACAGGTATACTGACTGGTGGCAAAGTAAAATGGCCTTGTTGCTTAATGAGAGTTTCTGTTATTCTGTTTTGATTCTCCATTATGTTCACCAGATTGTCAAGTTCATGCCTTTTGTTTGTTTCATGGGTAATTGTAGGTACTTTGCTTTGTGAGCGTGTTGACATGCCTACAGCTCCACATGACATGCGATTGTGGCGTGTTCCTGAGAAAGCAAAGAGATCGGAAGGTCTGATGGTTGAGGTATTTTGATATGGCATAGCCTGTGGTCTGTGATCTTTAGTGACACCTACAGGAGGTTTGCTTGTATGTACGACATACTTTGTGTCCAAAGGGGCATAATGAATCTGATGAGGTGGTATTGTCTTTTTGCGCACAGATGCATCTGCTGTTACTGTTTCCACAGGTTCCGTTTGAATGGTCCTTGCCGTTGCATGAGGAAGAGCCTCCACTTTGGTACTGTCCAGAACAGCTGCAGCTTGTGTGTACACCTGGGTCATTTCAGTGTCCTCAAATTCATCCTGTTGATCACTCTTTTCCTGTCGAAATAACTGTTGAGCCAGTCCAGTTTCCAAGTATTCATTCATTTGATACATTTTTTCAGGCGCAATCTGTGACATTTCAAATTCCTTCAAAATGCTTAACTTTGCTGTATTTGCAGCCATTTGAGTTTCCAATTCAAGGCTTTCTTTCTCAGCTCTGAGTTCAGCTTCTTTTCTCTCAAGCAGTTGCTTCCTTTCAAGCCTCTCAGCCTTAGCTGCCAGTTCAGCTTGTTCATTTGCCAGTTGAATTTTAAGAGATGCTATAGATGATTTGGATGACTTTGATGAGTGCCGTGATTTCACATTGGAAATACTGTCCTTAGGAGCAATATCATCAACAGTAATTGCAGTACCCATTGTTATTATTAGTCACCTTTTCATTTTGATCAACCCATTGTGATACACTGTTTCTGAACTCATCCATAGGTATGATTTTAGGAACATACCACTCACTTTGATCCTTTTTAACCTCATCTTCTGACAATAAAGTTTTAACAGAATCATTTAATTCATTCAGTTCTTTGTATGCTTTGTTGAACTCATTGATTTAACCATTTCAATATTACATGCATCCTTCATTAAATCAGTGATTTCATTTTTCTTTCTGGTCATGACGCCCATTCTGGCATTTCTAGATCCTTTCAGCTGTTTCAGCCTCTCAGCAAGGGCAACGTCAATATCAACCTCCAAACTTTGCACTTCCTGCATTTTTATCGTTTTTATCGATTTCCAACAAAGAACTCAAATAATTCACTCGTTTCACATGTCTTTCATTTTAAACCAAATCATCATCATCAACTGAGACTTCGTAGTAATTTCTGGCCATCAGAATTGTAAATAAATTCATTGTTTCATTCATTCATTGTCTGACAACGGGGAACACACACTTTATCAATGAAATTACGTCAATGCTTCACAGACGCGCATCCAATGAGCGGCGCAAATTCAACTCCTTCGAACTCTAATAGTAATGTCGACAGCTTGATAAACAGTCTTCAAAGCAAACAATAGTAAAGTAATTTCCAGTGATCAATTCCAATAACGTTCCTTAAACACATTGCGAGCCGGGTTTTTGATAATTGTTCCTGTGATCAGCCTAGGTTGACACGCTCAAGTGCTTTTCCTGTCCAAACAGCGGCGGTGGATTTGGGTTTGATTGAAGTGATATTTATTGGCTTTCAAAATGAAGATTGATTGATTGTACCTTGATTCCTTGATGAATTGTCCAACTGTGCAACATGGAGGTGTGAGTGAAGGTATAAATCCATTCAATTTCTTGTTCTTATTTTCTGTAGCCTACGTAATGTTTGCCGCGGTCAAAAACCGTATGGCTGCATACCTTGATACCAGAGAGTGTACTAACTAGAGAGAAGGAATCCAAAGCTAAATTGGGCCCAGCAGATCAGGTGCTGCAGTCACCTGTCTGCAGTGGGAGGGTCCACGCACACACTTCCATGTTGCTAGGTGGAGACAATGACTATCCAAAATCACAATAAACAACAAGATGTTACTAAATTTATCACCGTAAATGCAAAAGCTAAACTAAATATTTTATATCCTTATTATTTCATATCATCTCATATCACCATAAATACGTTTCTGATCTGCTGAGCAGGCTGTCTCAAGCCAGCAGAATCAGCCGTCCCTTTACAGCATGTATTGATTGGTAAAACAAGTTACTGACCCTCATTCCGTAATCTTTAAATAAATCCTTTGAAAGACGTACTGTTTAGTATATCATTTAAATACTGACCCTTGCAAATGGGATATAAGTTGTACATAGTAGACTTACATATATAAACCAATTCTGTTGATACTTTTGATAATATAGTATAAATGTATACTATACCTAATCTGTTCATACTAGAGGTATGCCTATAACCTGGAGTTGGTAACTGTGAGAAAAATAGGTGAATTTTAGACTCTACAATAGAAAACAAATCCTACACTTGACAAAGAAAAGAATTAACTTGCCTGTGGGTCTCCACATTTACAATCGTTGTAGGCAACTCGTCTCCTCGAGGCAGTGGAGCAAAGTGGTCAGGCTGGGGTGGAAGGCTTGACCATAGCCTGGAGGTAGGAAGGAGCTGTTCCTTTCACTGCCCTGTAGGCTAGCACCAGAGTCTTAAACTGGATGTGAGCTGCTACAGGGAGCCAGTGTAGAGAATGGAGAAGGGAGGTTGTGTGTGAGAACTTGGGGTGGTTGAACACCAGACGAGCTCCAGCTTTCTGAACAAGCTCCAGAGGTCTGATGGCAGACCCCGGGGCACCAGCAAAAACTGACGATTATCCTTATTTTCAAGCAGTGAGGCTTTCTCTTTCTCTCTTATTCCCCGTATAATCCTCTGCACTGTAAACAAACAAAAAACATAAACCTTCATGTAAGCATAGAAACCTCTGGAAATGCCTTAATTCCCATTGTCTTCATGCACAAAATATCTTTCAATTTAATGTAAAGACTTCATCAAAGTCAGATTCAATTGACTGTCTTGTCTTTGTGAGAGAGACAGTGGTGGTTGACAGGCATTGTATTCTGAAGTGGTCTTGTTTGGGATCATTAGAAAAAGACAATTAGAATCCATGATTCTCCATTAGAGACATAACATCCCTCTGTGTGAAAACCAGGCAGACTAGATCCAGTCACTATCTGCCTGATACCAGGACCAGTATCAGTGCATTCCTAGTCCATATATAGTGCCAATTCGGGCTGGACAATTAACCGAAAATGTATGGAAACCGACATTTAGAACCTCTCACCGACTTAATCTTGCTCATGTCAGTTAATTTGGTTAATACTTTCCTCAATGCGTGCGTTCATGAACTGTCCCCTTAAAAAAGATACTACGTCGTGTTCAGTCACATGCCTCCGCCCCGTCCAACTAATGCTGGGTTCAGACCGGTTTTGACTGTTCAGACCAGCTGTGCTGCGGCAGGGAGTCTGCAGCTCTGAAGCCATAGTTTCGGTGTCTGGTCTATTCGCGAGCGAATGTGTCAAGCCAGGCAGGAAGTCAGTCACAGGAATGGCATAGAGCATTCGGTCAATTTTCAAAATAAATAATCGTTCATTAATCGTAACCGAGGTAAAAGTTTGAAATGATCGTGATATTGATTTGAAGTCATATCGCCCACCCCTAGTGCCACTATACAAAACCTCTCTCTCCCCTTTCCTTCTCTTGCATCATCTGCCCTCCCTTTTCTCCTTTCCTTATTTCTGCATCACTGTCTGCTCCTCCTTTTCTGTCTCCTTCCTCCTCTATTCCTTCTAAAACCACTTTCGCCTTCTGTTGATCATCTTAATAACAATCACAGCGAGGCAGCAGGGAGGCTGTTTAATTTATTCAGCTCTGAAGTAAACCTTCTGTGTGTACTTTGTATGGAGAAATCACCATGATCATATACAAGTGTGTGTGTGTACACCTCCTTGAAACTGTCTCATTAGCTTTCCTGACATGCGGCATAGTGGTGGAGCTCAGAGTCAACACACACATCCAAGCCCAGTGCAGCTCCCAGGTTCTTCTGTGTCATGATAAGGAGCCTGGATGTCAAACAGATTACAGCCTTGTAATAACACCGCATTATGAAATAACACCCGCATTTTGTAATAATCTGCCGCATTTTGTAATAAACAGCCTGAACGCAATATCTAATAAATTTCCCCGCATTTTGTAATACATTTTTACATATTGTGATGGTTATTACAAAATGCGGGAGTTGCACTTTTTTTTATGACAAAAATGTAATAATAAGGTGCATTATGTAATAACCAAACAAAATGGATGTCTTCATCTGTACAATTAAGCTAAATATTAAATTAGACCCCTATGACCTGTGCTGCCCCCCTTGGTGTTATAGTTCACTCTGATCTTAGTCTAAATCGCCACATAAAAGCTTTTATTTCTAGCAGGGTTGACTACGGCAATGGTCTTTTGACAGGGCTCCCCAAAAGACCATCAAAAAGCTTCAGCTTACTCAAAATGTTCTTACAGGGACCAAAAGGTCAGACCACATCACCCCAATTCTTAAGTCACTACACTGGCTTTCTGTCAGCCACAGAACTGAATATAAGGAAATGCTGCTTGTTTATAAATCAATACATGGAGTGGGATCAAAATACATTACAGACATGTTTAAGGTGTACACTCCTGCCAGGTTTCTCAGGTCAAGTGGGACTGGGCTGCTAGTAGTGCCCAGTGCCAGGGCTAAAGTTGGTGAAGCAACATTTAGTCACTCACTATGCTGCGCATCTCTGGACCAGACTCCCTGTCAATCTTAAAAGTAGCCTAACCCTCGAAACTTTTGAATCAGGACTCAAAACCACACTGTTCATGGATGCTTTTAGTTAAGGTATTTGAGTTCTTTAAAAAACTTAGTTAAAAAAAAATCTAAAAATCTAAAAAATCTAGTTTTTATCTAGGCCCTACACCACTATTTATTTATTCATTGTTCTTATAAATCAATTGTCTTTTCTTATAAATTGTCTATGTATCAATTGCCTCTGTCTTTTAATCTTTGTAAAGCACCTTGAATTGGCATCGTGCTAAAAAAAAAGTGCTATAAATAAAGTTATTGAATTGCCTTGGAAGAGGGAGAATAAATTATAGTGTCTATCACTGGCCACTAGTTGAAAGGTAACATGTTGAAAAGTAGGCTATGATATTGAGTGTGAATAAAATGTTATTTCTCTGCAAAGCATTGGATTTAGAGTTTCTCTGATTTAGAGTTTACTGTAGAGTAGCTTCTCAACTAATATGAAAAGTATAAAGATAAAAGCTCAAACCTTTATGCTAATAACAATGTGCTGGTTAGCAATGACAACACTCGCCTAGCAGATAATATTGGTCTTAGAAAGTTTCGGACAGGAAAATGTTTTTTTCCTTCACTCTGTTTAACATCATAGGAATGTATTCATAGGAATAGTTCACATATTTGACAAATTTCCATGTTTATTGACTCATTTATGAACAAACATGCTGTTTGCTGACATGTTTCTTTGGCAAGGTTTGAGCATTTTAGAGAAAATTATCAATAGCTACCAGGCCTGTTAGAAAGTATTACATACATTTACAATGTGATAATGAGGGAAATTAATAATAATAACAATAATAATACAATCAACAGTCTTGATGCATATGCTGTCTAGTCATTTGACCAGCCAAGTGGAAGGGTATAACAATGTATGCACAAAACAGAAAATATTAAGTGAATAAAACATATTTTCACAATGTTAATGTGTTAAATTACCACATATTAGAACTAGATGCATGAGCATCATCATGCAGTATATTTAAAGGAATGTTTGATATATATTCAATTAACTTAGCTATTTATTTTTTATTATTTATTATTACAGATCTGAAATTAACCATTATTGTGACCTGTACCCCCTAGGTCTTATGTATGGGATATGGACAACAGCAATCAAGGTGTAAAATTAATTTTGAGTCAGTATGATTCATGCTAGAATGCATAAAATAAACATTGTTATGTTATAATGATTTTCATGAAGGACGACATCCATTTTGGTTGGTTATTACATAATGCACCTTCTTTACATTTTCATCAAAAAACAAATGCAACTCCCGCATTTTGTAATAACCACCACAATATGTAATAATTTATTACAAAATGCGGGGAAATTTATTACATATTGCGTTCAGGCTGTTTACTAGAAAATGTGGCAGATTATTACAAAATGCGGGTATTATTATATAATGTAGTGAAAATGTATTACATTTTGTCGGGTTATTACATAATGCGGTATTATTACATAATGTGTTGTTACAAGTCTGCTCAACATCCCAGCCTCAACATCCCATATAATATCCCAATAATATCCACGGACACATGAGCTACAGCATGATGAACTCAGCATGGTGGCCTCAGCATGGTGGCTACATTGCTTTCTTTTTCTTCACTAACAAATGATAAGACAGCTGGTAGTAGACGTCCAGGGTAAATATACCAGAATAAACCAAACTAAAGCACAGTGATTACTCCAGTAGATGGAGCCAGTAAATGGATGACTGTATTAACAGTCAGTATAAAACAGTCCATCTGGCTGTTGGCTGGGCCACATGTCAGAGCAGCCATACTGCAGACATATTCTGATGGGTCAGTGCCAAGTCAGTTAGTTTGTGTTGAGGTGTGGAGTGGTGTTAAGACGTCACAGCTCTGCAGAGTTCGGTGGCCATTACAGATAATGACTCCCAAGTCCTCTGACAATGAGGACAGTTTTTATGGCGTGTTTACTGAGAGATGAAGTGTCAAGGATGGATAGTTCCCTCTGTACTCTGGTGGCTATCTTGTGTGGTATTACGATCCATCGCCACTTGAGACATCACAGACGTGCTTAATTATTTTGAGTGCTTGGTAACACTATTGAATGAGTCTACCATGCTTGGCGAAACCTTGTAATTCAGGAGCATTCATTAAAATTGGTACCACAGATGTATATGGAGCTGGAAGCCACAGGACTCACTTCTTCCAGGTGTTCTCCCTGCTGGCTAAGCTCTGTGTGATCAATAGGGCTGTTACTTCATCAAATAATACAACATTATTAGATTCCCCCTGCTCTTTGTGTTGGGCTCTTTGGGGCTGCTCTTAGCTCCCTGATGCAGGGAGAACTAGCCCACTAGCTTGATTCTCTAGTCCATTCATCCAGTCCACACCACACATACGCCTCAACCATACCCCAGTCTGCCACAATTGATCACTGTCACTCAGATGAGATAAATCATATCATCCAGTCAAGATTCTCTCATACAGCCTGTATTCCTAAATTCTTTGGGTATCCTGTGAACATTGTCCTGGTTTTATTGACACTTAAAACGCTGTCAAACACTTTAGGGGAGAGAAAATCATTTGTGCCATTATTATGTTAACATGTAAAACTGATGGTGAGGCAGGGACAGCTGTCTGACAAGACTTGAATTTCCTGTTAGGAAACCAGTTGGAGAATGTCAAGTGGAAGGAGTTTATAATGACTAGCTACTGGATAACAAGCACATGTCTGAATACATTTTGAGTGGCTGTCAAATAAACCAACACTCACAGTCACAGCCAGGGGCAAAATGTATAAACCATGTGTACGCACAAAAAATGTGCGCACACCACTTTCCACACAATTCAGAATTTCTAAAAATCAACTGGTGGTGTGCGTGTACTGGTACACATCTTTCACATCATGCAAAAAATGGATTATGTCGAAGTGTGAATTTGGGTTAATTTTATTTATAGCTTTTTTCTTTCACTACATTGTGTTAGGATGTAATCTGTAGTTTAAATAACGTTCGCTATGATCACATAGTGATTGACAAGCCTTAATTTCGGATGAAGCAAGCCACGGAGAGCGTGCTGGGGTCCCCTCTTCTCCTCCACTGGCTTCCCTCTCCTCCTCCACTGGAGTTCCTTTCTTCTCCTCCACTGGCCCCCCCTTCTCCTCCACTTGGGTCCCCTCTCCTCCTTCAGTGGCCTGCACCGGACCTCAGAACTAACGTTTACTGCTGCAGTCAGCCATCCAGTCCTCGAGGATCGTCCTTGAGTCTTTGAGAGTGGATTTGGAGACAAAGGAAGGAGAGATACAGGGGGTGAGACAGAGTCAGGCATTTTCCTATGGAACTGATCAGACACAAATACAAATCTTACCTTAAATCAGTTTCTGGTATTTGTTGTGTGCCCAGACATACTGGAAAATTTAAATTATCGGCCCTAGTTGGCCCTTATGAATAACATCAACAGTCTCCTCAGTTAATCTGCTCTCCCACTCATCTCCCCACAATCAGCCTCCACGTGAATGCCTCTACAGCTTGTTCATTCAACACAGGCTGCTCTGTAGTCAACAGGCTTCCCTACAGCCTTGCTGATATGGACCTTGCATTTCCAGAGTGAAAAGAAGGCCTGTCCATTGATTCACCTGCTTTGTCACCAAGCCTCCTGCCATGATGCAGCGCTGAGAGGGCCTGTTAAAATAGAAATGTCTGATAGTGGAAGAGCAATAGAGATAGACCACTCTGTCTGTTTCCATCAATTACTCTCTCTCTTAGTCTCTCTCTCCCTTTCTCTCTGTGTTTCCATCTGTCTGTGGTTTGTTCACACCCAAGGACTGGAGAGAAATGGAGGAAGAAGGAAGAGGATGAAATGATAAGGGAGAAGCTGAGTGAGAGTTTTCTCTCTAAAGGCAGAAATACACTAGGGGAGAATCTCGCCAAATTCAGGCAGATTCAGAGAAATCTGACTGATCTGATATAGAAATATGATATAGAAATATGAATACTAGCTGGTCTCCAACTAGGTTATAATGAGCAGACTGTAGAGTAGGGGTGGGCGAAATGACTTCAAATCCATATCACGATTATTTCAAACTTTTACCTCCATTCCGATTAATGAACAATTTATTTTATTGTTTTATTTTGAAATTTGTTTTATGTTTAAAATTGACAGGATGCTCTATGCCGTTCTTGTGTCTGACTTCCTGCCCGGCTTGACACATTTGTTCGCGGCTTGCAAAAAACAAACAGTCAAAACCTGTCTGAACAGGGACAGTTCATGAATGCACGCATTGGGGAAAGTATTTGGCCCATTCATTCGCGGGAAAGTGATGTTACGTCTGATGCGCACACACACACAGACACTCACACTGTGCGTTGTTTTGCTAACTTGCACTTCTAGACGTTCCTCGTTCTTGTAGCCTAAATAACAATCGAAATCAACGATTTTGAAAATTTGACACGATTACATAATTAAAATGACTATTACGATTATAAACACAATCATCGCCCACCCCTACTGTAGAGCAGGGTATACAACAATTGTATGTCTTTATAAAGAAAATGTGATACAGTACCCATCATTTTGTGCATGTGTGCATGTTTTACCTGACCTGATCTCATACATTTTGTTGTAAGACAAGTTGTATATCTACTCTACTAGATTCCTGACACTTTGCCAATGCATGTGTCATTTTGGTTGATGTCATTCTGGTCTTCGTGGTAATAATGCAGTACAAACTTTAGCATCATTGCAGTAGGCAGTGGCGGTTTTGGGCACGGGCGAACCGGGCACCCGCCCGGGGCGGCATTTTTTCATGACACATGGAGGGCGGCACAAGCACTTAAAAAAAAAAAAATCATCTTGGCCGCGAAGCGGTTTTCTATTATCTATCATAACACTGTGTGGGGAATTGGCAAATTGGTCTCTCTCCCTGCTTGTGTGTGTGCCTGCTCGTCTCTCTCTCTCTCTCTCTCTCTCTCTGTGCCTGTTTGTCTCTCTCTCTATTCAATTTCAATTTCAATTTGAAGCTTTATTGACATGAAAAGACAGTGCTTATATTGCCAAAGCAAACGTATATGAACAGACAAAGAACAACATTTACAACCATATGAAAGTACATGCCACAGTAACAGGGCAATACAAGTAAGAACAGCAATGAATGAAAAATGAAGTATTATCAGTGCTTAGTTTGTGCCGGGGCTAGTGGCAAATGCCTAGAATCTGATTTTGCGCTCCGGCAAATCAGAGCTCCGGGCTCTAAAGTGCGACAACAACACGTATATTAAACTGGTATTAAACAACGTTACGTCCAGTGAACCTTACAAGAGTAGGTGCGCGAGGCAACGCGAGTTGAGCCCCGGCATCTCTTATTTTACAAATTAAGCACTGAGTATTATTTATACTTGAGCAGTATGGTGTCGATTAAAATGCACATGCATCTATATATACATATAAATCTCTCTCTTTCTGCTTGTGTGCGTGTGCCTGCTCGTCTCTCTCGCTCACAGACGGTAAAAGTTTAGACACAACTCAGAAATACCATCAATCAGGGTGTTTTATTTTGAAATTTGTTATAGTTTGGAAATTGAACGGATGCTCTATGCCGTTCCTGTGTCTGACTTCCTGCCCAGCTTTACACATTCGCTCACGAATCGAGAAGGGGAAAGGGGAGGGGGACGCCGCGCGCGGGGGACAGTTCACCTCTGGGTCTCCCAAATGGAACGGACGAGGGGGGGAACGGGGGATCCACTGTATAGAGCAATAGCCTACTCTAATGAAATTAGTGGGCTAAAGTCAGTCACACCTCGACTTTCTTCCAAATAACGCACATTTCATTCATAATATTATAATTACAGGCATAATTCCTGCACGTTTTTGTTTTTGTGAAATGGCTAATACAAATAGGTAATACAAAACGATTAGGCCTATTTGGTCACCAAGGTGAATTGGTTTAGTCTTGACTTCTGGTCGTGAGTGACAGTGTTGGGGGATGGGAAATCTGTTGATTGTGGAGTGCCAAATAAACACAGAGATGGACAGGAAAAGGTCAAAGCCATCAGGTGCCCAATTTAGGAAAAAAAGAAAAAAAGAAGAGGAGAAATGAGCAAAAGATAAAGGTATGCCACTTTGTGGGGGGTGTTTTTATTTCGGGGGGGGGGCGCTCGGAGGGGGTCTCGCCCGGGGTGTAATTCTATGTAGAACCGCCACTGGCAGTAGGAGTTGCACAGTGTCTGTCTCTGGTCAGTGAGCTTTGCTGTCTGTTTCCCTTGTGATTAACTTTCCATTAGCACTCTACACCACTTTACACTCAAGAAGATTTATCTCTACTCTCAACTAATAATGAGGTTTGGTAATAGCTCATTAGATGAGTTTTGTACAACAGCAAGGTAAGCAGCAAGGTAAGCTTGCTCATGCTGTACTGGTGTGTATCAGAGCAGACTCCTCAACACATCTGTAAGGCCCATCTGGAGTGAGAAACTCTGCTTTTTAATTCAGCAGTGAAAATGCAGAGCCATTAATGCTCTTCAGTTAAAGTGCAATATAGACTTTGTTAAAAGGAGCAATAAGCAATATTTTTTACTCTTGACATTGATAATAAATTGATATACCATATGCCATATGAGGACACAGCTGAGATTTAGTGGCGAGCACTGACAACATGGTGTCACTCTCAGCCCCTCTGTGTGTTTCTGAACTTTGTTGTCAAAAGCTGGACCGTGTTTTAGCTCCGGCCAACTCCGCCCATCTCCCTGGACCCCTCCAGAACTTTATAAAAGGGCTGAAAACAAACTGTTAGTATCTGCCGGTTAGCACTGTACTGGCTACAAAATGACAGACAGTGGAAAACGCTCAGCCCTGTCCTAGGCAGCACATACGATAACACTTGATTGATACAGAGAAGATTAGCATGGCCCCAAAAAAGCTCAGATGAAACTGAGAGTCCAGCAGACACTAAACCGAAGAAACAGCGGCAAAGCTAGAGTCAACATTGGGCTCACTATTCTGACATGGACAGCACTGAGAGCCGCTAAAGGACTGAAGCTTGACTCCGACTTGGCTTTTTTCCTCCTGTACGCCTGAGTAATACCGCTCCCTTTTATAACGTATGTATGTATTTGACTCAGCCAGTCGACGTTAAGTTTGGCCCAGCTACAAAGTGTTGGTTTTTGCTTTCAGAAATTAGGTAGCTAACTCTAATGTTAGGTTTAGTATTTCACATTTGTTTGGATGTAGTGCTAACTTAGCTAACACATGCCAACGCTATTAGCTTAGATGCTGTTGTTTGGGTTAATTTTATTTATAGCTTTTTTTCTTTTCTTTTTTTTTGAATTCTATTAAAAGGCACTGTGAATTGGCATCATACAATCACGTCTGTGGCAGTCACTCTTGGGCTGTGAGAACTTGATATGATGGGGGGGGGGGGGGTTGAAGGTTGTGAAGGTTGAAGGTTGAAGAGGTTATCCCTCTTTGAGTTGCCACTTCCAAGGTTTCTTCCATGTTTTCCTAAAAGGTTTTGTGGGAGTTTCTCCTTGTCCTCTACGTGGGTCCAAGGTTGGGCCCGTGTGCCGTCATTTATTGTTTTCTTAATGTAGGCATTGTGAAGCCCTTTGAGACTGTAACCATGATTAAGGGCTGTACAAATACATTTGATTTGATTTATCAGGTTTTTGCAGGAGTCAATGGTCCACACAACCAGAGTCATTTGAAATCCAGATCAATGCACAAAATAAAGAAGCCTTTGCTAAGAAATTGATTTTTGTTGCAGATTCTGCATCAGGTCATTAAGGTCTGCTTTGAATAATGGAACACTTAGGAAAGATGAAGCTGATGAAAATGAAGCTCACGCCCAACACACACAAACATGTTCTTATTGTGTTTAGTTGTGAATGAGAGTGAATTGTGACTTGGGTGTTGCTGTTTTTAGTGGTTGTTTCATTAAAAGATATACTCAGCAAATTCTTTTCTTAGAGGCTTTTTAAAAGTGTCTGGTTTCATGCTGCTCTCTCTCTGCATCTGGAGGACATTTTTCACTGAAATGTTTTGCTTAATGGATTCAACTGGGCTTTTAGCGTAATTTTTGAGATAACTCTGGTCAGTTTGGTCTCATCTAATTTGAGTTAGAATAGCAGTGTTTGTGCCTGAATCAGTTGGCAAAAAGGTTTGCAGTTCTTAGGAATGATTCAGTCCAGTCAGTGCTCCTGTTTCCATGTGACGCCAAACTGTGGACTATAAATCTATGTTCTCCATTCAAAAACATCACAAAACATTTAAATGTTAATTGAGGTCAGTTAATTTATTAGTTTTTTAGATCACAATAAATATTTTTCCTAAACTCGGTTGTATTATCAAATCATCTTAAAGTCATCTTTGACTTTTTTGTTACACTTTGTACAATTTCAGTATGTTTCGAGGTTAAACACATTTATTCAGGGAAGGATGATTAACCTTCCACACACACACACAACACAAATCGAGAAAAATTATGTGGCATTTCTTAATTTCTCCAACTTAAGATCTTTTTCTTTGTTATACATTTCACACGTGTCACCTGTTCCATGATGTGTGTACAGTTGTTATATCTTCTCTTTCAGTCAACTTCGTTTGATACAACTCATTACATGCTATTGGCTTGAAGCTCATATACACGCCTTTCAGGCAGTAAGGGTTGGACAGCAATGTATATAATATGATGATCGGATAATTGCAGGCTAAAGGGGTCTGCAAACCCCGGCCTTGCCCAAATAGCCAATAGCTATTTAATGATGTTCCTTTGAATGAGATTTGTGCTGCGTGGGTGTGACAGTGGGGTGTCCCCACACACTTTTATTAAGTATTATCACCTGGAAGTCACTGCCTCTGGCCTAGGCCATGCAGTTTTGGAGGTTTAATTAAAGTTTAACTACATGTGTAAAACTCCCAAAGAGGGAGACGTGTCAAACAAAGTTTACTGGAGAGAGGTCCTCTGAAGGGGGCGGGGTGAGACACAACTCCGGGGTGCCCCTCAAAGCTTTCTCGTCTTGAAGAGTTGTGTCATAAGTGATAGAAAGGAGGACAGCAAGATATTATGGGCCGAGGCGGGGCCCAGGTGCTGTCCAATCCTTTCTGCCTGAAAGGCGTGTAAGAGCTTCAAGCCAATAGCAAGAGAAGTGTAAGGCCCGGATTTGAGGAACTCTGCTATAGCCCATAGAGTAAGTTGTGTCTCTATCCGTCCCCCTCCAGATAACCGAGGTTAGAATGTTACTGGACGTTTAACATGAATGAATAAATACTTCCATTGTGTCTTCCATTTTGATGCTGATGTTGTAAAATATAGAAAACAACACTTTTTTATTTTTGTGCAGCTTCATTTAGAATGTCTTTTCTTGTTTTTGTCTTTTTCCAGGTAAGAGGGAACTCTTTGAACTGCGTGTGTGTGCGTGCGTGCATGCGTGTGTGTGCTCCTGCCTGCCAGACAGTTGACGAGGGCACTGCCTCCTGGGTTTGTAGAACTTGAGAAGAGACAGTAAGACTTTACATGCTACACACACACACACACACACGGTTGTTGATGTGCTACTCATCTTCCTTCCTGATGGCTCTTTGATTTAGTTTCTATCTCCTTTTCTATAGCTCATACAGGGAGGAAAACTTTCTTTCAATGGGTCATTTTAAGCTGTTTGATTGGGGCTTTGAGTTAAATCAGCAGGTTTTGGAGGAAATCAAAAGTTTAACTGGATTATACATTACGAGAGGGACAAACACTTTGATAAATTCCTGTAGTACTGGGAATATCTCTGTGTACTGTAGTACTGGATAATATATCTTTGTACTGTAGTACTGGGAATATGTATGTGTTCAAAGCAGCTACATTGGGACTCCTGCTGTCCTCTGATGCAGGGTGTTGACAGTTCGAAGGGAGTTCAAGTATGTGACAGGAATGGCTTCTGCACTGAAGATGAAGATTTAACTTGAATACACTGTATGTAAACTGTTCCTGCAGACAGAGAGAAGAGTATTTTATTACTTGAGCCACAGGTTGGCTCTGTTATTATAAAATACAGCACACTTAACCTTGTGAGGAAATGGAGTGGATTAAGTACGAATAGTTTGTCATCACTTTTATAAGCTCAGACTTTTAAAACTTTTTTTGTTTTGTTTCCATGAAATATTCTTGTTTTCCTGCTCATTATGGCGACTAATGAAGCCACAACTAAAGGTGACTGGAGGCTCAGTTGCCACTGTTGCTGCCCTGGTGGCCACTGAGTGTGGTATCTCTCTGTAGATCCCTGACCCAGTTAAATAAAACGAGACCATTTACCCTCTGGCAAGACCACTTTGAAGTTAGTAGAGTATTAATAAACAAACTAGTAGTGGGTAATGCATATTAAGTAGAATTCATTATTATGTATAACTTATTTATGAGGTTAATGGCTAAATTTAGCCAACGTTCCTGGTTCTAATGAGTTTAGGGCTACTATAAATGATGTGCAGCGGACATAACTGTGCCTCTTGTGGTACACCGGCCCTGTGGCGGCACTCTGAATGATGAGTAAAGAGTTGGTCAAAGTGCAAATAATGGTTTGTTTTATTACAGATGGGACGAGAGCATGACTTTGTCATGGTCTGGGGTTTGGTAGTAGCAGGTAGGACTCCAGGGAACCTGGGAAGACACACAGAGGATAGGGAGGGAGAAGCAGAGGGATAGCTGGGATTCGAGGCGCTTCTGTGGCGGTTTGTCCAAGATCCAATTCGTTGTCATGTCCGATCT
This sequence comes from Hoplostethus mediterraneus, assembly GCA_034670385.1. NCBI lineage: Eukaryota > Metazoa > Chordata > Actinopteri > Trachichthyiformes > Trachichthyidae > Hoplostethus > Hoplostethus mediterraneus. The sequence continues at coordinate 3,715,057 of JAXDDW010000010.1, read as the reverse complement.
CAGTGGGTCCACAGTCCGCCTTTGTCCAATCTATAATAGGGTCACACACAGCACAATTGGCAACAAAACACTCTACTTCCTTCTCCTCTTCAATCCTTCTTACCATCTCAGAGATTTGGTTTGCACACCTACTTACAACCTCCTTCCTCTCTGCTGTCTCTGAGACTCTGTGATTTTAAAGGGGCTGTTCTCAGGTAGTTAGCTTGAAAGTTGATTTGGTACACCCAAGACCTGAGGAGCTGGCTGTGGTAATACTGCTGATCCACCACTATGCCTAGCTTGCACCGGGCTAGCAAAGGGGTACTGTGATTTACCTAGGCCGTGGTGAGGGCCCAGCTCACCACACTATAAAAAGTGAGATTGTTAATGTACAGTTAAAGTTGCTATTGTGGTTGGATTGGGGCTCAGCCTTGGTAACTGAGGCTTGTCTGTAGCTGTGATCTGGTTCACTGGAGGGAAAATCAGGATAGACCAGTTATTGGCTATTTGTCTCTCTGTCTCTCTGTCCAATGATATAGATATGCGTTGGTAAGTTCCCATCTGTAATCTTTGTCATTTTGTTCCCTCCTCTTTTCATCTTTCAATAATTTTTTTCCCCTTACTTCCTTATTTATTACATCCTTCTGTATTTTCCACATACCTTCCTCCCTTCCTTTCTGCCGTTATTTCATCTTTCTTTGCATCCCTCCATCTCTACCTGCCAGTTTCCCTCTCTCTCTCTACTTGGTTATTCTCTCTCTCTCTCTCCCTCTCTCTCTCTCTCTCTCTCTCTCTGTGTGTGTGTGTGTGTGTGTGTGTCAGGAATGTATAACTAAGATCCTGTAAATGAGATGCAAATTGAAAGGGAGAGTTTGAGTTTTGAATTCTCAATTTAATATTCCATTAAGATCTGTGATTCACTATGACAGTTGTGCTATAACAACCTGAGAGGGAGTGTGGATGCATTTGGTTAAGGTTTATTATCCAGTCAAAGCTACCTGAGAAACGGCTTGATAGTTCTTTTCAAATTTGACAACAGAAAATAACAAATCAGTTGTAAAGTATCCATCAGTTGAAACTTGGTATCTGGAAGGAGGAAGAGAAGCTCTTGACTTTCTCTACTCCAAGCTTGGGACAGTTTGGGCAGGTAGGGGGTAAGGCTATGTACAAAGTATATGTTATGGAACCTAAGGATTTTGAAAGACACTAGAGAGCACCAGTGGCAGGAGGTACTGGGTGAGGAGGGTACTACAGGGTGAAGTTGGAGAGCCCTTTACAAGCTGCTACTTCCTAAGAGGGACCTGCAGTGGAGGATAGTGTATGGGACCCTGGCGACAAACTGCCTTCCTGACTAGGCAGGAACGACTCAAGTATTGATTATGAAAAAATGTATTGAGAATTCATGTAAATACAGCTTTTATTTTGGTGTCAAGGCTTTGTTGCATCTCCCTCTGTGCAACGTAATTAAGACAGCCAAGTGAGGCAAGGAGTGATCGATAGCCTCTCCCCTCGGAGGACTATGAACCAGAGCCCACAGGTGGATGCTGGGGTGGTGGTGAGATTCAGAGCAACACTGTGCAGCAGGGTAAGCAGCAGCAGAGGTTGAGTGAGTGAGTTGGACAGGTTAAATAGACCACCCAATTTATAGTTGCAATAAGCTCAGCTGACACATCAGCTGATTGAGCTGTAGCGCTACTCAAGTTGTCTGCCAAGTTATCTTAGTTGTTTAATATGCTCTGTTTTGTTGTAAGATGTTACATACATACAGTCTCCTACAGTCCAGCAGCTTAATCAGAGATGAGGTAGATCTCTACCCATGAGTCCCAGTATCCCCTCACCACCTTGGGGGAGACAGAGACAGCCAGAGCCCCTCTTGACCATTCATCTCCATCTGTGTCTCATCTCAATATATTTCAGTTGTTAGCATGAGAGTCCAGTCCTTCCCTACCTGGGGAGAAGAAAGACTCACAGTACTCCCATCCTGGTGTTTCTGATGCATGCTCTATCTCCATTCACAGCACTCTGCTCCGAGTCTAGACTCTGTCTTCGATCAGAGTCAACATTAATCTCTTCCGTCAGAAACCCTGGGGTTTGAGTGGCTGTAGAAAACCACTCCTACATTAGAATAAGCAGCAGTAGAGGAAGTGGTGCACCCATAGTCAATGTAGGCTTTGTTCTGACCCTGACTTTCTCTGATGTGAATAAATTAAAAGCTGCAGTAAGAAGTGAATTGCAATAAGTTAATTTAATAACTATGTGAATGGACCTGCTCATCATTAAATCGGCCAGTATAAAATCGATACTGTTTCATGATGTTGCTGTTGTAGTTTAGCAGTGTTGCAGAGTGATGTTGAAATGTTGTTGATGTTGCTGGTGTTCTACCAGTGTCAGAACAATTATTCTGTGTTTTGATACTTTGATGTTTACTCTTAGCAACTTATTCTGATGAAGTTATCTACAAAGTGCTCAGAGCTAATAGTTACATAGTGCATGGTGAAGAAGCTGAACTCAAACTTCAGTATTTGTTTGCTTGCAGAAATAAGAACTACTTTAGCAATATAAATGTAGTTTCAAAGAGTTCAAAAGGAGTCAGGCTACTTTGAACAACGATAATATATCTCAGCACACAGAGGGGTGACTGTCAGGGATAGCTGAAATTGGATTCATCAAATCATGAAAACTTTCATAAAAGGGGCCTTTTCAGTACTGAGACCTTTAGACATTTAGACAGATAATACGCATGCATCAATATTATCTGCTGACTTATTTAGAAGCTCCATTAGTCTTTTCAACACTCTCCAAACCTCTCAGATTCTTATGAGATGCACAAAAAAAGTTACTGTGTTTTTGACTTTAACTGTGCTTATAGTATTAAAGAGACTCATTGAATAATTTATTGACTTTACAAATGATATATGCACTGCCTTATTGCAGTGACTCCCGCAGGAGGCCTGTCTTATGGACTGATCACTAATGCTATTATAGAGAGACTCCATAGAGAGCCCATTCATTGGAGCAGTCGTTCAGACCCACATAGATATTCATGTTGGGGATAAAGCAGACAAACAAACCCTGACAGAATTCATCATCATCATTCATAGCTGAAAAAACAACCTGCATCTTTAAAAGTACTTAAATTATTTCATTTTCTATTTGAAAAGGTGCAGTCCTTGGTCCACCATTTGGTAATCACAGTATTCAACCAGCCACCATTACAGAACGTCTATACATGAAGAAATACAAACCACGTTCAAACATCCCAATCCTATACACGTCCGTTATGTGAGAAGCATGGCAGGTGACCACTGTGAGGTCTCTTAAACTGTACTTTGGTCATCAATTGTCATTTCAATCACATTCACAATCATCGTGACACTTTATGTTTCAACCAGTCTGGCATTGCTAGACTAGTATGCTGCTATGAGAGTTTTTTCCACTTCTACAAAAAGACAGGGCTGGTTGATGATTTCATGTTTTGTGATTAAACATGAAATCATCAACCAGCCCTGTCTTTTTGTAGAAGTGGAAAAAACTCTCGATTCTCATTCTCTCTGGAGGTAAAGTGCAGTCAGTGGTAATGCCTTGTAACACTCTCACCTGCTGTGTTCAGGTCATACCTGCTGATGTAGAGTAATCCTGTTTGAAGTTTTAATGTCAGTCTGGCCACTGGGGCTGTTTCAGAGCCTAATGTGGGCAAACACTTCACAGTGTTACGCTTCCACCTTCAACACTGCCGTCTGTCTGGAATGACATTCATCTGTTGACTGGCTCAGTAATGGACTACAGTCACTTAAAGTTCATGCCTCACTGGACTTCAGGGCCAATCAGCTTATAGGAAGGAGGTGAGTGTGAGAGGATGAAAAGAGGAAAGGAGGAAAGAGAGAGAGGAGTGGAGGGAGCAGAAGATGCAAAGGGAGAAAGAGGAGGTAGACACAGAACAACAGGGTGAAAGTAGAGACCAATTGGCTACTAGCTCCATAGGTTGAATACTGAAAACAGAGAGTTTCATATTCAACTAGGAACCCTTAAAGGAGTAGTGAAGTACTGAGATCATACCTCAGCTTTCATAATATATTTTAGTGAATCAAGGGAATTGAGAAATATGTTCCCGGCTTGCCTACAGTGCCTCTTTCCAGTGAAGGAGTGGTGACTCACCAGTATACTGCTACTCTCACTGCATGGAAGAAAACAAACTACAAACCTTTATACCAGAGTGAGACTAGCATGTTGGCATTTTTTAAAGAGAAAGACTTGCTTGTTTGACTCCTTCATGGTACCCTTGGATGGGGGTGTGTGTGTCCGTGCGTGCGTGCGTGTGCGTGCGCGCGTGTGCGCGCGCACCTCCTTGAGACTGTCTCATTAGCTTTCCTGACATGCGGCATAGTGGTGGAGCTCAGAGTCAAGTGTGACCACAGAAAGTGAAACATTCCCTATAGAAGGAGAAGAGTCCAACAAAAATGTTGGACATATCACACAATACACTACTGGTCAAAAGTTTTAGAACACCCCCATTTTTCCAGTTTTTATTGAAATTTAAGCAATTACTGTCCAGTGAATAACCTGAAATGGTACAATGGTAAGCGGTAAACTGGTAGAGATTTAGGTTTTTTAAGTTTAGGTCAGCAAAAACTGAAAAATAATGTACATTTCAGAGTTATAAAAAAGGCCTTATTCAGGGAACAGCTGTTCTGCAGCAATGGAAGTAAATTAAGCCTTGAAAGTTGACGCAAACAATTCCTACAGGGCCCAACTTTTTTTGATTACTTGATTACAAACCCCCTGTCTGTATAAAAGCAGTGTTGGAACAGACTGTTATTACACCCTCTGAAGCATTATTTGGACAATATTGCACTGCAGGAAGTAGTATATTGCTAACATAATGGCGGGAAAAGCCAATTAACAAAGGAAGACAGACAGACCATTATAACCCTTAAAAGTCTTTCCTTTAGAGAAACTGCAAAGAAAGCCAGGGTGTCAGTGAGTACAGTTTCCTACACCATCAAAAGTTTCTGAGAGTCAACAGCTTGTGTGATAGGCAGCTCACAGGACAACAGCTTCAAGAACAGCTTAACACTGGTCAAAGTAAGCAAGTCTCAGTTTCAACTGTGAAGAGAAGACTTCGAGCTGCAGGTTTGACAGGTCGAGTGGCAGTAAGAAAGCCATTGCTAAGATGGCAAAATAAGAAAAAGAGGCTTGCCTGGGCCTTGAAGCACCGCGTGTGGACTACTGAAGACTGGAAGATTGGAAGAAGGTCTTATGGACTGATGAATCGAAACTAGAAAAATGGTGGTGTTCTAAAAAGTTTGACCGGTAGTGTACATCTTGGAATTATTTAATTATTATTGTCAGAGTATCTGACAATCCCACCCTCACTGAGTATCTGAGGGTGGGATTTTCCTTTTCAATATGATTTTATTTTATAATACCCAAGTGGAGATTTAGATGGAAAAACAGGACAAAGCAACAGCTCTATGAATATGGATTTATCATAAGATCATTTGGAGTGATCGTAGTCCCATTGGTTGTGTATTTCCGCAAACTATTAACCTCTGTCTGGGCAGTGTGTTCAGAGTATCTACTCTAAACTCAGATAATATGATTCTTATTGAAAGCAGCTGAATTGATAATCCCATTAGACTATACAGTAGATGGTAACGCTGTGCCTCTTAAGCAGCTTGTGGTTGGGTGTCCTCCCAGCTTGATGCAGGGTTATCGCTGTCTCAGAAGACGACTGCTGAGCTGGAGCTGTATGGCTCTTGACATCATATTGAATTCTGGGATGTGAGGACCACTCTTTCCCATTGTCCTCAAAAGTCTTACATCAGCACATTGAGTGCTCTTGAAAGACGTTTTCAATTCAAAGTCATTAGCTGTGATTTTAATTCCAATTTAATTTGTTGCACCATGTAAATAAATACTTCAAGAAAATTTTGGCTAATTACATTGGTCGTGCAAGTTGTTTAGCGAATCCTTCAAATCTTCCATGTCAACTCATCTTTTTCACCTCTTTAATGAGCCCTGATGTCCTCCCCCATCTCCCTTCCTTCTCTTGTACCTCCCTCTCTTCTTCTCTCAAATGGATGAGACATGATTTCACCATGTGGGACTAAACTGTTTCTCTGTGCTAAACCTCATTCATCATATGACAAGTTTCTCATTTTCTTCAGAGATGAGATCTTAAACAAAGTCCCATCTGTCACACATTTGTCACACTGTTATCATTTAAAGGCTAGTCATATTCTCAGATTGATTCTTTGTCCTGTTAAATGTAAACCCTCCGGCTACAGAGAAGATGATCCATTTCAACTTTGTGCCATTCATTCCTTGGGTTCCTGTGGACAAGCAGCATCAGATCTTAGAAGGTTTGACTCTTACTGCTGCAGGGGATAAGGCAGATAGGAACCATTAAAAGCTCTGGCTGCTCTGTAGCTGTAAACCTGTAAAAGGAGAAGAATGAGCTGGACTGAGAGTCCAGTCACATCTGACTGATCAAAGGAGGAGAGTTGCTGGAAGGGAGGCAGTAGCTGGACCACCAGTGTGGATTAACATCTCCATATGAGAAAGACCTGAAACATTTGATCTGTTCATTAAAGAAATACCTGAAGCATTTGATTTGTTCGTATAAGAAAAACCTGAAACATTTGGTCTGTTCATATGAGAAGATACTGTGTTGGTGAGAGAAAGTCTAATGATGTTGAATATATGCACTGGTCTTATTCTTGCTACTTATCTCTGTCTGCACTTCATTTCTTCAGCACACTTCAAGGCCTGAGATTTTAACATTGACCCCTGATGGGAATAGTGGCTCAGCATTGAATAGGAGATGGTATAAGCTGTGTGCTGTGATGAGAATCAAAGGAGTTGGTGAAATTATTTATTTAAAATAATGCTGAAATAAATGACCTCTGACTCCTTAGTTAAACATTGAGGAATATTGGATGAACATGCAACGGAGAGAGAGAGTGAGAATAGAGCACAGTTTATCTAATCCTCCCACACAAACAAATCCAGAGAGAATGTCAATTAGTGTAGTAAAAAAAAAGAGAGCCTGTGGTTTTGTGGTCGGTGTCTCAAGTTTTTTTCTAAAAATGAGTTTACATCCACAGAATTATATTATCAATGGAAGCCTTACAGAAATCTCCCATCAATCTATCAGCAATCTATTTGCATCCAAACAGCACAGCCAAACAACTAAACACGATTGTACTAATGGTGGCTAAAGTTTACCAAGCCTGACACGTTCGACAGACTTATAAAACAGACACTAGTCCCAACAAATAACTTTAAGATGAGTCCTGACTCCAACCAATAATTTTAAAAGATGTGTCCTGACTCCAGCTTTAGTTTTCTTACTTCTTCTAGACCCAACAAGCCTGTGGCTAGCCCTGAATAACCAGCAATATACTAACCAGACTAATTTGGTAAATTAAATCAAAACATGGTGACACTTACAGATTCCAATTTTGCAGATGGGTCACGTACCTTATGAATTGCTCCATCTTTAAGCTTCAATTTAGATGCTAATCCTGCCTTTGCACAAGCAGTCTGAGGACTAATCATCACACAGAAAAAAACTGTAGCCGTTGCCGTTAAAAATAAAATGAATCCACTCTGTCCTGGTATTTTCGCATGTTGGGAGACTGTGCAGGGATCTATGTTGCTGCCTGCATCCTACAAAATAATAACTGGAGCGTTGGTATATCTCCAGATATGTTGTTTTAGCTTCACTTGTCGGAAAGTAATGGTGCATTCCAGTGTACTCGGAAAAAACGGCGTCCAAATGTGATATGCGCCGATTCTCTTCACTAATGGCGCTGTAGTAGTTGATGAGTTTAGATGCTTGTAACATTCTGAGACTTAGCATACAAACATGAGTTTGCTGCGGGCGATTATGTTTTCCCGAGCAGATGCACTGGAACACATTTAGATTGGAAGTTAGGAATACCGACTCGGAGTTTCCGATTTCCGAGTACAATGGAATGCACCATAAGCAACGGCTTGCGCCACTGCCGTGAGCTGCATTTTGCGATGACGTAAATGGGATTGGTTGTTCACCTGGGCGTGGGCATGCTCTGAGAGGGGCTGCACCTTATGACGTCCAAAAGAACCATCTTCTGAAACGGGCCGTTTTTCTTCTATCTTTGGCACCGTTTTGGGAAAAAGGAAAATACAGAAAAACAGGGTTGACTTCCAGATTTCAAATTTTCTCAGCTGCTTAGGGAAGTAATTTCCTGTGGAACATGTATAAGTGCCAGGAATGAACCGTTTTCCATAATATGGGATCTTTAATTAATTTTACTGGTTTCAAAATTGAACAAACCCAGTCAGCCAGATATTCAGGATTTTTCTAATTCTCAAATGGACTGACTTAGCACTGACTAAGGGCTGTCAGTAATAACTAGACTTGAGTTTTAAATATGTTTGTAAAAGTTAGTTCATAATTGTGATGTATTTTGAATTATACAGGGATCAATGTGCTTTTATCCATATTTGATATCTGGGACCTAAGATGCAGATTAAGAGATGTGTTGGTTTATAATGTGTATAGTCTGATAAAACTGGGCTTGAGGAGATAAACAGCTGTCTCTGTTTCCAGTCTGAAAATAGGATCCATCCTCTTACCTTGTCTGAAAGTTTGTCAGTTGAGTGGTTTCTGGTGATGAAGTGCAGCATTGACTTAGATGGCTGCTGTATAATCCTGGTGCACTCATATGATCTGTGATCTGTTATCATTGGGGCTCCAGCAGAAGTGGAATTACCTGGAAAAATAACAGTACTCAGTCATGTGCTCACTTCAAATAGCTTTTATTTTGGGAAAGATTACATCTCTCTTTATTGAAACAGAGAGACAAGGGTAGTCTAAACTGTACAGAGATCAGCAGCAGAAGCTCATTCAGCAGCAGCAGTACAATAACCAGCCAGGAGTTTCCCAACAGACATTTGAAATCCTGGGTCTTCTCTGCCTTCAGTCTGTCGGCTGTCAGCAGGAGGTCATCCTCCAGGTTCTGTAGCCCGTCCTCTGGTCTAATCTTTGTGGCAATACAGCCTCCCTGAGGTCTCCACCAGGCATCTGTGTTCTGCTCCCCAAAGCAGCAGCTCTGGCTTCATTTCTACAAGAGACTGGCTTGCTTTATTAGATCGTGATCTATCTCTCTCTCTCTCACTCACTCACTCACTCACTCACTCACTGTGGAAGAATTTACGTATGTTACCATAGGTATCTTGATTTGTTTACTGTTATCCCCTATATTTGTTATCCCCTATATTTTTTTAGATGCTGCTCTTTCTTAGGCCTTAGCATGTTGAGTCACACAGGATGAGGCGCCGAGGTGTCTGGGTGCATGTCTTGTCAATAGTGGCATATCATATGCTGGGAGGACAGGCTGTGCCTAATCTATCTGTTGGGAGAACGGCTGGTGCCTGGAAATGCAGGCCACAAGTCATGTCAGATCATAACGCGATTCGCCCAAGAGCCAGTACCATCCAGAAAGCCTCCCCCATTACTTCCTTAAGCCACGTGTACCCAGATATCTGCTCCGTGCAACCTTGTGACCTCACTGGTTGCGTCAATGCTTTTCGTCAGCTTCTAGTCCTTCCCCTAGTAGATAGGGCTTTTGCATATTCATCCCTTTATTGTTTCCTTTAACTACACTGTTGCCCAAAAAGTTGGAATAAAATATTTTTTACCTCTTCTCATGAAAAATGAAATTGCGCCAAACAATAGTTAAGCATGAATTTGTTTCACCTGGGTAACTGGGCCTCAGTATGTAATCATTGCACCTGGTCAAAGGTGATTACTGATGTGTATAAATAGGAATAAAAAGAGGAATGTGTCTAAAAACAAAATTATTCCAACTTTATGGGCAACAGTGTATATAAACTTTGCCCTGATGCTTCTATGGCAGAGATCCGTATGCTTTACCCATGTATACCCATCAATGCACACACATATAGAGATGACCACTGATTTGTTTTTCTGTTGGATTCAGGGTTCTATTTGGACTAAAATCCAAGACTAGTAGAAACTCTTTGTGTGAAATATTTTAGTTCATTAGAGTTGATTCTACTTCACCTCATCACATTTTTTTCCCTGTCAGTATTTCTTCAACTGTATCTAGATCATCCATGTTTAGGTCATCATGCCCAAGTTTAATTAAAACAGAAAAAGAAAACACAGAATCAGAGAAAAAAATAAAGTCAGTTTTAAAAGCTTTACAGAGGCTATTTGCTCCAGAACATATGGTGTATCTGCTTCCACTTCCACTTTAGTTGGACACATACAGAGCAGATAAACACCAGCACACACACCCACACTCATACTGCATTAACTAGATGCCATGCATAGATGTGGACAGGGTCTGTTGTTTGGATGGTCATGGTGTCTGTGTTGTGGCTCGGCCACAGGGTCAGGAGAGGCTTCAGGAGTGGATGTGACCCAGAAAGAGGTTAAGAGAGACACAGCAGGCAGGAGGCCAAGAGAGAGGAACAGGACAGCACTGACGTTAACACATGCACACATCTCCTCACCACCATTCATAAAGCACGGTAGGATCACTTTCAATTAAAAGGCCTGGACAATTCGGTTTCACAGTAGCATAATTCGGCCCAGTCTTGACCACCGCTCTACAGCGTGGCGTCTCTCTGCAGGTCAGCTGCAGACACCAAAGCTGCCAGTCTTCCAGGACGTAAATCAGCTCCAACCAGCCTCAGCGCCACCCCCATCCCCCATCCCTCTGGATATATTGATAACTGGTTGTTGTTTCTTTTCCCAAGATCAAGTTTTACAGCATGGCGCTTCATTTGCTTTGAACATGAGGTTATTCGATTGCTGTGGATGCCAATATCAGCTGTAACGCTGTGGGTCTAAAAGCGATCCCCTCACTAAAAGAAATAATGATTTTTATGAATGGTAGGCTATGCAACTCTATGAGACAGCACTGTTGCTGTGGTTGCATACTGGAGAAAGTTTGCCTTGTACCATGGTTTCAAACCTTCAAATAGTTTAAGTATTCGCTGAATTTTGTGCCTTAATATATACACTAAATATAACACTTTAGTGTGATGAGCTTTCTGCAGCACCTGCAGTACCATCTACTGGTTGAAAATGGCCAGTGAATATAGGCCAGTGAAAGCATATGCATATGGAAACCTTTTAATTCCACAGAATGCATTTTCATCCACGAAATTCATCCGGTGTTTCACAAAATGGATTTTAAGGCTCGAAAATCACAAAATGGATTTGGTGCTGCACGCAATTGTGGGACGAAATCGTCAAAATGGATTTGGTACCGGACGAATTTGACAAAATGGATTTGGTGCGGGACGAAATGCATGCTGTGTATCACGGAATGGATTTTGTGACACAAAATGGATTTTGTGGACGAAATCCACGGGGTAGGGCCCATATGCATTTTGTGGCCAAAATTAAACAAGGTGTTTTTGGATTTAGTGTGATGAAAATTAATTTTGTGGCATATAATGTATTTCGTGGACCAAATTCAGGGGGTTACATTTGGCGCCCCATAGCATTGTAGCTTGACATGGGTTGTCCAAGTTGAAAGTTTTTACACCATCCAACACTGACCTCCATGTTATTTCAGTGTCTAACCAGTTTCAGTCATGTGAGCTTCACCTCCTGTTTCACTCGATTTGTAAAATATCACACAAAATTACAGTACATCACCTTTCATAACTACAGACTTGATATGAACAGGCTGGAATACACCTGAATGTTTGTGTATGTGTGTGTTTTGTACTGAACATTGACTCCAATGTGTTTGAGGCCTTCTTGCCTTGTGTCTCTCGCTTCATTGGTTTGCTGTGGGTCCAGTCATGCAGCTGTTCTAGGTGTACTTACAGGCTGGTCTTTCTGTCTGCGCTCATAGAAGAGAAGCTGTGGACCCATTTGGAGTCCATTTTCCACCATGGCTGTTCCCAACATTAGGATGTAATTCATGTTCTGTTGAGTCTTCGTGTCTGGAGGAATCAGATAACATGAAACCCATGTTAAATCCTTTATGTAGATACTGTATAGACTTCTTAAATGAGAATGCAGCGGTGTGGACTGCTGCATTCTCATTGGAGGACTGAATCTGGTATCTGATAGTTTGATATGAAACAACCGGTAACATGGAAGGTCTCACCAGTTGTGAAGAGGAACCTGTTGGAGACTCCTGACTGAACCAATGGGCCCAGTGGCTTGACCAGTGTTATTACCATCATCATCTACAGTGCAACCATTATCAACCCATCCTAGCTTCATATTGGTATCACATTGAAATTCAAATTCAGTCTGTCCACTGTTGTACACTACTGTCTTCTGGGATCAGAAGACAGTAGTGTACAGATGTTATGGTTCGCTTACTATTTTGCACGTCTTTGGCAAGACTATGAATGTTTTAACATGTATCGCTAAGTGCATAAAGTATAGTGTTGTGGATTCCTTCACATGTTAACAGTTATCATTCTATGTTATCGTTTAACTGTTATAATTGTATGTTATCATCATATAGGCTAATGGTTGTAATTGCATGTACAGTAATAGTAGTAGTAGTGGACTGTAATTCCAGAGGAAAGCCTGATCTCATCATGATCATTGTAGTCTTGTCTCCTGCCCTGGTGAGCTAGCTGGGTGCTGTTGGGCTCCAGTTCCAGTAGAGACCAGGACCGGTGTTCATCTTGTTTCATTCCCCAATCACTGAACCAAAGAAAACTAACAAGAGCCACTAACAACCAAACAAATAGGAGACATTTAAAATTAAATTGTGAAAGGCACCATGGGAGAGTCCACTGAGAGTTAAAAAGACACCGACCATGGATGGCTACAATATTTACCTAAAAATGAATAACAGCCTAAACAGAAGAGAGGTAATTAAAGCTGTCCAAAGAGAAGTAAAACAACTTTTATTGTCTCTGTGGAAGAACTCAATGTGAGATATATGACGTCAATATTTGAGAATGTTGAACCAGATAGTTCAGTAGTAATCTATACATTATCATTTTAATGGTATTTAGTTGCTAAAAGATTGAGCCCCTCCCTCAATAAACCATTCAGGTAGTGTTTGTATTTATGAATCCTGAACAACCTAATAAACAAATTAACAAATTATTTGGAGTCCTAGGAGGGGTGTGAAGTGTGTGATAACTCTTGGTACCACAGACTCTTTGACTATTTGTCTCTTCATATATTAGTGCTCCCATCAGTGGATTAGTCTCTGTAGCATTGCTTAAATAGAGATTACCCCAAACAAAAATTTTGGACCCTGTGATGATAATTTTTTGTTTAACTGAACAATGTAAAAATGCAGAATTGCCCAGCAGCTTGTTTCCCTACTATTTCTCACCACCCCTGACTGTGGCTCTTTAAGACTACTGGATTTATTCCATCCAATATATTGTTATATAGGCTATTGTTATATGTCATATGTCAGTACTGCCTACATTTTATTTCTCATTAACGGTGGCAATTTCAGACAATCACGACTAAATTAAATATTTCATAGCTTGACCTGAATGGCAGCACTGGGCATCAGGGCATCATTTGTTACATTTCAGGAATCCTTCTGATATTTTTCTGTTTTTCTACCTTCCATCCTACACCATTTGATAATACCCCTCTTGACTCAACCTCCTTTGACACTCCCTCCACTTCTATCTTACATGCTGACCTCTGTGATGGATTGTACAAAACACTCCCACTGTGTCCAGCTGCTCTCTGCCTACCGTCTCCCAAATCTTGGTGTCCTGCATGTTTTTTTTGGATGTTGCTAACATCACATCATGGATAAATCTGTTGACTGTCATGCTGCTGAGGAACCTGGGTTTTTAGGTCCAGAGTGTAGTGTTTGTGACAATCCCAGACAGGGTTATCTGGTTTGAGTATCTGGCTTCTGTCAGAGTCTGCATGTCAGGCAGCTGTCAGAGTAGGCATACACACCAAGGGCCAGCATCCACGTTGCAGATCAGCCTTAGGCTCTTCTTGGCTGGTGGTAACACTGGGTATTTTGTCATCCATTGTACAAACGCACAAAGCCAGGAAAGAGTCCTTCATGCTGCATGAAGTATGCCAATCAATCAGTTCAGTCAAACCCACTTACTAGCACAAGGAAACGGTGCAAATTAATACTGTTAATTCAGTCTTTATAAAATAGAAAATAGGCAGCCACCTACGCAGATCAGCTCATCCAGACAATTTAAGATGTAGCGACTACTCTCTTTGCTCTGGATGCCAGTGCAAGTTTTGTACTTGTACTCTTCTAGTGTCTAAAGCAACATCAAATAATTCATTTTGTAGTAGATATTTGCTGTTAGTAGGTCAAAAACTGAAAAACCCTCAAAAGGTGGAAATTACCAAAAAACAGTACCCTCAATGCAAATTTAAAGACAGTTTGGTAAATGTAAGATGCATATCAATTGGACTGATGGTGTAGACGTTTCAAAATTGTAATTGGCAAGTCAGGGTTTACTTTTGTTGAGAAGCATTTGCTATGTACACCAAGGTTCATAGGGACTGTGCACAGCCACCTTGAGTTATAGAATTCCCCTCCGTGGATCAATAAAGTATCGAGTATCTATCTAGTAGTTTTGTCATATGCCACACACAAAAGATCCTAGGCCACACCCACAGGTACCAATCATTACCAAACTTTAGATCTTGACTACTACTTGGGTCTTCTCACCAAATGTCTTTAAATTCTATTAATCATATTATGAGATACACATTTGTGTATTGCGCCCTCTATAGGCCAATTCTAACATGCTTTTGCAAACATGTTTGAGGGCCTATCCTCAACATATTTGCTAAGTTTTGTGTTGACTGGACAAAAGGTCCATGAGTCCATGAGTCATGGCCAATTTTGTGTTAGGGCACATTGGTTAATTTGTTTAATGGTGGACAGGTTTTTATCAGATTGGGCTTGATTAAATTGCGTTGGTGTATCTTGGTCCCCTTTAGCTGTTTACCAAATTTGGTGTTGATTGTTCAAAAAGCGAAATGGGAAAAAAAGTTTTTTAAAAAAACTGCAAATTAGCAAAAAAAAAAATATATACGCAGACTTGGGCCCATTTGTAGAGCAAGGATACATAAAGACGGGTGACAAATTAAAGCAAAAAACAGCATAAAGTGTCTTAGTAAGGTGTTGGGCCACCACGAGCCGTCAGAACAGCTTCAATGCGTCTTGGAATAGGTTCTAGAAGTCTGGATGGAACACCATTCTTCCAAATGGTGGAGAGCACTGCCTAACACGTTGGTCCAAAATATATCCTATATCCTATAGTGGAGAGCACTGCCTAACACGTTGGTCCAAAATATATCCTATATCCTATAGGTGTTCAATTGGGTTGAGATTTGGGGCCTCATTTATAAAGGTTGCTCCGCACAAAAAAGTGGGGTGAAATGTGCGTACGCATATTTTACCGCAAACGTCGGGATTTATAGAAAAATGATCTGCAGTAAAAGGTGCGCACTTCTACGCATCCTTTCACCCATGCGTAGAGCTCACCGCAAAGTTTTTCAGACACGGGAATCAGCAACGGCGATGGGAAGATCACAAAATGAAGCTCAGTCCTCTTAAAAACATAGTTTTATAAGTGTGCTTTCACAGGGTTTGTGGTCTGTTGTATCTGTTAAGTCACTACTTAAAACCTATTTTTATACAAAGTCATTATCTTAACTCTTTTTATTGATTTATTGATTATTTTACCGGGCCGGCGCCAGGATTAAAAATTGCGAGGGGGCAATTTTTTTCATGAAATAATACTCATTGATTTAACCATGCAATAGCCTCAGAAAGACTAAATAGCAACAACATGAGGCTAATGTTCAAAATCAAAGAATACATTTATTAATCAGAGCACTCACATAAGAACAGAGCACGGCAGAGAATTTATGAACGATAACGATTCTCTGTCAAAATCAGCAGGGGGAGGCGCGTAGGAACAGCAGTTTGCATCTTTGGCCGAATCCCAGTTCTCATTTTCACCCCTACGGCTTCGGCTTGGCCCTTAGGCCTGGCCCTCGCAACCGAGTCACAAGGGGTAGGGCTAGAAAATATCTCCCTAAGTATTGGGACAACCCTTCAAGACGCTGATACATCATCGATGACGTTTACATAAGCAGACGGGACAAGTTTGTTATCGGAGATTACTATGGCAATAATGGTATTATCACAGTGACATTTGCCGTTCATCTGATGGATAGAAAAGCATGGACGCTCGCGATTCGTTCACAATTGATACTTTTCACGCTACTAATCAATCAAATAAAAAAGACCACTGCTTCATTACCAGTCCACTTCATGACAGAATAGCGTTAGCGGTGCTCTGTAGTCTAGCAAGCCGTGCTCCTAACGTTACCCTGCCAGTCTGCACTGATATTAGAGGAGCCGTAACAAGTGCAGCAACTTCGCTGCTGGACTTTAGTTATATTTCGGGCGTCATATGCCAGCAAAGGGGGAAATGCGACATGGAAATATGTCAAAATGCGGGACTGTCATGCACAAATCAGTCTAAAAACGATGTTGTAACGTAACTAACTAGCGAAGTAGAGACATCGGCATATTAGCGATTTTTTGTTATGCTTGTTATAAAGAAACGGTCTATAATACATTGAAACGACATTAAACTAAAGGCCCTGTCACACTATTGCGTATCGGACTAGTGTATGCCAGCGTATGAAAAAAAACACTCATACGCTGGTATACGCTGGTATACGCTGACATACGCTAGGGGTACGTTAGGCATAGGTTTTATACGTTTCAAGCACGGTCGCATACGCTGGCATCCTCTGGCATCCGCTGAACATTTTTAAGCATGCTTAAAAATGTTGAGCGTATGCCAGCGTATGGTTTATACGCAAAGCATACGCTACGTATACGCTGAATACGCTCGAGTTACGCTAGAGGTACGTTACTCATAGGTGGAATACGCTGGTCATACGCTGACATACGCAGGGGGCCCTGTCACACTATTGCATATGAGAGAAACGTATTAGTTGCGTATGAAAATTAATTTCATACGCACAAAAAGCCCTTGAAAATACGGAGTTTTTCTTATACTTACCGTATTGAACCTATGCGTAGCGTATGAGTAGCGTATTGCCAGCGTATGTCCAGCGTATGGCCAGCGTAGTATGCATATGGCCAGCGTAGTATGCGTATGGCTAGCGAATGAGTAGCGTATGAACTGCGCATGTCCAGCGTACCGCTATCACGTGACACTTTGTCACGTGATAAATACGCCAATCATACGCTAGTTGTACGTTAAATACGTTACTCAATCGTCAGGCATACGCCTGCTGTACGGTATCAATACGCTAGCTGTACGGTACACCTTAAGATAATACCACGGTTAGAATATTTTTTAAATCTTTATTAAAGAAGAAAATACTACATTTGTGATCACTTTGGATGGTAGTGTAGCAGTCCCCATGATCTTCCAGTTGATTCGCAGGTCATTCTGGGAGATTTCTCCTAGCCCTTGGTTTGTAGTGTGCCCCTGAAAAATCTCCGTTTGGAGGGCCATGTAGCCCTCGCACTTGGCCCTACCCCTCGATCACAAGAGAATTGGGACACCCCTACCCCTTCACATGAACGCGCAAAACGGAGGGGAAGGGCTAAGGGGGATTCGCCCTTTCTCTCTCTCTCTCTCTCTCTCTCTCTCTCTCTCTCTCTCTCTCTCTCTCTCTCCCTCTCCCTGAAATGGAATTAGGACCGAAAGTTGTATTTAACACCACGAAAAGCAAGCAGGCTGAGAAACCGAACTAAGTGACGTGTCTGTCTATCGATCTCCTCCGCTCCATTTCAGTGGGCTACTATGGACGCCCTAGCATACACCTATGGAAATATATTTCTATAGATACATAAACCTTAAACAGAGGGGGCAAAAATACAACTGAGGGGCTAAGCATATTTTACTCTCTCATATATAGCTCCTTATGCTCAATGTTGTATAACTTTTAAACTGTTTTTAAATTGTTTTTATCATTTTGTTCATCATCAGTTTGTCTACCATTTTTATTTTGTCTTCTAAACCACTTTGTAACTTTGTTTTGGAAAGTGCTACATAACTAAAGTGTATTATTATTATTATTAAGGTGTGCCAGATCATTAGGGCTGTGCACTTCTCCACAATCTGGCAGAGATGCCTCTACTGAGCCCCCAAACAGTACACCTTTACGGCGCTCAACCTCATTGATGAGCACCTCGATCTCGCACTCCGCAAATTTCGCCTTTCTTGCAGTTGCCGTCTCCGTGTTTCTCTCATTGATAGTCCAACAAAGGATACTTAACAACGTCGGCATATTCATGAGCTATTTAGCATTGACCATTTATGGATGATTGTGGGAGGACACTGGGAGGAGTACACGAGCGCACAATTCACCACAGGTGGGTATTTATCTGACTCTGACATAAGCCAGTGCACTCTGGCCCCGCCCCCAGAGCCCCACTAAAGTCATTCGCTCCCAGGCCATTTGATGAACTGTGGCCATCCATTCCCACAAAAATGAGTCAAGTACAACATCACCAGCAAGAGAGCTGACTGGACACAGTGGCATGGCTAAAGACATCGAGACACACACACACACACACACACACACACACACACACACACACACACACACACACACACACACACACACACACACAAAAGGGTTTAATGCCAGATGTTGGATGGTATCAGGGTCTGTTGTTTTAATGATAAGGGTCATGGTGTCTGTGTTGCGGCTCGGCCACGGGGTCAGGAGAGGCTTCAGGAGTGGATGTGACCCAGAAAGAGGTTAAGAGAGACACAGCAGGCAGGAGGCCAGGAGAGAGGAACAGGACAGCACCCACTGCCAAGGTTAGACAGCTACAAAGAAATGTGTACAAACATGCTACTGTATTCACACACCCTGCACCTTGCCAGAGGTGACCAACCAGCCAACTGGCATTAACAGCCTCTACCCATGGCCAAGCACAAGGAGCAGCCTGACATAACAGGAGAGACCAGGATGGGAACAGCCAGGGAGGGAAGATCAATAATCTGTCCCAAATGTAAAACAAGGCTGGCATAGGAAAGATGGAGGTTTAAAATGACAACCTGGCACTGTAACTACTGTTGACTCAGTCCCGTAGGTGACTGGTGTAGGCTGAAGAGAGAGATTTTAATAATGCTTTATTTGAATCAGGTTTTCAGTTTACAAAAAATAAATTCATGCATTAATTTATAAATCAGACAAGGTAACTTAAGGTCAGCTATCATAGAAAAAACAAAACAAACAAAACAACAAATAATAATAAATAAAGCAATAAATAAACGTAACAAGAAGCAAGAGAACCAACACCAGACAAACCTATCAAGCCAACTCAGGTCCAAAGAAAAGTTCCTCCTTTCTGACGGAGCACAGCGCCTCTCTGTAGCACCTGATGCTGGTGAACTTATCCAGATCCTTCATCGCCCTGTAAAAATTGAAATCAACTTTTAGCCTGATCTTTACCATCCTAACAAACAAAGACAGAGAGAGAGAGAGAAGAGATGCACAGGTGACAGGGGTTTGATCTACCACTTTGTTTTGGTCTTAAAGATAACCCTTAGTTGTGCTGTGATCACTGTCATGCTATATTGCTCTGGCATCGTGCCTAGAAGATGATAACACACCAAGCAGTCAGCTATTAGAGGAATATTGATTGAAGTCTGAAGTTGGATGTTTCAAAACCTTTGTGGTCAAAGCAGTTCTCTGTAACTGTATCAGTCTCTTGTACAACTGTGAGACAGGAACTATGATAAAATTGATGCTTGACTTTAATTTCTCTTTACGAGAAATGCATAAGAACAGTATAAGAGCAACAAATGATTTTGGAAACCAGCCCTCAGTCTCACCACATAGAAGTACATGTTGTACAAATAATTGTAATATTGTTGCCAATAATAAGCCAAGCAAATATATAGTTTTAAAATCTCACAGGTGTCCAGGAAATATGACACATCCCCTCAGATCCTCAGCCTAAATCCTTACTGTACTCCTGCAGGTTTCTGCCTCTCCTACTAGTTTCTTCTGCCCCACTTAGAAACATCTACAGTAACATAGATGTATTTCTAATGAAGTACATTCATCTCTCTTCATCAGTGCACCATCCAGTGTTTCTTTTCATTCAGTGTGGCCACTTATGAATGTGGTCACCTCTCAGTAAGTAGTAAGTTCAGCCTTTCCCTCTCCAAGCCTTTCAGGAGGTAATGCTGGCAAATGGACTGACTCCACTTTTATAAAATTATAAAATTATATTTATGTTTTACCTTGAAATTAACATTATTTAACAAACATACCATATTTTTAACAAATGAAGATATGTTTTTGCTGAATGGTGAAAGGTTTTATACTGTAAATTTAAATGTACAATTTAATGTAATAATGTAATACAAATGTAATTTAGCATTTAGCATAATATTGTTAATGTTAGGGTAATTACTTGCTTGTGACATTATGGTATTTTCACAGTAAAATTGTGTGTTTTCTACATATTATGACAGTAAAAAGTTATGTACTTCTAGTTTCTTCTAGTTTTCTTTCTAGTTTCTTGATTTATGGTAATTCAATGGATCTATGGTATTTTTTGGTATTTTACTGTTGCTTTTTGACAGTTTTTTTTTTACTATAATTTCTACAAATATAATCTATAGATTCTATAGATTCTAATGTTTAATTCAGCTCTCTTAAATGACGGCTGCTCACTTTCAGTGAGTTATGCACAAATTCCTCCAATGCTAAAGTGGCTTGGTCCTAATGCTGTAAACACTACTTCAAATCACAGTATGAGATTTCACATATTGCGAATGATACTTTAACTGATTTCAGTGCCAAAGAGTCTCCTGCTATATCCAAGGCACTGCGACCATGAAACTTTATTGTTTTCAGTAAAATTATAGTAAAATATTCTTCCCTTTACTGTCACACTCCTACTGGGTTGTGACATTAAAGTCATGTTGAAAAGGTTGCCCTCCCCTCTGTTAGCTGGTTAGTGTCTGGTTGGCAGATGAGCTGCAGAGGAAGACAGACAAGAGAGTGGGGAGGTTGGAGAGACGGAGGTGGGGGCTTGGTTAGCATTCACAGTAAATAGAAAATGGGAATAGATGTATATGGAGGGGGAAAGAGTATAGTGAGAGGCAGGGGGGCAGAATGAGTGGGAGATGATAAAGTGATGGAGGGAGAAGCAGTTTAAAAAAGAGAGATGAGGATGACAGTAAGGAATGCTAGAAGTGGAGAAGAGCAGGGAGAGACAGATATGCCTTATAACTGAGTAAGGCAGGGTGGTTGGAGCAATGAAAGACGAGAAAAGAGAGCAAGGGAAGGACAACAGATGGTAGAGAGAAAGTCAGTAGGAGAAATGAGAGGGACTGGACTAATGCTGAAAATATATAAATATTATTATAGGATGGGATGAATTCATGGACTCCATCAGCTCCTGATTTTGTCCAGTTGGCCACCGTAAGAGAATATGTTACACACAATTCTCACACTGAGAATGTTTGTCCATACTGCATTTTGCAGGCTTGGCACACTAAGGACTTGAACTCAGGAGAATACGGTTATGCCTCAGGCTTTGGAATGAAATCCTTTGTCTGATTTTCAAAACACACATTGACCTTCATTACATGTGTTGAAAATGAAATATGACATTCATAGGTTAATGGTAACTGGCAGGCTGTGCAGCTGAGTAGCAGAGAGTGACAAACTAAGGTCAGAGCAACGCTGTGGGCAGGAACATGTTTTGACTAGTAAATAACGGTTGTAAACTCTGATGTTTGAGACTCGATTTGACTTGTAGTCTGATAGAAGGTAGGCTAATGGTCCAACCACACAGGAAGCCATGGTGTTGTTGTAGGGTGTCACAGTGTCACCAAAAAGTGCAGCAAGTGTCTTGAATGAATGAATGAATGAATGCAACCCAAACCTGGGCTCAGATATGGATTAATATTTCATATTACGAGGAAAATTGTAAATGTCACAGGTTTGAGACTGAAGGTTTGTGAATGTTCACTACCTGCCTCCAGCCAGCTTTCTGCCTCCGCATGAAAACAAAATGTTTGTAAAAGGAACTAATTTAGGCTTTAAACAGAGTTAGTTGGTTAATGTGGGTCAAGGCCAGTCAAGTACACTGTTCTCTCTCTCTCTCTCTTTTCAACAAATAGTTTCTGTTCAGATGTTGTATTGTATAGTTTCCATGACCAGGAAGGAGGGAGTCGAAAACCTCCACTGGCCTCCCTCACATTCCCTCCCCACCTCACTCCTCATCATAAATATGTATGAAGACATTTGAATAATGTGATTTTGTTATGGCAAAATATCATCTGGATCTCTGGTAGAAAAACAGGTGGAGAATGTCAACCAGCAGAGGAGGAGGAATCTTCTAGACGTACAGTTGAGTCCTCCAGGGGTCATGTATGGTTAAGCGGAGCTGGAACAAGGTGGATGCCAATAAACAATCACTTACCGTTGGCCAAGAGAAGATAGATCCAGACTATCAATCCGGAGGGCTGTCTGTTTTGTGATGTATTGTGATGAGACTGTTCAACATGTGTTTTTCCAATGTGACCATGTTATACTGTTCTGAACCTGGTGAATGTACTCTATGGAAGGTTGGAGGATGTGCTCTCAGTGGGGCTCTATATCATGGGACCAGTTTATTCTGCTAGGAATAAGGCTAACTGTTTGCTGGACTTTCTGTTTGGCCAGGCCAAACTGGCCATCTGGCTAACCAGGAGAAACAAGGTGCAGGGGAAGGGGCCTACTGACCCACTGTTACTGTTAATGTTTAGGGGGATGGTCTCTGCGCGTCTTAGGGCACAATACACCTACTATACCCTGGTTAAAGATATTGCGGGGTTTCAGGGTGTGTGATGGCTGGAGGGGGCTGTGTGTACTGTTAGGGAAGAGGGTCTGTCGGTATGTTTTCAACTGTTACTGATCCTTCACTGGCCTTTGGGCCTGGTGGTCTGTTTATTTCTGAAATGTGTACTGCTGTGTTTGTTGTTGTATCATGTGTTGCTATAGTGTTGTTGCTGTACCGATGTGTCTCTCTGTGCCTCTCTCTCTCTTTTCAACAAATAGTTTCTATTCAGATGTTGTATTGTATAGTTTCCATGACCAGGAAGGAGGGAGTCGAAAACCTCCACTGGCCTCACACTCCCTCCCCACCTCACTCCTCATCATAAATATGTATGAACACATTTGAATAATGTGATTTTGTAATGGCAAAATATCATCTGGATCTCTGGTAGAAAAATAGTGGTTAGGTGGAGAATGTCAACTAGCAGAGGAGGAGGAATCTTCCAGACGTACAGTTGAGTCCTCCAGGGGTCATGAAATTAAATGCTTGACCAGGTGAATATGAGTGACAGCTGTGATCTACTATTGACTCTACTTGTTAAACCCACTTTAGCCATGAAGGGGCGGTGACGGGTCAAAAAGGATTTTAAGCCTCAAGACAAGTGAGACATGACAACTCAACATTAAGTCTTCCTAATATTATTTATATTTATTCACTCAGTATAGAAGGTAGCTTGAACCCCATATGTTCCCAATATTATTGTATACATGACTTGGATATGTGGATTAGCACTGATGATAAACTGATAGTGTCTCCTCCAGTCAGTGTGTTTTGGAGTGATGTGGCACACTGCTTCTCTCATGGTGTGGCACATTGCTGTCTGTGAAATGTGGTGGGTGTCCCTGTGCAACAAAAGAGGCTAGGTGGTTGATGGGGTAGAGGAGTGACTAGCTCACAGGGATAGAAACAAAGGAGAGAAAATGAGATGAGGTGAAGGCGGTGAGTGTTTTACCTCTCAGGGAGAGAAGAAGGAGGAAGATGAAAAAAAAAGACAAGCTCTGGGGGAGGAAGGTGAGGACGGTGTCTTTCTCAAGATCTGCCAGACAACAGAAGTCTATTCTCTAGTTTGTAGGTGACAGGGTGTCTTAATGTCTCCCAAAGAGAGAGACGCTCATGTTCCAGGAACAAGGAATACAACCCATTAGCTGGATAACGGTCCCTGGCTTTCAGAGACCTGCTGATGAAACATGACTTGGCCCTGCTTCAGGAGGCTGGGGGGAGTGAGAGAACAATATTAGAGTCTGGACAATCTTTAACATTTGATACTTGTTGTCAACATTTATTGTATTTTGCATGTACTGCAATCTGTTGATGAGATACATCTCCAAACTATTTTTTACTTACCAGTGTAAAGATTGCTGTTGGGAGCCATTTTTTGTGTTATCACTGCTACCCACTGCTCCTCCACCTCCACTGTTGATTAACATGGAAAATGACAGTGGACTGTGTTGGAGGTTGGACCTGGCTGTGGCTGAAGTCAGTGACCATGAAATGAGGAAATGTACAGAAATCAGTCTCAGTGCTGCCTTGGTGGAATCAATGACTTTCTTTAGTGGTTTTCTATCTGGAAAAGGAGGATCCCAGCTGCTACTGTGAGCAGACATGTACAAACAGTGGACTGGCAAGAGACTCTAAACTGCTGTCAGAAACAACAAGAGTGTTTCATGAAAGATGAAGCTTTAGCTCAGCATTTTGTTACCTGGATGGAAATCATACCCATGATAACATAAATCAAATCAACAATACAATGTACTATGGTCATTAGTACAGACATTCATCAATCTTCAGTCTTCATCGAAGTCTTCATCATTTAATTGTTAGTTAAACTCTCTCAAATGGAGGATCTGACCTGTGCAGGGACTTACAGTTTGCTGCATTGAAGGTTATTCTCATCTCAAAAGCCTAAAAGCATCTTCCAGTCAGAAGCCAGGTACAACAGCATATCCCGATTCAGATTTGGATCAGGTTCACCACAATGTCACACAAACTCTATCCAACCTGCTGAAAGGGAGCTGAATCTATTTTCCTTATTGCTCAGGGCAGAAAACAATAGGTTGGGAGGAAGAAAGGAACTGAATAAATGGATGAAGAAAAGTATATGAGGTAGAAGTGTAAATGGATTTTGAACAAGTGCTTGGCATTTGGACAGAAAAATGGTCTCCATGAATAAATATTGTGGTGGCAATCGGGTTTAGACCTGATGAAAGGAAAAATGAGGAGAGGAAGACAGAGAGGTGGAGGAAAGGAGAGTGAGATGAAGAGATATAAATGGGAGAATGAGAAGAGAGGCAATGAAGAAATAGAAAGAGAGTAGCTAGAGGAAGAGAAAAAGATGACGAGAGAGATGTTGAGAGAGAGAGGAAGGAAAAAGCAGAGGAAGAGACAGACAGTAGTTGATTTTCCCACACAGTTTGCTGTAATGTTGGTTATTGAGGTCATGAAGGGAAGAAGTTTAATTTGAATTCTGTCAAAACAATTCATCTTTTACCTGCTGAAACCAAATCAGTTTCCACAGGAAGTGTTCAAAGTCAGGTGTCATTGTCCTTCTTAACTCATTCAACATGAGTAATCTAAGTAAAGAAGAGGGAATCACTTGTTTGTCTTTACTGATATTTACCAGACACAGCTGAGTATGAAGAGAGGATGAGACAACATTGGATGCAATCCTCATGACAGCAGTTGGATCTTGGACATTAAACGTTGTTTAAACTTTGTAATCTTTAAATGGTAGCAATTAACTACTCTTAAATGGAGCTGAGTAAAGAAAAATCACTCAATCAATCAATCAAAATCAGTCTGCCTAAAAGCAGGTAAATGAATACAAATTGAGACCTCAGAGACAGAAATTTACATTAGATGATAGAGAGAATAGTTTTGACAGTTTCTGTGAACCATTATTTCCCAAGGAGAGAAAGGACAACTTTTATCAATATGACTCATACAGGGAGAAAAGCAGCAACACTGGATCTTTGTAGAGCTTCATCTCTCACATTCACTTCCTGGTTTATAACATTTTTTAGACATGCATATTTAATTTCTACTGAAATCACCTAAGGAACCACAACACTTTTCTACCTTTTGTTCTCGTCAAAGTTCCCTATTTGATTATGAAAAAGACAGAAATGAGCTGACATTCTCCTACTCTCTCTGTCTCTTTGTCTGTCTCTCTTGAAGATCAGAAGTGATGACTTGTTTGTTACCATGGAAACCATCATATTTGCTGGAGTAGAATAATGATTTTAGAGTTGTTTCATTTGGTTTACTGACTGACTGACTCATCAATGTATGCAATCCTGTATACCAAAGTATGTGCTGATAAATGGCACTATTCTCTCAGAAAACACTGCAATATATGCAACAACAGAAACCTTATCATAAGATGTTACATTTTGTCGAATGTTTCAGCTCTATCACTCACTGTATTACAGTAAAATAGGCCTACAACCATCTTGCCTCATCATTATTATTTTTGTTTAAATAGCTGACAACCATTCATTGTCTATGAAGGCATTACTATACAGTAGGTGTTTGTTTCATTAAATGCAGTCAGCCTCATCTGGGCTCTTTATTCTGGGTCTAGTTCATCTCCCTCCCTAATGCTGCCACCCCAGGGCTCTGTTGGATTACATGTATTTAGAGCTGCTCAATGAGCATTTCCACTTCAATTCCACCAGGGAGGACGAGGCCTCCGGACTTCATCACATATCCAATATTTAGACAGGCTGAAACTCCCTGCATATTCACAGCAGAATATTATTTACATTTTCATTATGCTGCTAATTTCAACATTTTCACAGGCAGGATGGCAGGTAATGGTTGGTGATGAGAGATGTGAAGCACTGAGTGTGTGTGTGTGTGTGTGTGTCTTAGATAAACCTAGTGGGCACCAGCTCTCTGATCCCTGTTTGTCACAGTAATGATGGGTCTTTACTCTGTACATGAACACAGTAATTAAATGATTAACGTGCCACATACTGACTTCTCGATGGGGAATAAAGGGAATAAAATAATCTCAATGTTTAGTTCTCAAGGTTTATCTTGTTGGAGTACCAAATGAACTGAATGACTGGCTCAGAGTCTTTGAGGTATCAATAGTCATTTTCATCTTCATGTTACTATCAGCAGGTTATACATGGTCAGTGTTGTTATCATTTAGGATATGAGCAGCCAACTGTTTTCTATCAGGGGAGTATTTAATCCCTTTACTCAGGGTTGTTGTGTCTGTGCTCTTCGCCCTCAGTCTAAATGAGTCTTCATAGATCTATAGCTTCACCCATGGTTTAATAAATCAAAGCATCTATTTCTTGGTCATTGAATAGATAAAAAACTTCCTACATCAATGGTTCTCACTAATTAGCTCAACTTCAACTATTCCACTGCTCTTCCAGTGGATCCAGGTTGTTTCTTGTGGTTACTAATACGTTTGGGCTAACATTGATTGTGTTACAATGACAACAGCATAATGTTGCTAAGGACTTGGGGTTTAGAGAAAGTTGTTGCTCAGGGTTTTGGTTTATTCAGATCAGGCTATTATTGTCCCGAAGGAAATTTGTCTTGGACACATGCACTATCTGCTGTTTAAAATACAAATAACATACATACTGTATGCATACATACAGTACATACACAAACTGCCACCAATCCACATGCACACACACTTACCTACATACACAGGCTGCCACCAACCAACAAGTTGCACACTGCCCATCATACAACACACCTATAGACATCATAAGGTGTACATACAGTATATACAGTGGAAATAAAGCAGACTCATCAACATGAAATCATCATAAGGTGTACATGTGTACAATTAAAAGCAGTGTTACAAGGGTTAGGCTCTGGCTAGCTTGTCATTTTATGGCTTTGATGAATAGGGGGACACAGGAGTTCTTAAAGTGGTTGAGCCTGCACTGGGGGACTCTAGGGTTAGAGTTAGCATCTGCCTGAGGGAAGGAGCTGGTACTCGGGGTGGAGGACATGGGTGGGCTCTGGAATGATCTTCTGGGCCTGTCTGGAGATTGTTTCATCAAAGACAGCCTGGAGCGTGTGATGCTGCCTGGCTCTCTGTGTTAGCGTCAACCTGGGCTATGTTCTGGTTATGGATAACCACTGGTGAGTGGTCTCCAATAGATCAGTCTCCAAATCCAAAGGAATCCAATGGAGTTCTCCCTTATCCGATTCATTAGATACTAAGGACCCGGCCATGGAGTGATTTGTTACACCTGTGCAGTCCAAGTCAAAGGTTGGAAATATCTCTGCTGCCCAAAGAGTTCAGTCTTATAAAGATCTCCATGAGGATGGCGGAACAGTGTGTACAGTGTGTTTTTAAAGTTTTATCACGGGGGTGGTTCAATCCAGCCCTACCTATGGTATATCTCCATTATAGCAGGCTTACCACGCTTACCATGTCCATATTACATATTACTCCTCTGCAAATATCAACCTAACAAGAAAAACACGTCAACAATCTATGCAGGTCAGAGATTAACTTGGTCATTGCTACAGACTCCTCTGTCACAAAATGACATTTTAGGAGTAAAATATATGATATGATATGATATATGATGAAAATGTATGGTAATATATGTATATGAATTCTGAAATTCACAATATGAAAATAATTCTCAAGTGAATTATTTTCATCTTAGTTTTATGTTCATGTAGGTTCATTGAAGGTCTCAGGCTGCCAGTTGTTCCTGTTCTGCATGTCTGGAACCTTTTGTCTACAAATATGCATAATTTCTGTAATAAAGAGAACGTTTTGGCTGATAGTCTTATCATCGGAAAAGCACAGATAATAATTTGAATATTTTAATTAGTAAAGCTACTGGATGACACACTGATGCAGTCATCCATTACATACACTCAGAACACACACTGAACAGACCAATAGTGTTTGTGGAGGGTAAATTAAATCATCCCCAGGTTACAATTCACAATTTAATTTATTTTCAACAGCGCAACAAAGAAAAATGGAAATCAGCCAATGTACCTCAAACAGCTAATGTACCTTAATGAGCTGACACACAACATACAGTCCACACCGCAATGGATTGGCAGAAATTATGAAGAACACTAACACTAAAGAAGTAGATGCATGTTATAGTACATGTATGCCTCCAGATTTAGATGTAGTAATGACAGGAAAGCACTGTTTCCATTTGAAGCTGTCAGCCAAGGTAGCCATATCATTCCTGCTATATCAGATACAGCAGCAAATAGAGAGAGAAGCATGGCTGTGGGCCCAGAGCCACTTGTAGAGCCACTGCAGGGTGAAATGCTGTGCCGCCTGGCTCCATCTCTTCAGGTTTGATGGTGCTTCATAAACAGCAGCACTTCAACTCCCTCTGATGGGTGCTGGGCTGTGAGCCACATGATGATAACTACCAACAGACAGGCTAAGTAAGAACCCCACATAACTGACCAATGACCCATATGGGTTGTCTAGTTTAGGTCCAACTAGATCAACCAGCTGTCCCACAGTTAAAAACCTGGCGGAGTACATCCTTCTCTCCAGACTGAGGCCCCCCCTGTCAGGAAAATCCAGCCAACATCCAAACACCAGCGGCTCCTGAAGCAGCCAGTAAAGCAAGTCAGAGGTATCCATCCTCTGCTTTTTCCAGCAGAGTCCACACAGAGTCTGCGATAAAATCCAGGCAGTGCTCTCACATCTGGCTTTTTTAAATCCATTAAAAACAGGGAGGATCTCAGTCCTCCATATTGCTGCAGAATAGTCCCAACCAAAGGTCTTCAGACCGCGTTTACTGGCCCAGGGAGCAGTCTCTGTACGAACTGTACCATGAAAGCAGCACCCCTACTGGCTCGGTGAACCAGTCCCTGCCCTCCTTCCTCTTTAGGAAGGAAAAGAATGCTCTTGAGGGACCGAGTGCAGTTTGTCCCAGAAGAAATCCACCAGTATGGCCTGGATTTTAGCCAGGAGCCCTGCTGGACAACACAAAAACCATTTCCATTTATTAAGACACCCTTTGATCTTTTCTATAACATTTTCCCATTTCTTTTGTAAAAAAAAATCATTCCCTAAAAACACACAGATACTTTACCCCTCCTTTTTTCCAGACCAGACCTCCAGGCAGACTGAGATGATTCCTCAGAGACTCCCCCACCATAACAGCTTCACTTTTGCCCCAGTTCACCTTAGCAGACGATATCACACCAAACAAATCCACATTACGTACTAACAAACCAATGTCTTGTCTTTCTGTTTCTTGATCAGGACCATCACCTCATCTGCATTTGCAGACTGTTTGAAAGTGGCTTCACAGCCAGGAAAACTGACTCCAGACAGATCCCTTCTAAGTTTGCGAAGCAGAGGTTTGATGGCGAGCGAGTACAAACCGCCAGAAATGCAGCAACCCTGTCTCACCCCTCTCTGAACTTGCTGTACAACACCTGGATCATGGCTACATATTGAAGGCTGAACCCAAAAGCAGTTAGTGTGTGCCATAATTATTGGTGTTCAATCCTAAAGCCTTTTCCTGATCTATAGAAATCAGACCAGTATCTACAGCCAATGAACTAGAAACCTCCAGAACATCCTGAATTAGAATGATGTTATCACTGATGAGCCTGTTGGGCATACAGTATGTCTGGTCCATATGGGTGACTGCATTCAAAACCTCTCTGAGTCTGGAGGCCAGTGCTTTGGACAGTATCTTATAATCTGTGTATAGCAGAGAGACCAGTCTCCAGTTCTTTAAATCTTGCAGGTCTCCTTTCTTAGGCAGCAGAGTGATGACTGCTCTCCTGCAGCTCAGAGGCAGCTGGCCCTTCTCCAAACTGTCATTGAGGGTCTCCAACAGGTCCTCACCCACCACACACCAGAAAGACTTATAAAAGTCCACAGGAAGTCTGTCTATTCCAGGAGTCCTGCCATTCTGCAGGCTCATCATTGCAGTGTAGAGTTCACCCAGAGAGAGCTGGGCCTCCAGTTTACTCCAGCGTCAACTTGAGGCAAACCAGTGCGGATTTTCACTGAACTCAGATTTAAAAAGGTCTCTGTAAAAAACAGGTAGCAAACCTGCGAGTCTCTGCAGAATCTGAGACTATGGTGCCATCACTGCAGCAAGTCCACACTACATTGTCCAGCTAAGTCCAATAGACCAATATTTTGTCAACATCACTGATTACATCACTGCCCCAAAGTGGTTGCAAACTGGCAGGAATAATAGTAAGACTGGCATACACTCTAATAAACTTTGCTATTAGGGAACCAAAAACAATATAAAATGTCCTGTTGTGCTGTTGGCTGCCAAAGTGGAAAGAGACAAAATTGGGATTTTCATTTTTATAGAATAACTTCATAAAAGAAAAATAATTTGAATCACACCGTAGAAACCTCTGGTTGCAAACTATTAGAAGAACCAACAGGACAGAGGGCATCATAGGCAATTCCCGTGTTTGCAGTAAACATTATATATCGGGTACTGTAACTAATGCAAGGACATTTCTATATGGAGATAGACAATTAGGCAACATGTCTGTCTAGGATATATGCCAGTAAATTAAGAGACGTAAACTCAAATTCAGGTGTAAGCATTAACACAGGTCCAGGACTCTGAAAGTATCTATCTGCATCTAATGACTTGTAGACCTTGAGTACAAGTCAAGGCGTGTCTCAATAAGATACGCATATATGTTAGGGATGAGTCAGAATAGCCGATTATTCGTTCATGACGGTCATGATCGATTTTTAAATTATGGTTGATAACATTTTTTCATTCAAATTAACGTGTGGTGAAAATGAATGTCATGCAATTGCTGGGTAGAGGGGACGTCAATTTGTAACACAGCAACAGTCCCCGCAGCCGCTGTTTTCAATGAGAGGGCAGCACATCACAAGATGGTCACACAGTCGGAGCCACTGAAGAAGGGGCAGAGGGCGGAGCAGCTACAGCTGCTCCAACAAAAAAGCAGAAAAAGACATTGGGTAACTTTTTCTAAAAGTCCTATTCCATCACCCCATCAGTTCTGTAGGAACATTGTAACCTGCCATAGGGTGGTGTTAAAGCCCAAAGCAGTGGACAGACTTGTCTTTCTATACCTT
Organism: Hoplostethus mediterraneus; assembly: GCA_034670385.1. Lineage (NCBI taxonomy): Eukaryota > Metazoa > Chordata > Actinopteri > Trachichthyiformes > Trachichthyidae > Hoplostethus > Hoplostethus mediterraneus. The sequence continues at coordinate 3,683,149 of JAXDDW010000010.1, read as the reverse complement.
AACCTGTAATGCAACAGCCAAAAAGTATGCAATCCAAAGTAGCATAAGAACAATTTTGTGTTTATTTTATTTTTTAGACTTGTTTCTCTTCTACCTCTACAAATGTTGAAACCAACATTTTTATTATTATACTTTACTGTGTTTTGCTCTACCTCTACTTGAAAACAAGTTTAGTAATGTGAATTAAGATTGGCAAAGTAATTTGAAGGAAATTGCAAAGCTCAAGTTTTTCTATATGTAGTTTTATAATGTTCATAGTGGCTTGTTACTAATTATTATATTTGCACTTTAGAGGTCATCAGACAGAGTTTAGACTGGTAGAGGGATTTTGCACTGTTTCTCAAAATGTATTAGAGACATAATCTTACATAATCTTTCTCTACTGTGTATGCAGGTTATCACAGCTATATTGTTATGTACACATGAATTAGAACTGAGAAGAAATAGTTGATACTGCAAGTAAAAGGCCCACAATTGAAACTTAATGTGAAACTGATCAATAGTGGTACTTTTACATTTACTTTAACCATTAAGGCCATTAGTCTTTCTCTATATAACTATGATTGCAGTAATTCAGAAATAATGGCCTTAGTCTTGAACTTCAAACAAGGACATCCACTCCAACTCTACTCCAAGAGCTGGTTCAATGCCAAGTCTGATTGAGGAACTACGTAAGTAGATGACATTCACCCCAGAAACGACACTTTCAGTAAAAGTTCTCTCTCTTCTTCTGACCGCTGGTGAGCGTTCAGTCAGTGCAGCACATAAAAGACTGACATTGTGTTTCACCTTGCACAGATAATTACACACCATTAACAAGGTAGAAAACTTTAAACATGTTGAAATGATAAGAGCTTGTCAGGCAAAGTGGGTGGGAGTCAAGATAAAGGTTGACGGTTCTGGCAGATAGTAAGTATGAACTTGGTAAGATTGTTGCAGAGAGACTTTTCAACAAGTGTTGCTTTTGAAACTGGCAGGAACCCAACCTTTTTGAAATTATAGTTATAATTATTAGTCTGACAGAATGACTAAAGTGGGGACTTGAATAGCTGAAGCATGAAATTACAAGTATATTGGCTCTGTGCTGCACCAGGACCAATCATATGATGTGCCTGGGCGCTCAATGCTGGACGATTATTTTTTAATGAGAGACATATAGACCGATCCCAATGTTTACAAACATTGCAGCACATAACTGGTGGCAGAAAACCACAAAACCAAGTACTTCACAGTTGTGCCCGTTGTACTGAATCTCAGCTAGCTAACTAGCGAGTTAAACAACTTCATGCTTCATAGAGAAACTTGGTCAGAATATGATAATAGTTTGTCTGCTCAAGACAAAATATGTTACGCAGATAAACTCACCTTTTCTGATGGAACTAACCTGCCAGATCCCTTCCCTCCTATCAGTGGGTGTGTGATTCAACTAAATCTAAACTAAAGCTCTCATTTTTCATGTTCAAATGATCGCTGGGTGGACACAAAGGCTGGAATTGATTGTGGGCAAAACATTGCATGCAATCTTGAATGCAAAAATAAGCATTAGGCCCTGCAAAGGTAATTAGCTGCTTAACGGATGCCTCACATCACTTCTTAAAAATAAAAATAAACAAACAAAATGCAATACAGAATATATGTTAAATAACACTCAGCATTTCAGAATACAAGGCAAAAAGGTAAACATGGTAAAAAAGGTCTTAAAAGTTGGTGACATCCACTTTTTTGAACCCCATAAAATCAGATATCCTGTATATTCTATTATAAATATATTCAATTTACATTATAAATACATTTCAAAAGCATGATAACTAGTAAAATCAACATTGTCTAATAATTAAACAATGTTGATATTACAAACACATAATGCAGAGATTAGACTCTATTCCCTCCTTGGACTTAATATTTTACCAATGGCTAGATGGAGCCGGTGCCCAAAACACTGTAGTCGGGTCCAATTGTTGAGGGAGACGGCCTTGACTATGTTCGCACCAAGCGGTCTTCAGGATAATATGCTGTTTGCAGACATTCATTAGCCTTTTGAAGCCCGGTTTTTCCACCATTCTTTCGCAATGAAATATGAAATTGCATGTGTTATGTCCTTGCTTCATTTTGAGTTCTTATCATATCGGGTAATGGCTGAAAAGGCAGACTCATTATTGTTATCGTTGGATTTTTATCCGTGATAATTATCGAGAATGTTTTATCGCCCAGCCCTAGTCCAGAGGGCCACTTAATATCTTCCAGTCATAATGCTAGGACACAGGACTCCTGGACAGATTAGTCTCCTCTGTTGTATGGGAAGACATGTTCCATACAAACAGCCAAGGAAAATCCTAATAGGAAGAAACAGAAGCTCTGCTTGGGTCTCAATGTCAACAGGTTTTCTCCGGAAGATTCAGGTCTTTTCAAAAAAGGCAGGAGGAAGCCTAAAGAAGGAACCAAGGAGAATGTTAAGAGTTGGTGAATATGCCAGGTATGTTTGTTTCAGTGTGATGACCTTGTTGTTCATTCCTTGTGGTTTGGACCAGGTTGTTAGCCCTCCCAGTTCCCCCTTCAGCAGAATCTAGCAGATGTGGGTGTTAGCGTTGATACCATTAGAGTGCTGGCCTTGTGCTGCAGCTGACAGGCTAGGCTTTGTGCTATCAGACTGCAGTAGTTACTGGATGCTCATATTTTATACAGATGCCCTCAGGCTGAAACACTGGAGCAGGTTGGACTTGGAGAGAGGTACATGTGTTTGTGGAGGGACCCTGGTAATCCCATCTAGAGAGGAGCTGTTCTCTTGGTGTGTTTTATGTGTCCGATGTATGTGAAGGTGTGTATTGTTCCTGTGTGACACATGGTGTGTATAGTGGGATAGGAGACATCATGGTCTGACACAGATCAGCTGTCGGTCTTCTCTCCACCCCAGAGGATCCTGTTCATCTTCTGTTTCAAACACTGTCTATTATTCTCCTCCTCTCTTTTTTTCAACACTTTAACTTCCCATTAACAGTCCAATCAGTCCTGTTCACTCCTAATCAGTGGTCATGCTGAGGTGGGTAATATTTCAGTGTCTCTCAGTGCTGAATACTGACAGCTTTATTTTCCAGTCAAATGAAATCCCTCCTACTGGAATTGGTCATGATTTGTAGCTTGGTATGTGTGTGAACTGGGCCCAGTATGCTGCATAATGACTTGCTGCTGGACTCTCTGGGAAGTTGGAAAGCTGTCAACCAGCTTGCAGACTGAATGTAGAAGAGGATGGAGCTGAAGCAGTAAGCTGCAGTGACTGGTCAGGGTTTAGAATGATGAGTGTAAAGATAATACATACACACATGCACATGCACACGCATCCACTGAACAAGCAGTTTTAGTGAAGTTCACCCTGAGCTCTGATGTTCCCTCTCTAATCCATATTTTATCATAGAGTTGATCCACTTACTAAAGGCTCTTTAGTTTTTAACATGAACCCATGAAACATTCACATTTATAAGTTCACTAGTTTAAACTGATGGTGAACTAATCTGTATGTCACGATGGAGAGTCAAAGTAAGAAAAAACGGCTTTGTCTGATCTTCCATTTTCACAGAATTAAACTATACATAGATATAAATGAACCTAAAGATCCACTATCAGACCAAGGAAACTTTGCCTTGACACCTGGACTAGAATCATAGATGTTTGTCTCTAGACAAGCTCATAAAATCACTCCAGCCGTTCTCTGCTCCTTGTGTGTTGTTTGATACATCAGTCCTGCTTGGACATCTATGAGTTACCAGTTGTGAATCTGATCTCTGATACTGTATGGCTCCATGCTGACTGCACCATGCAGCCTGGGAGATAGAAATCCATTCACTTTGTTCATTATTGTCTTGGACATTAGTACAGAGTAGTATGGTGTGACAGACAGACATAAAGATAAGCAGACAGACACACAGACGTATGTGTGTAATAAGCAAACAAAGTTGAGTGGGTTTTTCAGTCCAGGATGATGTTTGTCTGAGGAATAGCAAGCTGTTAAATCAGATCATCAGTTTGTGTGAAAAGTGTGAAACTCTCTCTCTGGAGATGAGATTGTTTCTCAGGCAAATTTAGTTTTAAAACCTCTCCATTCTCATTAGGTCTCCAACACACACCTTTACATACTTAACTTCACAGATAAAACTAGGCAGGAAGAGAGGAATAGAGGGCATAGAAAGAAAAGGATGAAAGGAGTGTGAAAGGAAAAATGGTCCCAGGTTGACAGTGTCAGTCAGAGGTCACAGCTTGTCAACAGAATAGCTGGTTCAGCATCACAGATGATGGAGCATTGAACACCATGAGGACTGTCGACGAAAACAGGGTCCTCACTCAGATTTAGGTGTTCAATCAAAAGTCAGTTTTATTCAAGCATATACATAGGGAGAGCACACGTACATAGGTAACAGAGTTAGTCTGTGAAGGTTTGCTCTGAAGGAAAACAATAAAGACAACCTTATATATGATATGATGAACAGGGAGACATACAGGAGCCGCCTTGGGGTACGTCAGTGGAGATTACCAAAGGAATAAGACTATCTGTGTCGTCTAAGAGTAGGGCTTCATCAATGTTCAGTTTGAGACCAGCCTGACCTGGACATTGAAGTTGCTAAGCAACTACTTTCTCTAATCGAATCAATTTCGAATTTTCGAAATAAAAGGGAGTTTCAATATAGGTTTGTACAAGGCAGAGATAGGCCCAGGCTTGGCTATTTTAAGAGAGACTGAACAATACCCTGTTTAAAATAATCAGGCACACAGCCAGAACTAAGGGAGCTGTTTAAAACAAAGACTAAGCCTTGGCCTAAGGTGCCAATAACCCCTTTAAAAGGAGAAGTTGGGACAATGTCGAGTGGACTAGAAAAGGGACACATTTGGGACACAGTGGCTATGAGTTCTTCCAAAGAAATAGGATTAAATTGAGTAAATTAAATAGGCTCAATAGAGAATCCTGGGTCAGAATGAGATGACATTCCTCTTCTCTCTCTATCAACCCCCCCATCACCATGAGGATATAATAACTTGTGAAATCATGTGGAAACACCTGTTTATGAAACTGTGATGCAACCCAATGCGGACAATTGCTATGCAACGCCAAAGAGAGAAAAGAGAAGCAGATTCATCTGTCTCACCAAAATATACCAAGCAAAGAGAGAAGGGATTGTGCGTGTGTGCGTGCGTGCGTGCGTGCGTGTGTGTACCTCTATCTGTGTATATCTTCTGTGTGACTGATTTAAGGGCCCTGTCACACTATTGCGTATGAGAGAAACGTATTAGTTGCGTATGAAAATTAATTTCATACGCACAAAAAGCCCTTGAAAATACCGTATTGAACCTATGAGTAGCGTATTGCCAGCGTATGTCCAGCGTATCGCTATCACGTGACATGGTGAACTGCCAAATCGATCAGATCATACTGGTGTTGGAGAAGAGCTGCTACTACTACAGGCTCTGTCACACTATTGCGTATCGTACTAGCGTATGCCAGCGTATGGAAAAAAAACACTCATACGCTGGCATACGCTGAAGACGCTGAACATTTTTGAGCATGCTGAAAATTTTTGAGCGTATGCCAGCGTATGGTTTATACGCAAAGCATACGCTAGGTATACGCTGAATACGCTCGAGTTACGCTAGAGGTAAGCTAGAGGTACATTACTCATAGGTGGAGTACGCTGGTCATACGCTGGCAATACGCTGGCATGAAGGTGTACCGTACAGCTAGCGTATTGATACCGTACAGCAGGCGTATGCCTGACGATTGAGTAACGTATTTAACGTACAACTAGCGTATGATTGGCGTATGGCAAGCGTATCCCCAGCGTATTGATAAAGTGTATATATAGGATCGCATTTCCTACTTCTTGCCCTTTTCTTGGCCCCGGGTAGACGATGTCTTCTTCTTGGGAGCCATGTTGATAGCTTTACGTCTACTGCAATAATGCTGCAATGTGCCGCTATAGCGGTACGCTGGACATGCACAGTTCATATGCTACTCATTTGCTAGCCATACGCATACTACGCTGGCCATACGCTGGCAATACGCTACTCATACGCTACGCATAGGTTCAATACGGTAAGTATAAGAAAAACTGTATTTTCAAGGGCTTTTTGTGCGTATGAAATGAATTTTCATACGCAACTAATACGTTTCTCTCATACGCAATAGTGTGACAGGGCCCCCAGCGTATGTCACCGTATGACCAGCGTATTCCACCTATGAGTAACGTACCTCTAGCGTACCTCTAGCGTAACTCGAGCGTATCTCGAGCGTATTCAGCGTATACCTAGCGTATGCTTTGCGTATAAACCATACGCTGGCATACGCTCAACATTTTTAAGCATGCTTAAAAATGTTCAGCGTGTTCAGCGGATGCCAGCGTATGCCAGCGTATGCGACCGTGCTTGAAACGTATAAAACCTATGCCTAATGTACCCCTAGCGTATGTCAGCGTATACCAGTGTATACCAGCGTATGAGTGTTTTTTTTCATACGCTGGCATACGCTAGTCCGATACGCAATAGTGTGACAGGGCCTTAAGATTGTACTTTGCTAACTAAAACACATCACACTGTTTATGTGAAACGAATTATAAGTGGCTGAAATAACACCCTGGCAAGCTTTTCAATGCTGATGATTCCAGCTATTCATGTCAGAATTTTAGAAAACCCAAATGTGTGTGTGATGTTTGTTTGATGTTCATTTTTGTTCAGAAAGTGATTTGTTTTATAATGCTGTTGAATACACTTCCATCACAGCAGTGTCCCCGTAATTTGTTCTTCAGAGTTGTACAGAGATTAAACTGGGCTGCATCTTCTTTGTCAGAACGAGGCCTTTTGATGAGTGTTTGTCCCCTGATTGCTGGTAGAAATGTGTCAATGTCGTTGCATTCCCTTCCATCCACAACAAGCTCTCTCTCCCACACAAAAACCTCCAAGTGGAACGGATGTTTTGAAGGACACACTTTCAAGTGGAAAAAGGCTCCAGCACTCATCAGCCTGTTGGCTTGTTTAGCCCAGAGTGGTTTGAAGAATCAGATCCAAAACTCTCTGCATTAGATGACAGGTAATGTTCCAGTCTTGCTCCTCAGATTTTGATATGCATATGAAGGTTTAGACATAATTAAGAATACCATTCAAATGACATGTCATTTAATGTTTTTAAAGAAAAGTTGGCATTTCAAATGTTGACAGCATAAAATTAAGATGGAAGGATGAGAACACAGTGGCAAAGTTTTAGTGGCACTGATTTTCTCTGACTTTATTAGTACTGACATTGACTTTCCAAGGGATGTTTATCTGACAAATGATGATGATCAGACACCATCAGCGGTGAATCTTAATACCCACCTAGACACCTGAATCACTCATGAATCACATTAAATAGAAAACCAGTCAAATGTTGCAAATAGTCACATCATTAGAATCTGAAATTATATATCGGACTTGATCAAGGTTTAAATCAGTTATAATTCCCGCAAAACACTATTATTCAGTATTATTATTATTCAACATTCATTCAGTGCCAGAGGAGTCATTTAAAATGCATCACTTACTTTACAATCAGAACAAAGCTTCAGATGATGGAAATGAACAAGAAATTTAATTATTATTTATTTTATAGCTTGCCTATTAATCCTCCCAGAAACAAGAAATAAAACTAGAATGAAACAACCATTTTTAATTTACACTGCAGAACCTCCTGATCCAAGCAGCCTGTGGACGTTTTATTTACAGACCACTAAACAAAGGGAACACTATGTAAATGAACATAAATCTATTAATCTGGTCTTCCCAGGTCAAGGAGAGGATAGTGATGTCACTGCCAGACAGAACTGGGGTTGGGACATGTGTGCAGTCAGATTCATAGTGAACTGTCGTGAACCTACACTTGACCTCCCAGACGAGACCTATGTATGTGTCATAGAACAATCCTGACTCAATGTGACAGTACTTTCCTCTCCTCGTTCTTTCTCCTAGCTGTATTCTGTGACCTGGTTTACTCTTTGAGTCTCAAGTCATAAAACAGTAGCTGGCCGTTACTCGACTACCAGGCTCTGTTGTCCAGAATCCTACAAGGTTTATTTGGACATCAGCAGGTGAGTTAGGCAGCCTAACTAGGAGCCAGAGTTTGCTGGTTCCTTGCCAGTGCAAAGAGTGTCCATTAATAAAGACCAAGCCACCTGACCCGAATATCTTTTCCAGCAGACTCAACTCAATGTAATGTAATTATCCCTGTGGTTTCTTTTCTACTTTAACTTCACCTCGTGTGAGGAAAGATTTTATTTGTTCAAGGAGAAATAAGAGCAGGTTATGTGGATGAGGACAAAGGCTTCAGCAAAACATTTTAGAAAACCTCCTTTTGTTGAAACTCTGTAAATATGTAGAATAAAACTGCAAACCCTCCAGATACAAAATCCCTCTGGATTTTGTGCTGTGTGTTTCTGACCTGTCATACCCTCTGAGTCATCCACACATTTACCTCTGGTACTCAAAGGCCACACATACAACAATTTTTCTCTTGTGGGAGGTTTGACCCCTGTCTGCTCTGCTCAGTCCTCTGAGGATTATTTTAATACTCTCTCTTGAGGTGCTGTAAAATAGAACAGAGTGGCCTTTAAGTCTCTGAGGAAAAACATTCATTCTCTTTCAGGACTGTTTTGAATGACAGTACACTCTCTGGGGTAAAGTTTGTCTTGTAAAAAATAAACATGTTATTGTTAACAGATAGTTCAATCCCACTAATCATTTTGGTGAACCTTGAGTTATGTTAATTTTATTCATGTATTTGACTGGGAACAGATTATTTTGAAGCAACGCCTTGGGGAAGTAGCAGGGGTTTTGGTGTTACAATAATCACATGTCTGCAAATTGATGTAATTACCTCTATAGAAATTGTGTGCTAAAAGACATCAAGCTGGGTGAAAAAAATTATTCCTCCAAGTTGTTTTCACAATGTTGGGTGTAATTTCGGATCCAAGCTTATTGTTGGCAGTGACTTTTAGAATTTACTCTGTCCATTGACTACATGACTATTGATCACTATAGTAGTATTACAGCCACACTATCTTTAGAGACAAGTTATGTTTGATTATGATGTTCAGTTCACTGCAGTATTCAATGGACAGTGGCATCATTGTTGGACACTACAGGGCATTATTTGAAACCTGAGATAGTAGCTGGCAGTTGTTTCCAGTGTGTGAGCCTGAAACTATTTATTGAAACCAGGTATTGGACTGTGAGCATACTGCAGTTCTACCAAATGTGTCTCTGGTAATGAACATTGGACAGACTATGTTCCATTCAGTTAAATTGTTATTAAAAAGTGACCATTCATTCGGTGACCTACAGCTGAATGGAAATGGACTCAAATAGTCTGTTGTGTTCAGCACCATTTAATAGTGTGTGTATTTCAGTGTTTGTCTGTATACACGTGCGCATATGTGTCTATTTGCATGTGTGTGTACCATGTGATTATGCAACGCTTGAGTAAGATCTGATCCTAAACTGGGTGTTGACTGATTTTGGCCATGGCAGCTGAAATGAGATGATGAAAATCCAGGTGGATGTGAGATGTGTGTGAGTTCGTGTATTTTTGTGCATGTTTCTTGTGTATATTATTTTTGTAGTTTCTCTTGTATCGAAGCATGACTTGTGGCCATTTATCTATGAAGGATGATGTGATTTCATCAGAGGTACTGTAGTTTGTTTATTCTGGTATGTTTCCTCCACCATGGGGCTTGTTGAAGCAGCTCTCCTGACATTAGATCAGCTGCCTTGGTTGGAACAGGGTTGTGTTTTATCCTGCGTATCTCCACGCCTGTCTGATCCTATGAGACCACAACATGTCTGCCATGCTGATCAACACTGTAGCCCAGCAGATGGTGAGCTGATGACTGTTCATAATGGAGAAAATTAACATTAAATCACCTGATAATAGAAATTAGATTGGCTTTTACTTCTATCCAGGCAGCCTACAGACTCTGTGCTGTGTGTGTTCACATTGTGGGCTGTGAGGTTTGGACTTACATGGTTTCCCCTGAATATAGCAGATTAGTTCTCTTCAAAGTGCAGTATTATGTAGGCTAGTACCCTCCGGTCCACAGTTTAAATGAAGGACACATCCACTGGTCTGCTCACATGATGTGAACTTTCTGACACTATCTAGTCAGTCTTTCTTCTCTTGGTCAGCCAGTGGGATGATGCCTGTCCCCTCAGTGTCCAGTCCTTGGTCCTTTCCTCCCATATCTTTCCATGTTGTCCTATAGATGATCCAAAACTGGAGGGCTAGAGCTGTTCTCTTGTGTCTAGTCAGTGGTTGGACTCTCCAGATAGAGCAACCACAGACAGACTAACCTCCATCTTTTACCCTCCAAAGCAGAACAAGGTTTCACATCTCCTTCAGTCATGTCATTGTCACTGTCCAGCCCTCTGCTTACACTGATGAAGAGACCAGAGCTAGTTGATGTGTACTCCAAGTTTTGGACCTGATATTTAGTTAATGTTTCCAGTTGTGAAAAATTTGTCCTCATCATAATCATTCCTCATTCATGCATTTTTCTGAAAAATGTACACAGATGGGGTATTATGATTAGGCTATTTTTTAATCAGTGTCTGTTTTATTGGTGATGATTATCTTTGTTTGTAACATTGATGTAACAGATACAGTAGTCATTCATCTTGATCTCACCTTCCTCCACTTTTCCTCCTCTTCCTTCTCTTCTTCTATCATCTGATCCTTTGTTTCTTGCTCTTCTCTCACTGAATGGTGATAGACATTATATTGTCTATATTTTACAAGTCTTAACAACATCCTTATCCTTTTGGTTATGCATGAAATAATGTAGTAATGAGTAAGTAAATCTGATAATGCAGGTGGTTGATGCATAGTTCAGGTAGCCCAAAGGTCAGGCTAGCAGGTTTATGACCAGAAGGTTGCTGGTTTTAATCCCTTTACCAGATGAGATTATTAGGATGGGGAAGTACAACCAGACACAAGTTCTGCACTCAGAAAAACTGTTTGATTGTGAGCATATTTGCATAGACCATAATGAATTATCATTGATGTTTACCAGCTGTTTGAGAAAAATCTCCATTCTGCCTCACCCAAACCCAGTGTGTTTCAATGCCGTCTGTTTCCCTTCTCCTGAATGGATCCCATAGCAGGTCTGAGATTGGTTCATCACAGTAGAATGGAGACTCATCTTGGTAAATCACTGGTGGTGAAAACCACACATTGTCCTCTATGTCTCTCTTTTGACGCTACAATTACATATTGAGACGTAACTAGTTCCTCCACTCAGTCCATTGATTACAGAGGACAAAGAGGGAAAAGAGAGGGGAGGAGAGGAGTAGAGGCTCTGTCAGTCAGGGTTTTGTCTACTATTGACTGTGTGTGAATTGGATTCAGCCCAGACTTGTTGAAGTAAATCAACCAGAGTGAGTCAACCACAGCATTTGAACAAGGATGTATATGATGTGTATATATATATAAACCTTTATTTAACAAGGAAATTCAAATTAAAAATCTCTTTTGCAAGAGTGACCTGGCCAAGATGGGCAGCATTGCAAGTCAATACATTTTTGACAGACAACATAAAACAATTTACAAGTCATCAAATAAATGAGTTTGTTTCTAAATCCTTCATCAAAGATTTAAAAACAGGAAGTGAGACAAGTTCTTAAAGTTTAAGATCACTTTGTAAGGAATTCCATGTTGTGGGAGCAGAGTGCATAAACGCCCTTTTACCCATCTCAGTACGGGCATTGGGGACAGTCAGCAGCAATGAGTCCAGAGAGTGTAGACTGTAACCGGTAGTTTTCTGCACGATATAAACACAGAGATTATTAGGGAATAGACCCAGGATAGCTTTGTAAATAAAGACATACCAGTTAGTAAGTCTACGGATGTTCAGAGCAGGCCAGCCAACCCCGAGCGTACAGAGTCAGAATCAGATCAGAATCAGAATCAGTTTTATTGCCAAATATGTTTTCACATTTCACATAAGGAATTTGTCTTGGTAATTGGTGCATAACAATAAACAATAAATATAGAAGAATAAGAACAAAACAAGAAAAAAAAAAAGAAAAGCAAGTACTGTAGAGGCAAAGGTCAGGACTACAATATAAAATAGAGAAGTTCACGCTAAAATATGTGAAAAGATATAAGAAAATAATAATAACAATAGAATAATAATTGGTGCAATGGTGCTGTCAATCTCAATTTGCTCCATGGTAGAGTGTCAATTGTACGAAGACACTGGGAGGATGTATGTAAACATAGAACATCACATGTATGGAAGATGTGTGGAGTACAATGGTACTGTAGGTTAATAAAGTGATTTGTGGTATTCTATGTGCAATGCGGGCAAGCATGGGAGATGCATGATGTTCATAGGAATAGGAAGAACAGGGAACAAACAACAGTGAGTAAAGCAGTGGTAGACAGAGAGATAAAAGCAGCAATGGTTAGGCCAGCGATACATTTTAGAGTCTGATGGCGGCGGGCAAGAAGGACCTCCAATGCCAGGATGAGTCTTCAAGAAGTAAACAGCAGGAGAGATGCCATGCTGTTCTGTCCCACCAGACAGATGACCACTTCTTATACTACTTCAGTGTGAGGGTGTATATGCAGGTTTATGTGTATGTGCTGTGTGTCACAGTGTGACTGTGTGCATTTTGGCAATGTGTGAGCACACATATCCAGTTGCTTTTGGGCACTTTGCTACCTCTGTTTGTGGGTAAGGCATGGGTTAACAGGCCATTATATTTTCAATGCACTTCCATCATCAAATTCAACCTCTTCTCACGTCAAAAGCAACTCTACATTGTCACCATCCTTGTAGAGGATTATGTTATCACACAGGCTGTGGGTTCAGTCCTGGTAAAAACTGACTTTACTGTGACTGTGGTGGTACAGCACTTTTTGACACCAGTAGTAGCATAGCCCGGCCCGGACAGCTCAGTCGGTAGAGCATGAGGCTAAATGACTGTAATGTAATCGTAAACTACCTGACTAGCTCTTATCCGGATGCTCATCAGAAAGAGGAGGATCATCGTTTAACATGGTAGAATTGTCATTAAACAGATGTTTAACAGGCGGATAGTGATTTCTTCAGCCATCAGACAGTTTGATCACCAACATCCCTCCACCACTCCCCCAACCTGTCATCATCTCAGCCAGTCATTCTCTGTGGCCTACATGGATGCAACATATTCCCCCATACACTTCTATTGCTCTGACACAGTTGTGACACATTACTACTATATGAGACTCTTGAATATGCAGTGTGATACATTTTCTAATATGCTCTATTACCATATTTTCCTCTTCCAGTGGATTGTGTTGAGTTTGACCAGTTGGAGCTTGTTTGTGTGATTCCAGCTCATGCAGTGACAACCATATGGTGAGTGTGTGTTTGTGTGATGAACAGTGTTTGTCAGGTTCAGCTGCCTCAGTGGCAGAACCAAGTGGCATAAAACCAAGGATCATAACTTCAGAATACTGAAGAATACTGCTCTAAAGGGATTATTGCCTAGTGATGTGGTTATCAGTATTTTTGTTGTTGTATGAGTTCAAGCTGTGGTCAGCCATGGCAGATACACTATATGGCCAAAAGTCAGTGGACACCTGACCATCACACCTATATGAGCTTGCTGGACATCCCATTCTCAAACCATCGGCATTAATATGGAGTTGGACCCCCCTTTGCAGCTATAAGAGCCAAAAGAGCATTTGTGAGGTCAGGTAGTGATGTTGCACGAGAAGGCCTAGCTCGTTCTAATTCCTCCCAAAGGTGTTCAGTGGGGTTGAGGTTAGGGCTCTGTGCAGGTCAGTCGAGTTCCTCCACACCAAACTCGTCTAACCTTCATGTCTTCATGGACCTCGCTTTGTGCACAGGGGCACAGTCATGCTGGAACAATAGCATTAAGATTACCCTTCACTGGAATTAAGGGGCCAAGCCCAGACCGTGAAAAATAGCTCCAGACCATTATCCCTCCTCCACCTATTAGTAGGGGTGACCACTGACTTTTGGCCATATAGTGTAACACAGTCACATTTCCCTCCATGTCAGGCTGACAGAGGGTCCCTCTGTGTCATTTTCTTTATCTTGTTTTCTGTTGACAAATGGATTTTGTGGCTTTTTCAAGTTCAGACGACAGATTTAGATTACATTATGATGCATCTTTGTTAGCATATTGTAACATTACGTCACATTAATCCATATGGTGTTGTTTCTCATCACTATTTCCATCAGTGCTTTCCCTTTTCTTTCTTTTTGTAACACTTTCATCCTTGGAAAAGCAGCAGGAGTGATTTTTAGATTGGAAGTCCATGTTTAGAAGAGGAATGGAGTCTGGTGCTCCTAGATAGTGCTCATTGGGGGAATTGTACTTGAGACAAGCAGTTTGATGTGTGTGTGTGTGTGTGTGTGTGTGTGTGTGTGTGTGTGTGTGTGTGTGTGTGTGTGTGTGTGTGTGTGTGTGTATAAGTGATATGGAGTTGGGACAAATTGGGGTTACTAACCTTTTCTGTAAGAGCTGGATTGCCTGAATCATAGGAGTATTTCTATACCACATTAGTAGAGACCCGACACACTGATTGTGTTTAGAGATATTTTATTCCTCTCTTTGAGTCTCTCTAATACCCTTCTCTTCCTCCTCCCTCCCTCTGTCTTGTATAGCTCTGATGGATGTCTTTACACGTAACCATGGCAGTCTACAGTATATATTTTAACCTGCCAGCACTGATCACAGCAGAAACCTTTTAACTTTATTAAACTGTCAAAACGTCACCATGCTTTATGCTGGTCACACACATCCAGGGTTTTAACATGGATGCTTGCAATGAGGCTTGTATATTTAAGGTTTTTCTGGAGTGGGTGACATAAATACTTATCTTTGTATCTTCCCCTTTCTCTCTTGTTCATTCACTCTCATGCTGCCCTTGTCTGACTTTCTTTTTTTTCTCTCTCCCTCGTGGCCTTTTAAAAGTAATTGATGATATTAAATACCATTTTGGGACACATGCAGCAATCTCAATCATCTCTCGTGAGCTGTACTGGATGATAATTTAGGGGGCCTTATGTCTTGCTTCATTCTTAACTAGTAAGAGATGAATTATTGTGACATGGTTGCACCAATTTCAATGTGGAGTGTGTATGGAAAGTAAGATGAATTCTTCAGAACAGTAATGAGTAAAGATAGTGATATGTACTAATCCTTCAAAAATCTTCATTTCATTGTCTGTGTACGTGTACATGTGCACTAATATCTATGCTCCTCACTCCTCTCAGCCAGCTGAAAGGTTAAGAGTTGACCTTTGATTTGAGTTCAAGCCAGATGCCTTTAATGTTGATAGAACAACACAGAGCACAGACTGGCCTCTGGGAGCTGACATGAAATGCAACCTAATGACATTTCCTCTTTGATCTGAGACACAAAACTCCACTATTACAATTCATCAGTTGGAGAATGAAGTTCAGAATGCATTTATACTGACTACGACAGGGTGGGTTTACTATATGGTAATGAATTATAAAGAGTCTAGATAGTGTTGACATTATTTTATCTATGGACCATTTCCCATAGCCTTGTTGGTGGGATTTGGGGCAGGGTCTTTTTAAATAATATTATTATCAACTACTAAACAAGAAGTATTTTACACCACTCTCAGCAATGTTGCTCATGTAAAGGTGGAATAAAAGTTTCCAGCTTTCAGTTCATATTAATTTCCGACTCTGAATATCACATAATAGTGGTTTTCAATCCTGGTCCTCTTGACCCTGAGTGCTGCAGGTTTTCTATTCTACCAGGTAGCTAATGGCAGCTCATTACATTCAGCTTGCATCCTGGGTGTAAAATAGTCCCTGATAGACAGCTAGAATAAAAACCAGCAGGGCTCTGGGTCCCAAGGACTGGGATTGAAAACCACTGGTCTAGAATGATCTCAAGTAGCAGTGACATCAATAGTAACATGTTAATTTGTGTGTGTGTGTGTGTGTAGGGGGGACCTCCTTAAACCTTCTTTGCTTCACTAATTGAAGCTAACACCAGGGCTCAACAATGAGGATTTTTCCATTGGTCCAGATTTTCACTTGGTCCAGCAACATTTTCATTGGCCCTGCTGCAAAAATGAAAGACAGCTACTGTATTTTTGAGCTATTTATTTGCATTATTTAATCATTTTTATGCCCTCCTAGAATCAAATTCCTACACTGCCTTCAAACACTCTGTCTGCTACAGACTCGCTACCCTTGGGGCCGTGACAGACCGAGACACAGGCAGGAGGAGGAGAGCTCATGGGTCGGCAGGCTGCTTTATTTTTATCACAACAACTTAAGAGGACCCAATCTTGACTGCTGCTTTCCAGCTCTTCTCTCTCGACCGGCGCACCTTCCGTCCGTCCCCCCAGCCCTACTTTTTTTTTCTAGCTTGCTCACTCGCCTCATTTATTTCCTGCCTTGTCTGCACTTTGTAATGCCTACAAACCTTTGCAGTGTATAAAATCCCTGGAAATCCAGTGACAAGCATCAAAAATGTTTGAAGACGTATCGACGTGTAACCTATGACAAAACAGCACTGGCCCGATAGGTCAATCAACTGTCCCGAACCTCTCTCATCCTGGCCCCGGGCCATCATCCTTATTGTCGAGCCCTGTAACACACTAATCTATATGGAGGAAAAACTAAACATCATTTAAAAAGCCTGGGAAAGAGCAGGACTCCATTTCCCAGCATGCTATAGTCCACCTCTTCATCCATCACAACAGTTGAAACAGTTTGCTGACCAGGGACTTGAATCCAGCCAATCAGGGCTCTGGGTTTATATCCTGAATGCACAGTGATGTTTCATAAAAAGCACTTTGGACCAATTCAAACTGATTTCTGATTCATTTAGTGTTGTCTATAGAGCAGCCATCCCATAATAGTCCTGAGCTGTAGGACTGGCTGCTCTCTCTCTCTCATTTTTCAGTACTGTCTGTGAAAAGGGGAAGCCAGACTGGCAACAAAATAATTGGCCTCTAAATTAGACTGTTGTACAAGGATGCATTCAGTCTTCCCCATTTGTCGCCTTTCTTACTTTCTTTTCTCTTTCTTTCTTTGGTAAAGTCTTCCTTGTGTTCTGTACATGTTATGTGTCATGTAAGCTCAGAGTTTAATGGTGATGTCCAGAATAGTTCCTTGTCGCTGGAAGGTCAGAGTGGATTGTAAAAGGATGACTGTGTCTAAAACAATGTTAGCTTCTCTGGTCTCTTCTCATGCTAGTCATTTCATGGTAAATGGGAATTGGTTTACGTTGTTATTTTCTGGATATAAATAAAATTTCATACTGTGGTCTGACAGTGTTTCTAATGTAACAACATCCATTTCTTGGATGCAGCTTTACACTGATTAACCATCATACTAGTGGCTTCTTGATCTGTTGTTGTTGTTCCAGACGGCTGAACACTGAGACCAACAGTCCAAAAGTATCCCACTATTCTCCTTTAACTGGCTATCGATCATCTTCTTTTCTCCTCCTCTCCCTCTTCTATGAATAAAGACTACAGCTACTGGCTCTCTGTTCACAGCAAAACCACACAATGCTTGATTGGAAAGACAGTGAGGTGGAAGCAGTTTTCAGAATTACCGCTATTCTACACTGTAAAAAATGTCACTGTCAAATAACGGTAAATTACTGGCAACACAGTCGCCAACAATATACTGTAATTCTACAGTATTGATATTGTTAAATTAATTTACAGCCTAGTACTGTAAACATGAAATACAGTATGTCTGTATTTATTTCAATTTACAGTAAAATACTGGCAGCAGAGTCGCCAGCAATATACTGTAATTCTACAGTATTCATACTGTTGAATGATTTCACTGTCTATTACTTTAAAAATGAAATGCAGTATATTTCTGTGTTTATTTGTGACTTGCTCTGACAGAATCAGTCAGAAGTTGCAATGGCTGATTCACGTAGAAACGCCTTTTAATGTCAAAAATCTATTTTTGACCATTTTAGTATTTTGACAAATTTTAATAAAACAAAACCTTGGCTTTCATAATCTGTATGAATTATTTCCTATTTTGGAGTGGAAATATAACTTTGAAGCATAAAAGCAAGATATGGTATTTGGCGAAGTTGATCGCGGCAGCGGCATTTGGCGACCAGCCAGCTGTAACTGGACCTGTTGGTTGTCAAGTTAGCAAGCTAGTATCCTAATCATCAAGACTTTCAATGGCGTCTCAGAAATAATAAGAAATTGCTCAGCAATCCAGTGTTGTCTGTGGATTCCGGCGATCGGTGGCGAGAGCTTATTGACGACTACTTTTTGGCACCGAGACCTGGCCGAGAGACGGCGGAGGAGAGCGGCTTGGACGACAGTGAACAACAGTGAAACCTTCGGCGACACGTCGGACTCTGACAGGCCCATTTCAGACACCGACAATGATGAAGATGTTGACATGGAGCCACTTTTTTAACAGACCCAATATCTGCCGTCCTTGAGTCGGATGAATATGTGAACTACGGATCTGGAGGGGATATCGAGAAGCTCGTAGCTTCAGGTGTGGCTGCTAATGTCATCAGGGAAAGCCTTGCTACATCCTCTTCTCTATGGTGAAAAAACGAGAGATGAGATGTGACTGCTGGTAAGCACTTTTCCATTTATCCCATAGAGCTAGCCAACATTAGTAAACACAAGTGTGTTCATCTTATCTTCTTTAAACCTTGTTCTCAGTAATAATGACCATTGTAGGCAATGTTTTGAGTAGTTCTAGCTAGCTAGCTGGTCAACAGGACCCTGTAGTTGTATTTAACTACAGATGAGTGGTCTCACACTGAAATGACAAAATTAGTTGTGTTAATTTATTTTAATTGTCACAAATTGAATGTAGGCCTAAGATGTTTTTTTGTTTCCTAGGTGAGAAACACATGTTCCTGTCAGCAGCAAAATGAACTGATCCAAAGAAACTGCTTGTTCCAAAGGAAGCAGCAAAAACAAAGGATGCACCAGAGGACCTCTTACTTTGTTGATGGTGATCACATATGCAGATATGATGAATGTCTAGATGAATTATTGAATCATTTAATGATGTAATTAGTGATATGTGTAATATGGTTATATCTTTTCTTGCAATATTACTTTGGGGTATAAATCAAATCAAATCACATGTATCTGTACAGCCCTTAATCACTGTTCCAGTCTCTAAGAGCTTCACAGTGCCCAACATGTGAAACAATAAATGGTATCGACATCCCCCAGCCTTAGACCCTCACAGAGGACAAGGAAAAACTCCCACAAAAACCTTTTAGGGAAAATTTAAAGAAATCTCTGGAGGGGCTACTCAGAGAGGGACCCCCTACCAAGGACGGTTGGGCTGCAATAGATTTGAGATTTGATAGAGTTTGGGTACATAAAAGTTTATTATGGTGGGACGTCCAGATCTGAAGTTTATTATGGTGGGACATCCGGATCTGATGTGTTTAATATTTTGGCACTTGGCATTTATACCAATCTATAGATTTATACCAATCTATAGCAATGTATAGGTCAAAGTGTCCTATACATTGCTATAGATTGGTATAAATATTCTACACTGTATAGGCTACTGTATACATTAAGCATATATTTACAAATAAAGAATGTGTTTACATAAACACTTTAACGTATATCAGTATGTTTGTCTTCCTTTTTACACAATTGAATTATGTGTAACCATAATTGTGGGGGGTTGGGGAGGGGAGTCACAGATTTTTCACAACGTCTTCAAGGTGCTTTTGAGAGATTCATTAATAGTGGATTAATAGTGTAAGTGTACTGTGTGTAATATAACCTTAAAGAGCAATTTCTCCTCTTTACATAGATGCCTAAATGTTATATCTGCTACTTAAAATAATCACTCAAGCAGCATTTGTTTGTGAGATGTCAAAGCAGCAGCCCCCCACAAATGGAATGTTCAGAGTCATAATGGAAAGGTTTTTTAAAGGCCTTTTTCTCAAAACTACATTTTTGTGTCTCTCGTTGTATAACGCCACATAACTTTCTCATTCTTTGGAGGAGTGACATGGTTTTGGTATCATTGGAAAGCCTACATTCTCCTCTTTCAAGAAATATGAAAACCTCAGAATGTGTTTTGGGGTCAATGTGACTGATTCTGTGAGAGCAGGTCACATTTGGATTAACAGTAACATACTGGTTAGGGGGTTGCCAGCGGATTACTTTAAATTCTCACTGTTTGCTGTAGACAGACAGTATTGATAATACAATAACTCAATTTAGCAGTTTAGAATACCTAAAATATCAATCTTCAATGCTATTAACATTAAAACCGTATTGTTCTGCAGGAAACCTACTTAAAAATATTCATTATTAAAAATTATGCAAAATAAGCAATTGATCAAGTATATAATCACAAGTATCAAACAGACTTTTATTTAAAAAGGCAGTGTGAACATAAATACTGATACTGTTAAAACAAAAAAACAGTTGGAAGACCCAGAGAAACAAACCAAAGAGATTTTGAGTAGCAAAATAAAAACTGCCTTATAGTGTCTGCTCAGAAGAACAATGGCAATAAACTAAAACTCTTTACATTGCATGTCAGGGACTGCCCCTTACCAAACGTGAAAAACCTGAGACATGAAATGAGTTGTAACTCCTTCCAAATGATTGTTATAAGTGACTTATCTCATCAAACTTGAACTTGAGCAATTGGCCTGAATGTCAAGGCAGCTAATACAGAGGAAATAAGTGTTTAACCTATAAAGAATCCTGTGAGGTACACACATGTTCTCTCAAAAAGCAGTATACAAAATATCTACAATATCAACATTCACTGCAATGTAATGTACATAAGAACTCTACTGTAGTATTAAAAACCTTTTTGAAAATGTGCATTAAGAACATTTTGGAAAATATGCATTACTAAGAACATTTGGAAAACTGTTAAGGCTCATGGTTTACCTCTTAAAAGAGTCCTTTGAGGTAGGTGCATGGTTTACCTCTTAAAAGAGTGCTGTGAGTTAGGTGCATTCTTAACTTCAGGAAGAGTCTGGGTAGGTGTGGACAGTCCTGATTCAATGAGGAATCTTCTGGGTCAGCTAGGGATGACCATTACCTGGCTGGTTGTCCATCCTCTCCCTAGATTGACTCCAGTGCCCCCCCTGTAAAACAGCAACAAACAAAATAAGTAATCAAAATAACTCTAGAATTGGGAAGGTACAACTGTAGCGATCCTTTCAGTAATGTTGTCAGACACTTGTCAGACACACAAATAACAATCTGGGCCTGTCAGTGGCAAAATCAAGCACTTTTAGTGGACGTACTTTGACCGCATTGACATGCCCGCTGGATTAGATTGCAGCCATTGAGCCCCTGTTTTGCGACTGCCGGCTGAGCCGATCTACCGGAGCAACTCCGAAACTTTTGGGATCTACTTAGCGGTATGATAAGCGATTTTGTGGATATAGAGGCCAGGTTGAAAAATCCCGGAATTACCCTTTAATGTGGCAAGATCAGTCTGTCAAAAAAAACACATGGAGAGAGAGATAGAGTGAGGAGAGAGAACTCACTGACCTATATGAAGTCCCATTCAAAGTCAAGGAGGTGAGACTTGTGGATTGACTGTGGCAGACTTTTTCTGGACGATCATACCTGTCTTCTTAGAGACCACCTTGCCCCGGCCAGCCTTTGTTCTTCTCTCTGGATTGATACCAATGAAGCGCCTGAAATCAGAATAGTCTAAGATCAGAGACTGAATGGAAAACTATTAACTAACACTTTGTAGTCTTAAAAGGATAGTTTGGATTTTCCAAACCCTAACATAAGGTGACATGAGTTACCAACCAGTACTATATCTTGCAACTATTGTCTGCCTGAGCTAATTGTCCATACCAGTTATTAAGTAATACCATCTTATGTTAAAAGATCCAAACTATCCTTTAAGTGTGCAAAGTAATGATTTGTGGATATTCAGGTTTCAACAATTGCAAGTGTCCAAAAGAACTATAAAGACTACAAGAAGATGAAAGGAGTCTTACCTCTGAATGAATTCCAGAGTACAGGCAGCCTCTTCTTGGTACTGAAGCTTGAATATATAGTAGATCGCAAACACAGCAGCAAGTCCCGCCAAAAGGGTTGGTCTGATGCCCTCAGGTATTACACGGCCCTCAAGGGTGATCATCCAGCGCCCAACAATGACTTGCCCTGTTCCACCTGAAACTTCAAGTAATAGTAACATCAGAATGCATCTCACCTTGCATAAGCATCTGTAAATGTAGCACTGTAGATGTTGACAGTTAGCTAGGACCAGGGACTAGGTTCGTAGGAGCAGTTTATAATTAGCATCAAGGAATAACAGCAGACCAGAGACCAGGAAATGAAGTTGAACTGCTGGCTTGTTTATGTAAACACAATCAGCCAAAATCTGATACAATTATATACATATTACAATATTATTACACACCTTATGCTCTTGAAACCCTTTGCTTTGATTTCACCTATTTAACCCTATTTTAAGTTTCAGATATTTTAGTTCTATTTTGGGATCCTTTTTATTCTAATTTTAGTTCTCTTCTCGTTTAGAATGACTAATTATGTTAATTAGTTCAATATTCTATTATGTTCTATTAGGCCTTTTTAGTTAAGTTCATCTTTCCCTTAACCTGAGAAATATCAACAGTAACACACATTTGCATTACCAATTCGACACAGTATAAATGAAAATAAAAAACCCCTCTGGCATGTAACATCAACAAAATACAATACCAGAGATCAATGTTCAAAACTCAATGTAGGTTATAATCAGTCCTTTTTGTTAAGTTCTTCCCTGCCCAATTGAGTCCCACTGCTCGTTGGAGCAGCAAAATACTACCATGATGCAGGTGCTTGAATCTGTACTTGTCCTTAGAATGGGATGTCTTGCTGTAGCAGACAGACGTACGTGTATCCAGCGGAGGTCTCCTTCGGGTGGCTCGCCATCTTGTTTTCCCAGCTTGGTGTGTGTAACGCCAAGCAGCGATCTTCACAAATCCCCAAAAACTGGCCTGTTTTATAACAGGCCACACACAGACACATTAGTCTCACTTATCACCTAACGAAAGTTCTCAAACAAAACAACTGAAATACAGACCGCCCAAATCAACCTGAACCAACGTCTAAAATGGTGACGCAGCTCACCTTTGCTACGCAAATGCAGGCTAGCTGCATGTAGCTAGCTTATCAATTCGGTCTGCATAAAGAAATATAGCTTCTGAGTACAGTTATACAAAAGAAAAACGTAGCTTCTCAAATCACTTTACACAAACTATAACCTAGAACATAAAACTTGAAAACCGAAAGAAATAGGCTAGCAATACATGCCAATGACTTGGCTAACTCACCAAATCTTTGATCAAACCCGACACAGACACAGAATCCAAGGTCCAGTTAATGGTAAAACAAAACAAAATACTCAAAATAGACAAATAAAAGAAAATCTTGCAATCTTGTAAGCTTCAATAATATCCCTCTCTTTAGCTCTCGCTTTCATGACTTCTCTCTTCTCTCTAAAATCTAGTTCGCTCTTGAACTTCCTCCGCAAAAAACTTCTCCAGCAACTTCTCAAGCTTGAGCGCTAACTTTCAAGACCTCTAAAGAACCAAGGTGTCCCACATCAACCGTCTTCCTGTCTGGGTTGAAGTAGCTAACCAGGATGGAAAGCACTTTTTTTATCACTTTCATCAAGGTTGATGGAAAATGGATACTTCTGTGTATTGCTGAAGATCCTCTCTGAAAATGTAAACCCCAATCCATGCACCATTTTATAAGCTGCTGATGTGCGTGACAGCTTCAGCCCACTCAGAGCTACTTTGTCTTCACCCAGCGCTTGGGCCAGGTTCACCATCACTGGTGCAAAGGTAAAAGGAAGTGAATGTTCGGCAAGCGTAGCGAGAACCATTGCCTAGACAAAGAAAACACTTTTAGATTTTCATCAGTAAAACTTTTGCAAATACCCTGCCTTTTATTATAACCCTGTGACTGTATGGCTTAATATTCACAAACTTCCATTGTTATTGTAAAGCTGTTAGAGTGTAGCCTTATTGCAATAAATGTAATCTATAGTCAACTCTAAATTGATTAAACACACCATGTACAATTTGTCCTGGTAATGTAGCCTACTCAGTGAAATAGTAGTTATGATTTAGTGACATAGAAAACTACAAGCCTATTAAATACACACCTCTGCATTAGCAACTCGCTGAAATGGAGGTACAGGCACCCTAACTTGCTCTCTCATGGCTTCAGGCCCCTTGGGTGCACTTTGTGTTGGGACTGGAAGGACACTGACTGTAGTCATAACAGTGCACACTTTTTGACGGTGCACCTCTGTTTGGCAGTGTGCCAATAGAGCATGAGAGCCCTTGTTGCTGTTATTTATTTCTTTTAAGCAAAGGCTGCATTTTGAATACCCCGCTTTGTCAATCTTTTTAAAATACTGTGACAGCGGGAAGCTGTGCTGAACTCCCTTCACCTCGGTCTTGACCTCAATCTTAAACCAGGCCCAGCTCAATCTGCACCTCAGCCCTGCATCAAGCTGCGCTACATAAAGGGTGTCTTCCTCTTTTAACTCTCTGGAAAATAATTGACCAGATATTATCGGCTGGGTCAGGACTCTTTTTTATGGCCATAAACGTTAGTTAAGGTTAACCCCAACTGCATCCGTCCACGTTAAATGATCCGCCAGAGTAGGTGTTTCGATCACTCATTAGACCAGACACCTGTGTGTCTTGTTTCACGTTTTCATTTCTCTCATATCTCACGATACATTAATATCAGATAACAATACGGATGCAGTGGAGATAGCCTTCCCAAAGTTATTCGCATTGAACTGAGTGACATTGTAGGCGTTAACACACAATTCACCTATGTTAGCTGACATGCTAGCATAACAAGCTGACAAGCTTTCTATTATAGATAATGTTAAACATGTTGGAAAAGGTAACGGATCCCGACACATGTAACGTAACTGTTTTTGCCGAATCTAGTTTAAGTTACAAAGCATATTATATCAACGTTAAGTTACACAGTGACAGCATATTATATCGTTGGCAGATAACGAGACTTACCTCAAAACCGCTGGTGTCCATCGAAGTAGATCGAAAAGTTGTCTTCAGCCGTGGGATATAACGATGCTGTCGTTTATCTTGATTTTGATTGGCCAAATGACAATGCGTTCCACCAATGATAGGAAGATAGATGCCGCCTTGAGCGCAGCTCTCCATTGGAGTGATACGTCAAAAGCGGCGCCATATTGGGTAGGGGAACTGCTAATACCCTATATATTTTTTTATGCAAATTAGTATTTAAAGTTATTAAAAAATGATATAATACATATTTTACATGCAGAAATAATATATATAAATACTTTAAACCTAATTACATATTGTAAATGTACACATTATAGAGCTGTTACTGATTACATTAAATATTTTTGGTATGAAAACACGCATTTTTTATTTAAGTATTCTGTATCATACATACATGTCTGACATTTGTAACAAAGCAAACCGTTTGAAAATCGGTTGAAAATTCAGCGAGTTATGATGATTTTAATAGTGGACAGACGTCCTGCCTCCATAGACTGACATGCATTAGGAGCAGATTAGGAGGCGCGGTTCCCTGTCCCAATATGGCGCCGCTATTGACGCATCCCACAGACCCGGAGGCGGCATCTATTCCCGTGTGGGGGGCGCCATCTTGGATTTACGTCATCCGTTTAATACGCTCGGCCATTGGTCCCGGATCGAGGTGTGCCTGTGACGTATGGTAGGCGTGTACGTGTGTCATGTGACCTCCCGTGCAGGATATCGCTACAGTGCCAACTCTCACCGCCCTCGCAACCCCGCCCCCCCCCCCCAAAAGCGACTAGTTTGCAGGTATGGCAATAGCTCTTATTTCTTTTGTTCTTCTAGTTGAGTTAGGACTGAGATGCCGATCCTCCCTGTGGACTAAAAGCCCAGTGACAGAGAACAACACACTTTCAACTGGATCTGAACCAGAAAGACACTTTCTCTGTCTCTGTATGCTGGGACAGATATTAACTGTGAGTCACAAACCTCTGGAGAAGGGACACATTAAAACTTCTGAGGCGATGCAGGAGACCTCAGGACACAATCACACCAAAACAGATCAAAGTCTTTGGGGAGGTTATCCCAGGGTTTACTTGCTAGCTGAGAGCTCTGTTGGGGTGGAACAAAGTGTCCAAGTATAACAAGAACAAAACAGTCATAAATCAAACGCTCTCAGCAGAGTCACTGATGATCAACTGGGCGGCCTGTGTGATGGAAGCCACTGGGGTGGCGTCACTAGAAATAGACAAAGGAGCGCTTTATTCAGGACAACGACCAACAGCAGCGAAACTAGAGCTCCAAGACTCATTAGCATCAACGAACGACTACCGCAGAGGATCTGCAACTCTACTGTAAATGATACAGAGTAGAGAACACTGTGTAATGTGGTGTCATATTTTTAGGATGTTTGATCAATATACTGTAGGTCCATTTTGTAATGTTTTTCCTGATTCTTGATGGATGGGGAGGAAAGTAGCTAAACTTTCAGTCAGCCACTTTACAGTTGAACCTTACACTGCTGTTTGAAGGCTCATATTACTTGAAATTAATCAACCTGCTGTAAAGAAGAAGAGTGAGTGTGAGAGAGAGAGACAGACAAGAACAAGCGGTCTGGTTTCATCTGTCACTGATGTCATATTGTGTGTGTGTGTCATCTTGTATGGCATGAGTAATTAAGACGTTGTGGAGGGGTGAGCAGGCTGTAGAGACTGGAGGTTAGCAAGAAACTGGGAGGATACTGTCTTTTAGCACTCTGAGCCTGGGACACTTTTGTCAGGCAGTAAATCACTCTATGTAGACTGTGTGAAGGTCAGGAATCTCAGGGCCTTGCAAGACACCAGAGGACACCAGTGGCAGGGTGTACTGGGAAAACAGTACTGATGTTCACTGTATTCTGGTCACATTCATCAGTAGCTGCAAGGTTACCAGACATGCTAACCAGTTTACCAGGACTGCTATATGATTACATATCAACTCATCTGCTTCTACTTCACAACAGGGCTCTGCCTCCCAGTACCTGTAATACAGAAACTATTTGATAACATGGCCTTGTTTTATGTTACTGGATTTATTTATTATTTTAGATATAATGGGAATGTGGAATGTGTGTGTGAGACTCCAGGGTGTACATGTTAGTGTGAACAGCCATCAGTGTGAGTGGAATAATTGGTCCCAGAGAAATAGGGTTTGGAGTGTGAACCTAATAAACCATAAACTGTCACTTATATAGTCACTATGTGTTTCCTCACATATAGAAATATACATAGTAACAAACAGTGTAAAGAGTGTGACTACAGTTATATACATATTAATAAACAATATATAGGAGAGTCTGACTACATTTATCTACATAGTAATAAACAGTATATAATATATGACTACAGAAGTCCACATAGTAATAGAACAGTGGTTCGTATTCTGTCATAATAATTCATAGTAATATTTAATAGTAATTCAAGTCATTTCAGCTTTTTGATTTCACTTTTTGTTGAACTTCAGCTTAGACTTTTCCCAGACACTTTACAAAGTTATCAGTGCCATTAGTACTGTGTGCTGTGTACTGTGT
This sequence comes from Hoplostethus mediterraneus, assembly GCA_034670385.1. Taxonomy (NCBI): domain Eukaryota; kingdom Metazoa; phylum Chordata; class Actinopteri; order Trachichthyiformes; family Trachichthyidae; genus Hoplostethus; species Hoplostethus mediterraneus. The sequence goes on along the minus strand of JAXDDW010000010.1, from coordinate 3,655,482 downwards.
GTAGCTTTTTAGAATAGTGACGTTTTGGAATTTGTTATGTTTCAGAAAAGCTACACTAATATCTTTTTCAGAAAGTCCAATTGAATGCCACTTTCATTAATCCGGTTGTATTACTGAGTACAAACAGACACTGATGATAAAAAGATGAAATTAAACCCAATAAAATGTGATTATGAAGTTATGATTTATGGTGCTGAGAACATCATGTTCCAGTAGGTTTTCTGACTGAAATCTACCAGCCAGGGTAAAACTTTGTGATATCGGAGCATTTTTGGACTTTGATGGATTTCCTCTGACTCTCACTGTGTAGACAAACACAAGATGTGAGAACCTTTGATGGTTGAGGTTCAGTTAGAAATGAACATTCAAAAGACCGTTCTGATGGAAACGTGTTTCTCCCTCAGGCATCTCTTGAGTCTTTTTATAACAGCAGTAGACTAACTGATGTTGGTGATGGTACTTTCCTTTCATTTTTCTACTCAGCTTATCTCTCTCTCTCTGTCTGTCTGTCTCTCTCTCTCTTTCTGCTCTTTCTCTCTGTCACACTCACATCCATGTGTCTTCCTGTCATATTTTCTCACTTTTCAAGCGTTGGTCTGACTTTGCTGTTTTGCAGCCAATGGAAAGGAGCTGAGGTGTTTAAAGAAATGGGATTTGGTTTACTGTTCCTACAGCGGTGCAGGATGAGATCCGCAAACAGACAGGCTTCTACTCTTCAATGTCACATCTGCACTCAATTGAGGTCATTTATTTTGGTAAATGAAATGAAATTAAGATTTCTTGCATACCATGTGTGGCTTTTTCAGCACAGTTAGCAAGTGATAATGTTCTGTCTAAATATGGCATACCAACTCTAAAGTATCAGCACTTAGAGCTACTGAACATATAATTATATATGTGATCTTTTTTATTTTCTGCCAGTTAAGTCTGTTGTGAGACACAATACTCACAAACCCATGAAACATTTTTTTATTTAACAGCTTTCCCATCTGTTGTTGAGTGAGAGAAAACTCCCCCCTCAGTACAGTAACATGTTTTTAATGAAATCCATCAGTTGTGTATTACACCATCTTGTCCTCTTTATCTGTAAATGCTGAATGGTGGAGTCCCAATCTCCTCTACTGCATGTTACCTCCCTTCTCAGGGGAGAGGACTTCACAGTCACCCTGTCAGACAGAGACGAAGAGTACGAAGAGTATTTATTATCTATGGTTTGGTTGGTAAAGACAATTAGTAGTGAAGTGAAAGCTTAAAGGGGTCATATTATGGAAAACGGCTTATTCCTGGCCCTTATACATGTTCCACATGTTATCATTGACCTAAGTAGCTGAGAAAATGTGAAATCTGGAAGTCAACCCCTTTTTCTGTATTTTCCTTTTTCCAAAAACAGTGTCCAAATGGGGCAAAAACAGGCCATTTCAGAAAGTAGTCCCTTTATACATCATAAGGTGCCCTTCTTAACATAATCCAACCCCTCTCAGAGCATGCCCACACCCAGGTGAACAACCACTCCCATTTACCTCGTCTCAAAATGCAGCTCACGGCAGTTGCTTATGGTGCATTCCATTGTACTCAGAAGTCGATAATTCCGAGTCGGTATTCCCAATTTCCAATCTAAATGTGTTCCAGTGCATCTGCTATTGAAAACATGGACACCCGCAGTAAACTCATGATTGTATGGCAAGTCTCAGAATGTTACAAGCATCTAAAGAGGACCAACAGCAACTACTACAGCGCCATTAGTGAATAGAATCGGTGCATATCACTGAACGTGAACGTTAGCAGTTTAGCTCAAATCAACCAAATTACGTTACAAATCTTAAAGTTATTTGTTGGGACCAGTGACCAGTGTTTTATAAGTCTGTCGAACATGTCCGGCTCGGTAAACTTTAGCCACCATTAGTACAATCGTGTTTGGTTGTTTGGCTGCACTGTTTGGATGCAAATAGATTGCATCCAATAATATATTGGCTAACCAGCTCAACAAAATTGTCAATCCTAGCTTGTCTGCAAGTTGTATTCAACCAGCTACAGCAGTGAGTGTCGCTCACACACCCACATACACAAACACAAGGCACGGAAGTACAATATTACACAGAATTGTTATCATTGAGAAACTAAGTGGAACTGCCTCAGCTGCCTCTTCCCATTCTGGGTCAGGCTCCGGCTCAAACATGTCCGGTCTCAGTGTTGGTTCTGAAGCGGCTGAAGCTTATTTTTTTACCTTGAGCAGCATGGGGCTCTGCTCTCTGCCTCTGCCAGGCGATTGCTTGTAGGTTGTACTGCTCTGATTGGCCGCCTCACGCCATGAGTGAGGCATGAGGCAGCCAATCAGAGCAGTGCTCATTACATACAACATCCACGCCCTCAAAACAGCCTGTTCTTTACAATGGAGAAAAATGAGAGACTGAATCACACACCACAGAAGCTGGTTTTAGGATTTTTTTTAATATCGACTTCAAAAACATCTTGTCAAGACCCCTGGAAACAGTTTTAAATAGCCCAAAATGGGTAACCCCCCGAACCCCCCCCCCCCCCCCCCCCCCTTTAATACCCACAGTAAGTGAATGAATAAAATGCAGAGGAAACTTTTTATTAAATAGATTAAAGGCATATTAGTGTTTAGTCATTTACATTTCCTTCTATAATGGTGATATTTGGAGCCAAAGCAATGCAGCACATTGTATTGGTTTGACTGTAGAATGTATAAAAGACAAGGAGTACAGATTAGTAATATGTGCATTGAATACATTTATTATTAATTTTATCTCCAGTTGTCTGGGTCTTTCTAGGACATCTCTAACTCTGGAGCTTGAAGTTTGGACTTTGTACTATTGGTCATTAATTTGTTAGAGCTCTCTCTCTGATCTGCTCGTTAGAAGTGGGAACTCTCCCTCCACTTTGCCCTGCAACTCTGGTCAGACTGGGTAATCTGGTTCAGCAAGGGATTATGTGGAGTGTGTAATGGGTATGAGAAAGTCTGCTGTGAGGGGCAAAGAACTGAACAGAGCAGAACAAAGCAGTGACTAAATCAGTTTTTAAAACAAAAGCTGATGAAATTAAATCACAGCAGGACAGAATAAATGGTAACAGATTAATAGCTGAATTACTGCAGTGGCTAAGGCTACAGCCACACGTTTAAATTTGAAAACGGCATTTTCAAACACATACTTCCTTCCGTGGACATGGCCAGACCACTCGGCCACTCACCCCTGGATCAAGTGACAGTAAAACGTCATCGTTTTCGAAAGTCTTCGCTGTCCACACTACAACGGGGGGTGTCGTTTTCAAATCATGCAGACATTTTTCAGCTAGTGCCTTATTCAGTGTGCAGGCTCAATGCTGGACAATACTTGCTGGACATCTTTTAAACAGGTAGAGCTGCTGGTCAATCTGTCAAGGGTAATCGTAGTCATATGACAGCAGAGGACATCAGGCTAGGCCAGGGGTTTTCAAGACAGTGAGCCTCCCTTCAGAGAACATCAAGTCATCGGGGCCTCCCCCATTTTAATAAAAGGCATAATAATAATAATATTAATAATAATAATAATAATAATTACTACACTTTCTGATTTGTTGAGTGAGTATCTCGATTGCATCAGCTGGAAGGAACGCCAGGCTTCAGGCTTCAGACTTGCTTGACATTATTATGTATGAAACTGGCAATCAGATTTATTTACCGTTCCGGATTGTTCCGGCTCACTTTAACCCCTGTACACAACCCATTGGTGCGCAATGCTGCTTCCCGACACCATGCATATGGGCTGACCTGTTAAGTAAAGTTTATAACACGCTCTGGGAAAAATACACAGTGTTCACTCGTTTTAACCCTACCATGGATAGCCTACATAGCCTTCTCTACCTTAATGGGAGCGGCAGTGCTTAATTTGTAAAATAAGAGATGCCAGGGCTCAACTCGCGTCGGTGGATGCGGGGCTGTACTGATGACAGGAACAAGCGACAGCCTCGACCAGTACTTGCTTTTAATCAGATGTTTTGTTTCAAAATAATTTGACAGGTCCGCTGTCAGGATTATTAAAATTGAAATATTATTAAATTCGATTTTATTCTTTTCCAGAAAGCATAAATAATTTTATTTTAAACAAAATATTTCCCTGCTTTTTTTTCACGCCTCCCCTGAAACTCTTTGGCGCCCCCCAGGGGAGGCGCGCCTCACACTTTGAAAACCCCTGGGCTAGGCCATTCATAAACTTGTGGCCAAACAATGTTTATTGTACAGGGTTATGAACGGCCTAGCCTGATGTCTTCTGCTACGACTACCTGTTGACTTGATCACAACCTATGCATTATTGTCTATTTCTTTTTTATTGACATGTACTTTATGTCTAAATTGTGTTTGCCTATTCTGACTGCGATATGTCTTTGATAACCCTTGACAGATTGACCAGCAGCTTTAACACTAGCCGAAACTCTGCATGATAATTGTTTCCTCCCCTTCTGCATTTAAATAAAAAAACAACATATAAAGTAAAGTTTAGTAAAGTTTGATGAATATTTTCTTTTTGAGTGTAAATCATCTCTTTTTTTAATTAACATTATGGGTATCCACCCACCTTGGTTTGCTGTAAAAGCTGTGTTAATATCTGTCCAATGTTCCCTCTCTTCAATTTGAAAATCTCGATTAGACAAAGACTGTCTTGATCGAGGCCTTGATAGACCCCATGCATATTTTTGCCAACAAGCCTTCTGAACTCTGAACATGTACACCTGAAAAATACAAACATTGACAAAATCAAATATGACCATTTTTCAAGGCTAAATAATACAAGCCAGTTTTCTTGCTTGTTTAACTGTTAGTAACTTTAAAATCAAATTCATGACCTGTAAGACTTTTTACTGCGGTAGATCAACAATCTGTCTTATGGCAGGTTTGGACTCTCCCACTTCTCAGTGCAAACGTTAGATCCATCTTCTGTTTCACAAGTGTTCCACTCGGTGTTCTCTTCTGCATTCCGTCAATCAAGTTTTTGCGGGCACCTCCAAGGCTGTAATGGTCATGTCCCTCAGGAAAGTTTGGTAAGTAGTTGAGTTCACCATTCTTCGGCTTCTTAATACTTTTGCTTGCTGGCTCTCCCTCTGTTGAATGTCTGTCAAATTTTCCAGCATTAAAGGGGGGGTATTGTACTCATTTTGGGCTATTTAAACTGTTCCTGGGGGTCTTAACAAGACGTTTGTGAAAACCAGCTTCTGTGGTGTGTGTTTCAGTCTCTCATTTTCTCCATTGTAAAGAACAGGCTGTTTTGAGGGCGTGTAGGTTGTATGTAATGAGCACTGCTCTGATTGGCCGCCTCACGCCTCATTACATACAACCTACACGCAATCGCCTGGCGGAGGCGGAGAGCAGAGCCTCATGCTGCTCAAGGTAAACAAATAAGCTTGATGCAGAAATCTACCATAACCATGCTCTAGAACCAACACTGAGACCGGACATGTTTGAGCCGGAGCCTGACCCAGAATGGGAAGAGGCAGCTGAGGCGGTTCCACTTAGTTTCTCAATGATAACAATTCTGTGTAATATTGTACTTTCGTGCCTTGTGTTTGTGTATGTGGGTGTGTGAGCGACACTCTCTGCTGTAGCTGGTCTATTTATGGCTCATGTCCATAAGCTTATTGAATACAACTTGCAGACAAGCTAGGATTGACAATTTTGTTGAGCTAGTTAGCCAATATATTATTGGATGCAATCTATTTGCATCCAAACAACCAAACGCGATTGTACTAATGGTGGCTAAAGTTTACCAAGCTTGACACGTTCGACAGACTTATAAAACAGACACTGGTCCCAACAAATAACTTTAAGATCAGTCCGGACTCCAACCAATAACTTTATTTTTACTTTACTTTACTTTTAATGACTCCAGCTTTAGTTTTCTTACTTCTTCCAAGCCCAACAAGCCCGTGGCTAGCCCCGCTAGCTCATTAGCTAACCAGACTAATTTGGTAAATTAAATCAAAACATGGTGACACTTACAGATTCCAATTTTGCAGATGGGTCACGTACCTTATGAATTGCTCCATCTTTAAGCTTCAATTTAGATGCTAATCCTGCCGTTGCTCAAGCAGTCTGAGGACTGATCATCACACACAGGAAAAAACTGTAGCCGTTGCTGTTAAAAATAAAATTAATCCACTCTGTCCTGGCATTTTCTGTGCAGGGATCTATGTTGCTGCCTGCATCCTACAAAATAATAACTGGAGAATTGATATATCTCCTAGATATGTTGTTTTAGCTTCACTTGTCGCAAAGTAATGGTGCATTCCAGTGTACTCGAAAAAAACAGCGTTCGAATGTGATATGCGCCGATTCTATTCACTAATGGCGCTGTAGTAGTTGATGTTGAGTTTAGATTCTTGTAACATTCTGAGACTTACCATACAAACATGAGTTTGCTGCGGGCGATTATGTTTTCCCGAGCAGATGCACTGGATTTAGATTGGAAGTTAGGAATACCGACTCGGAATTATCGATTTCCGAGTACAATGGAATGCACCATAAGCAACGGCTTGCGGCACTGCTGTGAGCTTCATTTTGCGATGACGTAAATGGGATTGGTTGTTGTGTGGGCGTGGGCATGCTCTGAGAGGGGCTGGACTTGCCCCTTCTGACGTCCAAAGGAACCATTTTCTGAAACGGGCTGTTTTTCTCCTATCTTTGGTTTTTGGAAAAAGGAAAATACAGAACAACGGGTTGACTTCCAGATTTCAAATTTTCTCAGCTTCTTAGGGAAGTAATTTCCTGAGGAACATGTATAAGCGCCAGGAATAAACCGTTTTCCATAATATGGGACCTTTTAATAGTAACACCTTAGCATCCTGACACCTTAGCATCCGGCGTTTTGTTCTATAATTTGCCATTTTATACTTCAGACATCCACTGCAGCGGGTGCTTGCTTATCAGAGCTGCTGCAACACTTTCAAACTGTGCATTGTTTCCCCTCAGCCAACCTCTCAAGAATCTCGTGTTTCAGCTTCCTCTGTGTTCCATCCCTAAGATACAGTTAATTTGCTTGTTGAAGTCTATACTCTATATCAACAGAGAAACCTGGAATATCTTCTGGAATTATTCTAGCCACTGCTCTTGTCTTTCCTGAGATGTGTTTGATAGGATCTCTGTATCTGCTGTGCTGGGTGTATCACTCAATATTTCACTTGATGTCAAGACAGGTAATAGTTCAAGAACAGAGATTACTTTGAGTGTCGGTTTTTCAGGTAGTTCTTCCATATCTGTCAGATTGCATAGTTTGCTATTGAATTCAGGATCTTGATATTGTAGAGTAAAGTTGTAATTAAGTTCCAGTGCTTCTTTAACCTTGCTTATCAAATCCTCAATTGTAGCAGGCCTCACATTCAGTGTGACCTTTCTTATGTCAGCCTCTGTGAGAATAACTCTCATCGACATCTTCTGGTGTGCCGCCATCTTGGGAATAAGAATAAGAATAATTCATCAACTTTTCAGCACAGCATATGACGTTTCATTGTCACCATTAAATTTACTCCAATTCCATATGCTGAAAGGGGGAAAACATAATTTAGTTCTGATAGCTGAACCACACACAGAGAGGGAACGCTAGTGACGCAGAGTTCGAAAGATCTTAGATGCTCATTGTACCATGCGGTCATCACTTTGCACACAAACAGGATCTCAGTGTTAATTGCCACAACCTGTGTTATCTGTTGCATGAAACCTTGGGAGCGGCTACTCAGAGGGATACCCCTACTAGGACTGTCGGGCATGCAATCGGTGCCGAGTTTGGGCAAGCAGCATTTACACAGTGCTTAAAAGTTTATTTGGGTGGGAAATCCATATCTGATGTGGGGCATCACAGCAAACAGCAGCTCAGTCAGCGTCATTGTAGGACTAGGGGACCACGCAGGCACCAACAGTGCAACAGATTGGAGACCCACACACACCCATACATGCCCTCTCACTCACACAGACAAACATGGCCAGCGTCAGTGGACAGGAACAGGTAGACCAGGAGAATGGGACATGTAGGCAGTATCCATCGGCAGGACCCTGAGCTAGGATGCAGACATGAGAATCTTCCGCTTTTAGGCGGAAATCCGCTTTTTTTGGACTGATTTTGCCACCCATGTGAATCGCCTAGAACCGAGGAGATAATTTTTCAACATATAGGGGGGGTGGGGGGGTTAACCCTTTAATACAGAGTGTGTCGTCGGAGACACGTTGGACGAGCGCACTTTGAATTACTATAATTACGTCACGGTTTGCGCTATCGGAAAACTTCCAACGGTTTCTGAAAGCTGAGACGTAGCGCTTTACAGCCAATATGGTGTCATTACGGTAATTTCACTCGCGCCTCTCGCGGAAGTCCGCAAACGCGTTATTAGACTCTAATAATTTGCAGTAAATTGTAAATATCTGCCAGATATTGAAAGTTTTCTGGAAAAACGGGAAAAAGCACTTACTCACAGGACATTTACTGACCCTTTTATAGTCAAGATAAGCAAAAAAGTCCAGGCGAACATTTTGAGTGTTAGGTGTTAAAGGGTTAAAACTGATAGAAAACTAACCAAACAGTACCAAAATCCTCGCGTGATGAGGCTCTCCAGCTTGTACCATGAAAATCTATTTGTAATATGATGATGTTCTATGTATAACCCAATAGTTACAGCATCTGCATAATAATGATGTAGGTAGTTTGCTTTGTGCTTTTTAGATTTTAGGTTTCACATATTAAAATAACTAAATAACTAACTAAACCTGGTTTACACCCCCATTTACCCTAAATGCGCGCGCACGCGTACAGAAAATGCCGTGCGAGGCCAGGTTCACGCACTTTTCCTCCTTTTTCACTATTTGCTGTTCTCATGTCTGAGGATGAGCTAACTGGTCTAGCCTTACTCTGAGAAGAGACTGAGCCACTCCCTCAAGGCTGGTCAAATGATAGAAAGAATAAATGGGTTTTTAGCCTCGACTTAAAGACTTTGATAAAACCTGCATCTCTGATTGAGGCAGGCAGACTGTTCCAGAGATAGGGAGCCCGGTAAGAAAAGGCTCTGTTACCTGCAGTTTTCTTTTTGACTGCTGGGATTGCCAGGTAGCCTGCATCCTGTGATCTGAGGGCGCACAGCAGTTTATATGGTTTGATCAGATCTGATAAGTAGGACGGTGCCATCCCATGTAATGATTTAATTGAAAAAGTAAAAGCATCTTAAAGTCACACCTGGCCTGAATTGGTAACCAGTGCAATGAGGACAGGATGGGCGTTATATGGTCGAATTTCCTAGTTCTGGTCAGGATTCTGGCAGCAGCATTCTGAACCAGTTGGAGTTTTTTAGTGCGCCCAGTAGGTAAGCCTGAAAAGAGGACGTTGCAATAATCAATTCTCGATGATACAAAGGCATGTACTAAATGATAAAACGCTGTTTTAGTCTACACTGTCTCTGTCCAAGGTCCTGACTGGAGGCTGGCCAAGTTACTGTATGTTACTTTCCATGGTATTTTTCCAGCAGGATTAACAGTATGTAGCATATACACTATATTGCCAAAAGTATTGGCTCACCTGCCTTGACTCGCATATGAATTTAAGTGACATCCCATTCTTAATCCATAGGGTTTAATATGACATCGGTCCACCCTTTGCAGCTATAACAGCTTCAACTCTTCTGGGAAGGCTTTCCACAAGGTTTAGGAGTGTGTTTATGGGAATTTTTGACCATTCTTCCAGAAGCGCATTTGTGAGGTCACACACTGATGTTGGACGAGAAGGCCTGGCTCTCAGTCTCCGCTCTAATTCATCCCAAAGGTGTTCTATCGGGTTGAGGTCAGGACTCTGTGCAGGCCAGTCAAGTTCATCCACACCAAACTCTCCCATCCAGCGCGATTCGTCACTCCAGAGAACGCGTCTCCACTGCTCTAGAGTCCAGTGGCGGCGTGCTTTACACCACTGCATCCGACGCTTTGCATTGCACTTGGTGATGTATGGCTTGGATGCAGCTGCTCGGCCATGGAAACCCATTCCATGAAGCTCTCTACGCACTGTTCTTGAGCTAATCTGAAGGCCACATGAAGTTTGGAGGTCTGTAGCGATTGACTCTGCAGAAAGTTGGCGACCTCTGCGCACTATGCGCCTCAGCATCCGCTGACCCCGCTCCGTCATTTTACGTGGCCTACCACTTCGTGGCTGAGTTGCTGTCGTTCCCAATCGCTTCCACTTTGTTATAATACCACTGACAGTTGACTGTGGAATATTTAGGAGCGAGGAAATTTCACGACTGGACTTGTTGCACAGGTGGCCACGCTGGAATTGAGCTCCTGAGAGCGACCCATTCTTTCACAAATGTTTGTAGAAACAGTCTGCATGCCTTGGTGCTTGATTTTATACACCCGTGGCCATGGAAGTGATTGGAACACCTGATTTCAATTATTTGGATGGGTGAGTGAATACTTTTGGCAATATAGTGTACATGAATATACAGTCGATGTCTGTTCACTGTCCAAGGACCAAAGCATGTGGTGCTGAATAGAACAGCATGGCTCCATCTATCTATTACTGTAGTTCAGTTCAGTTCAGTCACTCTGGACTTTATTGTTCCTGTCCTTGGCACTGACTTCACCAGGATGCTGAATGCTCCTGAATGAACAGCATGGCCACGTCTCAAGACAAGACTGGAGTCCTAAACATCTAAAGGTATTATTTTAATTTAGGCATTATCCTTCCATTCCAACCATGAAAAAGACCATGTCAAATCTTGAGCATTGGCCTACTGTAGCTTTGAGATATATTCTGATTTGGGTCTGTTGTAACTTCCCTACAGATTTCTACCTTCAGTTCAGTAAAACATGATTCAACAGTCCACACAGTGTAATTTCATTTACCAGGAATAAGGTGTGTTTGAGGATTATGTACCATTGGCAAGTGTTAATAATACAACAGTTATTCACCCCAGGACCCCTGCCTGGGCTACTAACACTGCCTGTTCAAAATAAGCAGTCTTATACAGAAGATCAGTAGAAGCTCTTTGACCAAAAGCCACTGGTAGTTCCTCCAGAATAGAGTGATGGCAACTATAATGGGCGGCGTTGTGACCCAGTGGGCGGTAGCTAGATGAGACTCTCCAGTGGAAGAGAGACTGATGCAGAGCCATGGAGGTCTTGATGTGGACTAATTCTCACTTTCTTTGATTTCTTTGCTTTCTATTTATCTCTGTCTGCATTTCCCTTGTTCATTCCTTCTTTTCCTTTGTCTTTTCTTTTGAGTCGATTAGTCTTTGATTAGGCCTAGTCTTTCTAACTTTCTTTCTTTTGCTGCTTTTCTCTCTCTCTCTCTTTCTCACCTTTCTCTTAATCCTTTCTCCCTTCCTTTCTTCTCTTTCTGTCTTTGCTATGCGGCTTAGGTGTGATCCAGAGTAACAAGTTTCATATAATACCAGCATACCCTTGGGTAACTCTGAGTCTCAATGTATCTTGGGAAAAGACCAATTACCTGTCCAAACCTATCCTGCTCTCACAGTCAAAACTACATCATGAAAGGTTTTCTCAATTACAGCTCAAAGACCCCCACTTCCATACCACAAGATACCCCAAACGTACCATATAATTAAATATGCCAACGTGTTTTATATTCCAGTTCCAACAATCCAACAACACCAAGCCTGAGGTTCTCATGTTCCCTCCCCAGAGACCAAAAGAGTCCCAAAGCTGCTACACTCACAGTCAAGTACAGCAGCAAATCTACAACATAAGCTTGAGGTTTCAGACCGACATCCAAAGCTTTGTTGGATGATAGAAACCCTGTGTGCTGGAAATACATTATGAATCAAGACGCGTATGGGGCAGGATCTTTGAACTCAGGGCTCATTAGTTGTCAGGAGTGGACTGGACTGTGTACAGTGAATGTAGATGTTCTCTCTAATGAGGTAATGCAATGAGGCAGGCCTGTTTTCACCAACAGTGATTAGTCTCTGATTACCAACTGTACAACCCAAAGGAATTGAGTGTAATTATGGATTGAATTGGGCTGCAGATTTGCCATGTCTTCGATCATGTGATGTAAATTGTTCCCATACTGGTAAAATATTAGCAGTTTGTAAAAACAATTCTCACACTGGATAATGAGAAACTGTATTTTACCAATGCACTGAGGCTGCCATCTGCCCACAGTAGAATTACTCATTGCAACAGTTGTCTGCAAATGTATGCAGTTTGTTGCAAGGAGCCATGATTCAAAACAGATTTATAACCCTTCTGTGTACTGTACAATCTGTACCTGAATAATCTAGGATGTGTTTATGCTGTGTATATAATTCACAAACTGTTGGAGGGAATGAAGAGGCTTAAAGTAAGTGCGTGATGGTGTTGTGGTGTGTTACACTGTGGTGGCTCAGAGAGAAGAGTGACATTATCATTGTGTAACTTAGCTTTACACTGCCCTGTATGTGTAAAGATAACCATGAACACTATCTTACAAGGCCCATGCCCACACACACACACATCTGTAATGAATAATGTATAAAAGCATACAGTGTGTATGCCAAGTCAGAAATCATTTACATTGCATCCTTCTGACCAGTGGCCTTTGCAGTTTTGACTCCAACATGAAACAAGACCTCACTGGAAATCAGCAATCTCGCATCTCTGGCTGACAGAAAAAATATTTTTCAGCATATTTATTTATTTATATTTATTTATCTAACCTTTGCTCTGTTTCTCCTTTTGTGTTTCTGCTGGTACATTATCATGAAAACAATGTGAGTTGAGCCTCATATACACCAGTCCATGCTGACAGTGAGCAGTGTGAAGGATACAGGTGGAGAATGTAAATCCAGTTTACAAACACAGTCTACCCGTAACATAAGGTATTCTGTCTTAAAGCTCCAAAGAGAAATAAACAGAAAAAATATTTAATAGAAAGAAGGAAATGTGCAGAAATATAAATCTAATGTTAAGAAAATGAACCGTCCAACACCAAGAATATGATATCAGGTTTAGAGCAGCTACAGACAGGATGGATCTCTTCATCCTGGGTAAAAAGGGAGTTTAGCAGTAATCTGGTTGAATGTCTTTGTCTCTAATGATGGACTGCTTTTCCACAGCCAGTGTACCGAGGCTCAGTGGAAAGAGACCAGGGGCCTCATTACAGAAGAATTTCCTAACTGCTTGTCCTATCTTAAGTTAAGTTTCAAAGATCGGAAAAATCCTATCTTCCTATTACAGAAGATAGGAACTCGATTCTTCAATCGGCACTCGTCCTGTCATGCCTGTATCTGTGTTTAGAATGTACACAAGACTGCCGGTATCCTTGATTAGAATGCAATATCAACAGCTGTCTCACTTCAACTGTCACTGGCTAGATATAATGGGCAAGAAAGGAGGCATTAATCGTGTCGGTGGAGGAGAGGAAACCCCACCTTTTTGGGAAGTTTTCATCCCAATTATCAGCCCAGGATGAAAATTAAAATAATATAATAATAATAATAATAATAATAATAATAATAATAATAATAATAATAATATATAACATTATTATTATATTATAAATTGTATTTATTTGTTCATGTTGTTCCCCATCTTCATTGTCATTGCCATACAGAACTAACAACAGTGGTACTGCCATTTTTGGCATTTATTTTGAATTTAGGACAGGGTCGAAGTTAAAATAGGATTGATTCATAAAAACACACGCACTAATACACATACAGTACATTCAAATCTATGTACAAAGACACTAAACACACACATTGATACATCCATTTTCATAGACTGACACATTTTCTCTCTTAACAGAATGACAAAGCCTTTATTAGTCTGAATAGTTCACGATTCTGTACAGAGCTACAGCATTTATTGTACAAGCTGACTGCTTGGAAATCTTTTCTGCATTTTCAATACTGCTGTACATCCTGTCTTTAGGAAAGTGCTGAACCGTTCTACACTACAGTATATTATTGAAGAAACCACCTCAGTAAAGCTGACCACTGGGAGCAGCAAATAATGATTTTCATCTCACTTTTCTGCCACTACACTTTGTGCAAGTACACTCACACTCACACACACACACACACACTCAACTGTATTGTTATGAACACATAGAGAATCTCCATTTGCTGCATAAGCGGCCAAACTAGAGAGAAGAATAAAAAGTAAAGCAACAGCTTGAATGCTAAATGTTCTCTGGCTCTGCCAGGGTAACTAACTGTAATAAATCTGCTGTCAGGATTTCATGGGGAAAAACAGCACACTTCTATGCACATAGATAACAGGCTTTCTCCAGAGAAACCAACTAGACTCCCTTTTCACTTTAAACTGCATCAGATCATCACATCAGTTACACTACATGCCAGGCACAGTAAATCCTATACATCCCCTAGAAGGACCATATACTGTGGAGTAGATCACTCTAACATAAATATCATAAAATAACAGTGATTTTGGCCAAAAAGACAGGAAATAACAGTTAGGAGACTCAGCTTATCCATCATTCTGTTAAATTCATTGTCTTCCTACACTGTAACCCTAACCCTTTCTCACTTTTCCCCTCACCTCACGATCTGGTTCCATCTGGTTTGAGAGATGGAAGTAGCATGTTTCATCGTAAAAACGTCACAGTTGTGGTGCTCAATGAAATTCAGTGTTGGATTTGTCTGATTAGTCCTGCTGTCACACTGCAGTTAGAGTAGTCTCTTCTCTCACACACACACACACACACACAGACACGCCTGGCAGCTTGAGTTGTCCTTTGTAAAAACGCAAGGGGGCGCTAATGTGCAGGACGTCAGCAGAGCAGTTGTCAGACTGTAGCAGTGACAGAGAGTCCAGCTCTTGTGTTCATCAGCATCATCTGGAGCTTCAGAGAGAGACCACACTGGGATTTCTTCCTCCGCTGAGCTTCATTTCAGTGCTTTCTCTTCAAGAAATTGCTGGAGACCGATCGGTCCTGATTAAAGGACATCATGCTTTACTTCTGGATACACACCGTGTGGATCCCCGGCGTCGCTTTCCTCTTTGGATTTCAAGGCAAGGGGTCGTTTCTTTCTTTTCATTTCAACCACGTAGTTATGAATGTCCTGACGTTTTCCACTAGGAAATACGAGTTGAGAAGAGGCTTCACAGCTACCGTGGATGTTTATTGTGCATCTGCCCGTCTGATGCTGACTGGGATTATGAAGGTATGTGAACTGACTTTCTTCTTGATAAGTTGGTACGATGAAAACACCTGACATTAGAGAAAGAGAGATCTGGACTCCTCATGTCACACCTCTGACTTTTGGTAACTCTTACTATTACTGTGTAACTTTGTTTTGACAAGTGCAGTACAAATAAAGTTAGTGTTGATGTGATGCTGAGCTGAACTGACAGCAGTCTCTGACACAGTATTATTATTCTCTGGAGGGAAGTGATCAATTTTGGAGAGCTTTTGGGGTACTTCTTGTGGGCTAGATGTCAACACGGTCTCCAATGAACTGCCCTTGTCTTCATTTCACACAGGTTTCATACAGGTTACCGTCAGTCTAGAAAGGCGTAATTGTTTGCATGATGGTGTGCTTTTATGAATCTCTTACGGCACATGCAAATGATGCAAGAGGGTGGTAGTGCCGCATAAAGCACAAACGGTAAAACAGGCCGGTAACCCACATTTATGAATGAGAAAACGTCTGGCCCCCTATAGAAAATAAGATAAATCAAGGACTTTTATCTGCATGGCTTCTATCTTATGGCTTCTGGAGCTTTAACCCTTGAAAACCGAATGTGTCATCGGCGACACGTTGCACGAGCGCACTTTGAATTACCATAATTACGTCACGGTTTGCTCTATCGGAAAACTTCCAACGGTTTCTGAAAGCTGAGACGTAGCGCTTTACAGCCAATATGGTGTCATTACGGTAATTTCACTCGCCCCTCTCGCGGAAGTCCGCGAACCTGTTATTAGACTCTTATAACTTGCAGTAAATTGTAAATATCTGCCAGATATTGAAAGTTCCAAGTTTTCTGGAAAAACGGGAACAAGCACTTACTCACAGGACATTTACTGACCCTTTTATAGTCAAGATAAGCAAAAAAGTCCAGGCAAACATTTTGAGTGTTAGGTGTTAAAGGGTTAATGAGGTTTCTATACATGACACATCATTCATCATTCCAACAATTTAACATTTAAATGAATCCGTCCTATGCTACTCTATTCTAATCTATTGACTTACTAACATGACACTATGTCTAAAGGAACAAATGAACATGTCACCCATATGTTACTATTTATTACCATCATTACACATCTATAATCTGCAACAGAGTTTGTTTCTACATTTTGGACTTCCAGAGTCTTCCTCCTCCATGGACGTCTAACTTGTAATGCAGCAGGCTGCCGTCTGTCCAGTTTTCTAGAAATAACCCAGTCATATTTGGACCTTTGACACTGTGATACTTTGCTGGTTGCTGCTGTTTTGAGTGGAAAACACGCACACACACACACACACACACACACACACAAGACAATCGAGGGAAAGTAAAGTAGCATCAGTGTGTCAGCATGTATTTACACCGTATTCATACAGTTCCCCTGGGGAGAGGCGATACGTGATATTTAGAGTCACATTTTAGTTTTTGGTGGGTAAAAGTGTCCTTGTCTTATCTCCCCTGGCTGCAGCTTTAAACAGGTAAAGTGCTGTAAAAATTGTGCCTCAGTGATTCTGACATCTTTTATCTGTCAAGGATCCACCTTTAGTGAGTGGGAGACAGATCTCTGAAAATATAAAGATGTCAAACAAAGAGGCAATAGAGGACTTAAAGGTTGACTCAGGGATATAGCATCACACCACATGACTCTTTTCAGAGTAGCAACCCCTTTCCAACCACTAATACCCTCTATTCCTTTGAAGGGCTTTTAGAGTGGAGTTGAATCACAGCATGAAGCTTTAACAACACCTAGCTCTGTCGCCAGAACTTCTTGACCTGTAATTCCCATTTCCTGTGTCTCTCTTATGGTGTTTGACAAACACTTCCAGAGATCTGTCTCTTTGAGTTTCAAGCTTCTTTCAAGGTTTTATCTAATCTCATACTGGCAGACACACATCTCCATCTTTTGGAGTTTTCATTTAAAAGTCAGTTTCTCCTGGCACTGCTGAGCCGACCTATTCTTATGTTCTATGTATAATTATTATGAGTCTCTGGGGGAGTTTTCATGATAGGGGATGTCTCGTGTTGTCTTGGGGTGTGGTGAACCTCAGTAGAAAGTTATTAGTCAGGTGTTTTCTTATCTGTAATCCAGTGTTTCCCACAGGATTTTGTGAGACTGTGGTGGGTGGACCTTGGACCCTCTAGGGGGGAAGAAAGTTTTGTACATTTTAAAGTTAAATGCGTCAATCTGGTGCACTTTGAGAGCAAAATTAAGAGGCTAGATCTATGAAGAACTTTGTGCTCTTGTAAACCATTTTGTTACGTTACAGTAACGTTACAACTGTGTAAATATTTCTCCATCTTGTTCAACACTTTCTTAAATTAATTATTAAATAATACTGTATATAAGGTGCTCCACTGTAAATATTTGAATTGCCAAGTACTTTGTGACAAATAACAATATATACAGCTGAATTGCTTCACGTTGTGTCAAACACATGACAAAATATATACAGGCACAGAAGAATAGAAATGAGCCTTTTCTTCTATATCTCTCTGTTTGCATTCAATCTCACCTGTTGCTTCTGCTCTAGTTCGCTGCTGTGGGAGAGCCATGTTAGCTTCCTGATTGGGTATTATCAGTCAGAGTATCCTTCCCTGGCGATGGATAGTGCTCCTGGTACCGTGGTAATATGTCGCTGTATTTGCTTTGCGACGACTCCCAATCTGTATTCTCCACCGCGTTAACCGCCATATACTCGTTTGTTAGTTTCAGTAACGGCTCCACCTCGACGTCCGTCCAAACAAAGACATCTCTGCTCTTACTTTTCGCCATTGCTGTTCTTCATAACGGTATTTTCTGCAAGTAAGCAGAGCAGACAATCAGCTTCCTGTTTACACCGGCACATGCATGCCCAGTGTAGGTAAATGGTAACGTGATATGATTTCAAAACTCGTATTAGTGTGGATGTAGCCTCGGAGAGGAGGGGCTATTCACAGACTTACTTAATTACCTCTTACCTAATTTGGGGGCAGTTCCTGTCCTGTTCAGATTCCCATCACTCAGATTGGGGGCCATGTCTGAGTTAGGGTGAACCAAGATGGCACCTGGAGAGGAGAGGAGGGGCTATTCACAGACTTACCTAATTACCTCTTACCTAATTTGGGGGCAGTTCCTGTTCTGTTCAGATTCCCATCACTCAGATTGGGGGCCATGTCTGAGTTAGGGTGAACCAAGATGGTACCTGGCTGTGCTTCAGTGGAAGTTCCCCTAGCACTGGTGAATGAGGACACATGCAGTTAACATATGCTGATACCTCAAATTTGTTGTAGGTGAGTGAATGAAAAGGTGAATAATAGGAGTGTAGTTCTCAGGTGTTTTGCTAGAAAAATACCTACATAGAGACCACAGGTCTCACTCCCCAGGTGAGACCACATGGACTCATGGATGAGTATGTGGTCTTCAGTAATGTAGGGCCTGGTTTCTATGTTGGAAACCTCAAATCCATTTTGACCAATGGTGTGTGTGAGGTTGGCCGAGCAGCCAGAGACATGAAAAGGGATGCAGGTGAAGTTCAGCAGTCCAAGTGAATTTTATTTACAGCAGTGGAGTCCCGTGCAGATATTTACAGTGCATTAAAGATGGTCTGCAAAAATTAGGAAAAACTAAAATAAACTATTTTCCCAAAAATAGGAAAATACCAAAAAGAAAATATAACAAACAAACAAAAATAACACTTATCATACAATAGAATCAACCTACTTATAGGCCTAAATCACAGGTAAGTATAACCAAACCTTTTTTGTTTCTCCTTTAAGTTTCCAATAGATTAGTTAGTCTACTCAGTTTAAGTCAGTTTAGTTAGATTAGTCAGTTTAGTCAGGTTTCTAACATAATTTATTTTAGGTTAGTAGATTATGCCTATTTTAGCTTAATAGGTTATGTCTTATTTTATTTCCTGAGTTAAGTCTTATTATTTTTCCTTCACAGGTAAACAGGTAAGTAAACCTTAAAATCAATGACAGGTTAATCAGAGATATAACCTTTTGGGTTTAACGCTTTTCCTTTCTTCCCTGACAGGTAAGATACAGGTAATATAACCCTAACCCAATAAAATTCACCTTTCTTCAATCTAAACATCAAATGAACATTACATCATCACAACAACATAACATTGGAAATTCTTGAAATAAATGTAATGTAGTACCAAAGTGGTATATTATTTTCAGTTCTTTTCAAACTCAGTTCTAGTTCTTTGTTCTGTAGTTCAGTTCAATTCTGTTTTAAGATCCATAACACTCCTATCACACTGGCAGCGATGTATTCAGCAGTCAGACGTGTACATTAGATTCTCATACTGGCACGTGTGTTCAGCTCTCAGATCCGTGGGTAGCTCGCCATCCTGTCTCAGTTTGTGTGTTAAAAGGTAATTCCGGGATTTTTCAACCTGGCCTCTATGCCCACAAAATCGCTTTTCATACCTTTAAGTAGATCCCAAAAGTTTCTGAGTTTCTCCGGTCCATCGGCTCAACCGGCAGTCGCGTAACGGCGGCTCTATGGCGGCAACGTAATCCGTAAAGGCATTATCCAAATGTCTGATATGTCAATTACGGTTGATACGTGAGTCGGAGAGACGAGTTTTGAATTTATGTAGAGGAACTGCTAGAACTTGCAGCAGCTGGTTCACCCTCTCGCTTCCATAAACTATCTTCATATCCTTTTCACCATTGTTTTCCGAGCTGTTTCTGTAGCGACCATTTCCATAATGTTGTCAGACATTTGGATAATAACACGACTAACAATCTGAGCCCGTCCGTGACAAAAACAAGCACTTTTAGTGGACGTATTTTGACCGGCCGAGTATGCCTTTACGGATTACGTTGCCGCCATAGAGCCGCCGTTACGCGACTGCCGGTTGAGCCGATGGACCGGAGAAACTCAGAAACTTTTGGGATCTACTTAAAGGTATGAAAAGCGATTTTGTGGACATAGAGGCCAGGTTGAAAAATCCCGGAATTACCCTTTAAGGTATTTGCAGGCTTGCATTAAATGGTTAAAAAGTAGTTATTTATGTCTTTTACAAAGTAAATTATCTATCTCTTTCTCTCCGTTTCTCTCTCTGCAGTGCACGATTCTAACTCTGCACCTGTGCTGTAACTTTTTTTCCGAGAGAGGAAAAAAAACAATGTCTTTCTTAAAGGGATATTCACTAATTAAAGGGGAATGTTTCATTATGAATTTGTATAGGCATATGTTTTAATTGTTTCTTCTTACAAATTATTTAATATCAACATCTTTAATTGTAGCCTAATTTATTTGTAACTTATTTTATAACCATATTTTAATGTGGGTTACACCCATATGGAAAAACTCATGTGTTTACAGCACAATTTGCTAGGCCCCGCCATCACCCCCTATTGGTCAATTTCAAAAACAGGTTGGGGGCATGTTTCAACAGCTTAATTAAAAATGTCAACCAAGTTTGGTGATATTTGGACAAACTGTCATTGATTTAAGGCCAAATTTGCGCCAGGCCCATGCACATGTTTGGAACTGGTGGCACCCCCTATTGAGCGACTTCAAAATAATTGTACACACATGTTTCAACATTGTTATAAAACATATCCTGCAAGTTTTGTAATGATTGGACAAAAACATTCTGATTTATAGTCAGATTTGTGTTATGCCAAGCCTATTTTCTGGCATTTGTAGCGCCCCCTAGTGGTATATTTTAATGAAACTTTCAGGGTATGTTTCTGATACATATGTGGACATATCCTGCAAATTGTGTGATGATTGGCCACGCCCTTTTGAAGTTCATTGGTCAATATCTTGAAAACTAAATAAGGTATGAGCAAGCTTTATATAACTTTTGATAAGCTTGGTCCAATAATGATCCACAGAAAATTTGGTAGTCATTTGGGACAAGGCTGGAACCCACCTGTATTTAAGGGACAAGGCTGGAGCACCAAGGGGGAACAAAATCTCATGAGAGACACGGCCAGCCGGCCAGCCGGCCAACAATTTAAAAAACCTGACAATTACAGGTGGGTTCCACCTACTCAAGAGACCATTATCAGTTATCTTATTGTAAACAGTCACAAGGACAGCAATGTTCAATTATCATATGTTATCATTAAAAAATACATCCAAGCTTATTTTAAAATACGTTTCTTTAAAAAGGGTGCTTTAAATATTCTAATCCCTAAACAGAAACACAAACACCCCTCCTACTCTACCACACTTGGTCTCTTCCCCTGGGAACCCTTCTATTTAAATCGAATGGACCCTCCTGGTTGGATTTGGCAGTTCCCGGTCTATAGCAGAGGAAGAGACAAGTGTAGCAGAGAGGAGAGGTGACAAACAATTTAAACAATTTATAAAACAATGTATTATGCCAGTATGATGTCTTGTTGTGAGTGTTGCATCAGTGCCTTACTTTAGGGCACAGGGTTTCCCTGTGACAGTGGGCACAATGACTGATCCAACCAATCTGTGGAGTTGACATGTCAAACACACTTTAGATTTCTCAGTTAGTGAGGACAAGGCCACCATCTTCTAAACCCAACCTTCTGCTGGGTCCCCACATGACAAGCATGTTTTAACCCATCATGTGATGACATGTGACTCCCGTGCTGTAATAAGGAACTAATATGTCTATGGTTTGATCAATAATAATTTGTCAATAATAATGTTCACAATGTGTTGTCAGTAATGTCTCTGGTTTGATGTCAATAATAATGTGTAGTGGAGGTGTAGGACAGTGTAGGGCCTATTGAGGATACTTCTGGGGCACCAAAAAGTTTCTACTTTTAAATGTACTCAAGTAAAAAGTAAACTTATTCATGCAATGGATAGACAATGCTGAAATTAAATAAGAGAGGAGACTTTTTTTGCATTAAAATTACTTTAATGCACTTCTCCATCAAATTTGAAAAAAACATGTTGAGGTAAACTAACATGGACAGCATTCACATCACAGCATCCAGTTCTAAAGTTGGCCAAACTACAGCCTTGTAAAAAAATAAGGGATAGTTCAGTTTTTTTTTTTTTTTTACACATCCTAAGGTTCTTGTCAAAGACTTGAAAAGCATTTTTAAATCGGCAGTATGGTTACTAAAAATGTCCACTGGAAGCTTGTTAGCATTTTGTAGCAATGCTAGTGGAACCGAATGGGTCCAGCTAGCCAGTATTTACCAAACCAGATACGTTCACCATGGGTGCCGACCGTTTCGTCCTCATCACTCGTTAGTGGCCATCTTCTGTAGCTTCTCTAACTGTCATATTATGAGGAGGTGTCTATAATCAAAGACTCCCATGGACCAATCAGCAAGAGTATGGGCAGGTTAATTTACCATTGATTGGGATCTGATTCGCTGTTGAGAGGGAGGGCTGTGATGGAGTGACCCTGGCGGAAACAGATGGCCGCAAGGTTAATAGTTGGGCCAGTGAAAAAAATACTAACTTGTAACTTGTACTTTGAAGTACTTTAAACTTTGAAGGTCAGAATTGTGTTTGGACTAGTGGATAATTGCAGTGGATACTGTAACGTTAGTTAACGTTACTTACCTCAAACGATGTTGTGTCCTCAAAATGCCTTGGTGTCTCAGCTGCAGCCCGAAATGTTCCCGTGCGTGTTTGTGTGTGTGTGAGCGTGCGCGCATACAGCAGGGGAGGGAGGGGCTGACTGACTGGGCGTGAGAGATGCTTTGCTGAAGCAACGGCTCAAAACACAACATTAGAGATCTTTTATGTTATTATGAGAAGTGTACAAATATTTTCGGTTAATTATGAAACTGTGGCGGGACAAATTAGACTATGGCGGGCCACCACAGTCTAGGTAATTAATGGGAAACACTGTAATCTCTCCTTAGACCTGACTGTTTTTCTCTAAGGCAGCAGAATTAAAAGGTGTTTGGTTCTAGTGAGGGTCTGCTAATGCTGGTCAGTTATTTAGCAGAAAGAGAGACACTTAAAAAAAGTGCCCTTTCAAAGCTTCTTTTTTTTTTGTTGAATTAAAGGACCTGTATTTTCCAATGACTTGATTGTACTGGAGAGTGTTTGGCATTTCCCTGTTTAAAGGCCTCCCTCTTCTGGAGGTTTAATTAGGACAAATTACACTTTGTAATTTTAATTAGTAGATTCTTTGAATCTTATAGCCACAAAAATGAGAGGTAGAGAAGAAAGAAAGGAAAGGGTGAGAAAAATCATCAGTAAGCACTCTGCTTTCCTTGATTACTCCATGTTGTTTTGGCTTCCTATAATCAATCAGACAGTCCTAAAGCACTAATGGAACGAGTTGATACAGTGTTGGAGGAAAGTAGGACACACATAGTCCTTGTTTAGATGTGGTAGAGCCCTCAGTCACTCTAAAGAATGAGACAATCTAAAGTACATTTGCCCTTTGATGAATGTAATTATGTGTCTGCTCCAAATACCTCCAGGTCTGTGTAGAGCTGCTAGTATGATGCAGTTTGTTTATCCCTGTTTACTGTGAATGTTTTAGTTGACTGGATGAACAAGCTAGACAGTTTTCTGTACAGTTTATTTTATGCCACACATAATGATTGGTTAACAATGTTGCACCCTTTTCAGAGGAGGCGCATCATCATCAACATGGCTCTGAATCCATCGATTAAAATGAACAATTGGAAACTTTTTATCTGCGGATATTGTGTTGTAAACCACATGTTGCACGACCAAAAATGTAGTCCCCTGTATGTGTGCGAATTTCACACTGCCTTGTTACCCCAAAAAGATCAACATCACGTGGACAAATTGGGACAAAATCAGCAACGACCCTGTCCACTGGCCCTGCATGACGTCACTTCATTAAATGACGTTGGTGCCAAACAGTTTTTAATGTTGGCAGTTTCAGACTGGTGGAGTGGATGTATTATTCAGTTTTACTATCATGAGATAATTAATCGTTATCTATAATGAGTAGA
Source organism: Hoplostethus mediterraneus (assembly GCA_034670385.1). Taxonomy (NCBI): domain Eukaryota; kingdom Metazoa; phylum Chordata; class Actinopteri; order Trachichthyiformes; family Trachichthyidae; genus Hoplostethus; species Hoplostethus mediterraneus. The sequence continues at coordinate 3,631,436 of JAXDDW010000010.1, read as the reverse complement.
GTAGAGCGCAGAACCGGTAGACATCTTTCACACCACGTGTAGTACGCAGCCTTTTCAGTCCGATTACTGTGATAAGAAAAAAGGGTAATGTGTGAAGTGTGAATTTGGGTGACATTTTATTTAGAGCTTTTTTTCTTTCACCACATTGTGTTATAATGTAATCTGTAGTTTAAATAACATTCACTATGATTACATAGTGATGCGTGAATGGTTAACAACCTTTTTTTGCCTTAATATCTGGAGTAAATAGGTGTGTCACCTACATTATTGTAGTAATAATCATGATTTATATTATCATTATTATTATTATTCCTACGTATTATTGGGGTGTAAGAATAGCCTACAACTTCACATGTGACCAATTAATGGGTTGTTAAAACATCACCAGCACTGGATTCTCTCTCTGGGTTTGGCATCAGGGTTTTGATGGTTGGGATCTGTTCAGAATATTCTACATTGTAACAACGGCAAACAAGTCTGTTTTATTGCAAGTCCGATTACAACAAGATCCAAACTGGGTTCACAGATTTCTGTAATATCTGTCTGAGCAGAATGAGAGGCTGTAAACTGTCTTCTGTCAACTGAATCTTTCCTCTGTGTATAGTATTAAGGTAGAACAGGTTTAGCTTGTCCAGTTTCCTCTGCCAGGTAGGACCAAAACACAGATAAATATTGTTAAATCATCATTGATCTAGGTAGAGCGTATTTGTACTCCTCTATCTCTCTGGTCCCAGCATCTTCACACTCTCTGCCCCCAGAAATCCGGAGATTATGGGTGTGACAGCCAGAGATCTGCCCAGGGCCCAGTCTTCTCCTCCAGGACCAGAGCCAGTCCAGCGATAGGAGAGAGGGAGTAGATAGAGGGTAGGAGGGAAGAGGATAGAAGGGGTAGGTAGAGGATAGGAGGAAGGAGAGAGGGAGTAGGTAGAGGGGAAGTGAGGGGGCTGTCTGTCAGTGGAGAGGAGGAAGTAAGGCTGTGTGTGTGTGTCTGTGTCTGTATCTGTGTTTGTGTGTGTGTTTAGCCATCCCACATCCAGTCTTGTCCCAGATGGAAGCTGTCAAGTAGCTTAATGATGACTGTCTTTCCACACACACACACACACACACACACACACACACACACACCAATAAGCATATTGTTACTGTTACTGTTGACAGGTAAGCTGTTCTACTAAAGACTCCAACAGGTCAGTTATAAAAGAAAAGCTAGAAATCAAATCAAAGTCACTCAGTCACTCCAAGAAAGTGATGTCAAGTTTCTCTGAAGTTGTTGTGTTGGAGGCTCTCTCAATGCCACAGCCCTGTGAGCTTCCAAATATAGAGCTGATTGATTACAGCCATACCAAACAGTGCTGACTAGAATGGTCACTGGATACTCTTTCTATTGACAATCACTTTAAATGGCCTCGGGGAAAACACATGAGTGTAGCTTTCACTTTCAAGCTCCTTATATACACACACACACACACACACACACACACACACACCAATAAGCATCTGGTAAACCTTCCTCTTTTACTCTACACAACAACCTCTGTTGGATTCACACTGCAATGCTATTCAGTCCTAAAAAACAAAGTGGGTTTGCGTGTGTACGCGTGTGTGTGCACACTGCACCTTTAGTCTAGTTCTTTTGCCTTTAAATTAGGTGAAGATCAAACGTGAGCTGCAAAGCTAATCAAAACTAGAACTAGAGAATACAAAAATTCACACAAATAAATAAGAAAAATCATCTCTGTAGCTCCTTGTTCAGGTCCATCAAGTCTCTAGATGTTTCTAGCCAATGAGGTCTCCTGTCACTGAAACCCATGCACTTGGGTCAAACTGAATTATTTGTAAACTGGTATTTTTTATTTATTTTTTTATTCATTATTATTACTATTTATAGATTATTATTTGTTATTTGCCTCTCACTGTGAGTTGAGCTGGATATCAGAACACAGGAGGGGTTGACATTGATAAAAACAGGACTTTGTTTATTTTTTAGATAAGGACAGGCAATGTTGATGAAGCACATTGCTACAAACACATGATGCTGTACCAGTGTTGGCATTGACTTTTTGTTTTGAATGTCAAGTCATCATCTGAACAGGAAAAGCCTTCACACTCCCAGACATCAAAAGAGATAATCTAGCAGACTCCTGCTGTAGTTATTTGTTCATTCCTCCAGCCAAACACAAACTCATCGTTCCAGTGGGAGCTCTCCCCTGGAAACAAAAGGAGAGACTGATTTACACACCAAAGAGGAAAGTAGTGAATACCAAACACTCTCTTTCTCCATACTCTCTATCTTCAACAAGAGGAATCAAGCTCAAAACACTGTACATTTCAGTGATGAGACCTCAGGGGCGGTGTGGGGAAAAATGCAACCTAAAACCTGTTGGATAAATGAAACCAGACAACAGAGACAAGAGACTGCACAGTGCTGAACAGCTTCTTCCTAAGAGGCCGTCCATACATTTTGAATAATGCCTTATAAATGATGCCAGCATCAATACATGAGAAATGACCAGTCACATGATTCAATTCCCCCTGCCTCTCCTCTGACAGGACATCATTGGTTTCTCAATGACGTGTGGGGGGGGGGGGGGGGGGGGGTTGTTTCTCATTGTGTAAAACATTAGTCTAGTGCTGTAACATTTGAATGATGTGCTCAGGGTGGGAGTAAGATGTGTGGGAGTGGAAGTATTTTACTAGTGAAATGTTGTATGGTCAATCAATATGATGGAGTGGCTCGGCTGCTCTGTGGCAGGTGTGTGTGTGTGAGCCAGCTGAACAACTATTAACTAACCTCAATACAAACACAGCAGAGTAGAATAAAAGACAATGTATTTGACATTCAACATGTAGACGACACACACACACATAGACAACAGAAACATTTTTGGTCTACTCTCCAAAGCAAGACAAACCTCATGGAGTCATTAGCATGGAGCACAGGATGAAAAACAAAGAGTTTTGTAACACTGTTTGAAGGCTTCGTCACACCTTGACATGATGGCTCGCTTTGTTAGTCTGTTGTCATTCTACACTATAATTATTATTATAATACTATATTATATGATTATAAACTGTTATAGATACATAGATTTCCTGAAATAACAAACAAATGGTAGGTTATATGTGGAACACTGCACTTAGACACATGCACAAACACTATTTATAGCAAGGGTTGATTATAAATGTTCCTATTTTGATCTAGTACTTTGTGGAGCAAAGCAATTTAATTGTTATGTTTTTACAAACTCGAATATCAGTAATAAGTAGAAACTGCTAGTTTGCTGGATGAATCTTCACTCTTCCTCAAGGGAAATGAAGACACTGTTATCCAGTCATCTGCTACCAGTTACCATCCAATATGAAGGCAGTGGATAAAGAGAGCTTTGGTACAATCTGTGTGTATAGTGAGAATGTGTGTTTGCCTGAATACTAGGGTTTTACTATCTTGAGGGACACAAAATTAGAGACACCGGTGTGTGTGCATATGGACATGTGTGTATAATATATTATGTGTGTGTTCCTACTTCTCCTGGTTTTAGGGCTGGTCTGTCTCTACTGTGTCTGGATCTATTTGAGGCTCTATGTTTTTTTATCCTAAAGTGCTGTTTCATTTTGCAAGTTGTCTCCAATGGCCTTGACTCTACATTTTAATCTTCCATTCACTTCAATATCTCTTTCTATACTTTGTGTTTCTGTGTATTGGACTTTCACTGCCAAGCGCCTAAAAGATGAGCTGCTTTTGGATAATCTGGGATAATTGTTCTCTGCAATATGAATCTAATTTCTTTTATGCTTTAAATTGTCTTTCATATCCTGAAGATGAAACCATGTGAAATTAATTCAAGGGAGGTTTTGGAACTGGAGTATGTTGTGATTTTGACTAATATACGTAACACTGCTGTTTAGGGATGGGGATCATTAATTTCTATTGATATTGATACCATTATCGAGCCTGCTTAACGATCCGGGTCCTTATCGATACCACTATCGATACTTTTCTATGGAAAGACGAGACAGACGGCAATACATTTTTAACAGAACTGGTCTTGCATTTATTGCTTGTGTGAATTACTTTAATTTCTGAACATATTTTGAAAAAGAAATAGCCTACACACATGGCTCCATCAACATGAATGAGAAGAATAGTAAAATAATATATCAGCAGCAATAAATTAAATTCCAACAATGAAGACAACAATAGAAAGAAAATAAATATAGCCTATCCTTTACACAAACAAAAAGAGAAAACAAATTGACAGCTCTTAACAGTTTTTCTGCAAATGAGCATGTCGGCCTGTTTCAATAAGTATTTCGTTTTCACACTTAAGTGTGTGTACTGTCACTTTAAGAGATCGGGCAGACACCTGCTAGCTGCTAAGTAGCTAACTAGCCAGCCACCAAGAGGCTGTTGCCACTTCACTCACTGCCCTGGCTATCTTATTCTAGCCATTTTAAATTAGCTAAACTAACACCATGGGCTTCAATTTATTCGTGTTTGTTGGATTATTATCAATTGGATTATTATTGTCAATGAACGGGACTTTGGCTGCATGCACCATCCATGCATACCTTGAGTTGATGAGGATGGTCCCGCAACAGCTGGAGTTGTTACCGATGCTGTTCCTACTCGAAGACAGTCATTTGTGTTTTAACATTGAGGAGGTGTTTCCTCCCTTACATGAAATGACCCTCGAACACAGTTGGCATTTCGCCTCCTCTATCTTTCACTTTAGTGAAATGTAGCCAAGCACTTGACCATTTTGCACGCTCCGCCATTATCTTAATGTTTGAAAATATGGTCACCCTAGCTATAGGCTCGATAGCAGAACCGATAAGCTCCGACCTTATTGATTACCGGGTTTTGAGAAATTTGGAAATTTGGGTTTCGATCCCCATCCCTACTGCTGTTGGATGAGAACCTTCAAAAATCAACTTTTCAGCAACTGAGGAAACCACCTTTATTTTCAGCTTGATGAAAACCACAACATTGATACTTATCAAATTCTACAATACGGGCAGTGTTAGGGGAGAGAATAGATGCAAAGATGTGTCCGTATATATCTTGTTTAGAGAACCACTGTGGTACTGGGAACCAATGCAGTCCATCAAATCAGATCTAATGAAATTTATTTGAAGTGCATTTGACACAGCAGCATCCCAACAAACCAACTACAACTACACAGAAAATAACCTGCATTTGTACACAGTAATATAGAAAAGTTAATGTAAAACACAAATATAAATAATAAAACAAATAAAATAAATGTAATAAAAATTACACAAAGCAACAGTAACATGGTGGAAAGCTTTGGCTTTCATGTAGCTCAACAAGTGGGTCTCTGTGACGTCTTCTTCCTCCGTTCTCTAACAAACTCTAAGAAATTTGGAGCTGTTCATGCTTGTCATGTAGTTGTGGTTGGGGCTGTAATGTTGGGTCCCTGGACACTGCAGGTGTCTGTTAGCTTGATAATGTGGAACAACACAGTTTAATTTGGAGTGTGTGTGTGTGTGTGTGTGTGACATTTTTGATGACTGTCATTCATTCATTCATTCATTGTATTCATTTGTATTTATTCATCTTTTCAGCTTGAATCCTTTCAGTGAACTGCTCCTTTAAATTGCCCCACAGGGACATTAAAGGTTCAGCTGTCTGTGTTAAACCTCGTCAATGTGTGAGTGGGACTGGGATGCAGTAATGCTGATTTTAATCACCAGTCTCTTGCTTCTTCCGTCCTTCTTGTCCATGTTGGTTGGTCACTCTCTGTGTTGAGAGTATGAGCATTTCAGAGCATGTCACTGGTGGTGGTGAGGTGTCTGAGGTAGCTTCATAAGGCTGGCTTCATACTGCCATCGGGCAGTGCTTCCTTGTCTTTGTCAGTTTACAGAACAAAAGCTTAGATTTAACCTCTTGGCTGTATGTGAGATCGTCGAGCCAGAGGGTCTTGTAAGTTAATAGGACTCAGACTCAGGTGATGATTTATGTACGTGCAGAGGATTAATTGTTAAACAAAAATAAGTCAATGAAGTAGACAGAAAAAACTGTCTCTAACCAACTAAGGAAAAATGAACTAAGTATACATAACATAAACAACGTGTTCACATCAGCATGGCCATACTGTACTGTACCTCCCCCCGACACACAATAGCACAATAATCCTGGTAAATACTTGCATAAATCTACACCAATACAAAACGTAGCCTTCAGTTAACTGCTGATTGAAATGCTAAACACAACAAACTTGGGATAGTATAGTGTAGTGGAGTTGTAGCAATGAATGATTGACTTAATGAGGTAATGAATGAACCAAACAAACACAAGTGTATCCATATTTGAGTGTATCTAAACATATGAAATTATTTATCATACAAGTGATATACTGGTGATAAGTGGCGTGCCTTCAGCTGACTGTGTCAGTGTATTTTACAGTTAAAAGCCTCACCTCATCTCTCTCATATTCTATTTGACATATAGTTGAGGCATCTAAAATGCCTTTTTATGCCAGTGCTATATTAGGCATATAGAGGTGAGGAGACACCTTGACACCTTGAATGTCATCAGTCAGTCACACACTGAACCTCCTTTCTTCTTCTCCCTCTGCTCAAGGGTTCATGTATAATTCAATCTGTCACAGTGGTGAAGTTCAGAGACAACGTGATGAGTTCTTATCCCTACAAGGTACCATATTAAATTATCTTAATATTAGTCAGTTTTAGCTCACCAACTCTACAGTAAGTCTCCCTGACTATTTTGATCCAAGTGTTTTGTGGGCTTGGTGATCAGAGTTCTGTTCTACTCTGATCTTCATCACACCCTCTGAACACAACTTTAAACTATCAAGCATCAATAAAGACACATCTGATTTATTGTTTCATTTGTTTGGAACCAGACTGTGAAGTTACTGCGCTCTTATCAAGAGCAAAGCCCTGAAGTTAAACATCTTGATATCAGATTCACACAGCAGCTTGACTAAGGGAGGGAAATGACAATGTCTTGTCTCAGCTACTGTTGGGATTGGTTGGCTAGTTGGGTTTAACATCCCACATATTCCTGAGTTGAGTCACAGGAAACAGAGGGATGGATGGATGGATAGAGAGAGAGGGTGAGGGGGTGCAGGTGCACACACACATGCACTTGCACACACATACCTGGTAACCTTTACTGATGAGAGAGAAAGAGAGACAGAGAAAGATGTTCTTTAATAGATCATCTCACTTAAAAAGCCAAAATGAAAACAAAAAGACACAAACCATGCTCATAGAAAAACAAACGTATAAATATTGCCTCATAGAAACCATACACATGTGCGGGCTCGCGCACACACTGCTTTAAAACTTTCCAAACTCCACACAGCATGTTGAGCAAGTTTAGAACCTGTGTTACCCGAGAACATTGCAGGAAAACATGGATGACAGTTTCATTAAGTGTGCAGAAAGGACAACCATTTCCCACTCCCGGATCCACCCGTGCTAAGAAGCAGTTTGTCGCCAGGGCCCCGTGAGTTATTCTCCACTGCAAGTCCCCTGACCTCTTAGGGAGTGGCAGCTTGTAGAGCACCCTCCACCTGAACCCTAACCTGGCCTCAATATGCAGTACTCCCTGGCACTGGTTCTCATGGACATAGCTTGCATAACCCTGAGGTTCCTAACCTCCATGCAAGCTATGTATAACGCCTTACCCTGCACCTGCCCAAACTGTCCCAGGCTCAGAGTAGCGAAGGTTAGTAACCTTCCTCCTCTATCCTGCCAGCCCCCTGTTTCTGCTTCCACCTGCACTGCAGTGAAATCAGGCAGCTCCAGGTCGGTGAGGCCTTGCCCCCCCCCTCCTGGATGGGAAGGTACAGCACCGTAGCCCTCAGCCAATGATGCCCAGACCAGACAAAGTCCACTAGCTTCTTCTGAATGTCTGCCAGGAACCCGCTGGGGGGGTTAGGACAGCTAAACGATGCCACAGGGATGAAACCGCCAAGTTGTTAGCTATAAGTACCCTGCCTCTATGACATCGGTGGCAGCAGCCACCTCCATTTGGGAGACAGCCCTAGACAGTTCATCAAAAGTCAGTCCTTTGTGACTGTGAAAACTGCAGAGATCCCTCAGTAGCACATCAGTGTGTTCAGGGTTACAGTACTCAGCAAGGCAGAATAAAAACGCACAGCCTCGTCCTGCATTTCCCCAATGACAGATGTTACTTGCCTGTTGGGCAAATGCAGACAATGTATACCTTGTTTCTCGGACATATTTTTTTCCGTCCCAAAGAAAAAGGAGCTAGGAGCATCCATTTCTCTCAGCAGGGTGAACCGAGCTCTCACAAGAGCACCCCTTGCCCTGTCCTGAAGAAAAATCCCTAGGTCTCTATGCAACTGGGACAGATTCTCCCACCGCCCACCATATCACTGCCTACTAACTCACTCTCCACCTCCCTTATGCCCTGCTCCAAAGCAGCCAGTGCCCTCTTTTTCTCAGCTGAGGAAAAGGCTGTGTATTGCTGACAGAAATTCCCTATGTGGGCTTTGCCAGTGTCCCAACATTGACTAAGAGATTGAAACTCTCCTTTCAGCTGCCTCCACCTAAATTCCTCAAAACTGGAGCAAAACGTGACATCCTGCAGAGCTTCACATTAAATTCCAAGTAGACTGATGGAGTCCTGATGAAATGGCCAGATGAGCCATGGCAAAATGATGGTCTGAGAAGCTCACAGGACAGATCTCTGCTTTAAGTAGTCTATTACTGTGGTGCTTAAAAATGTATAGCCGGTCCAGTCGGGCTGCGCTCACCCTGTCCACCCCCACTTTGACCCAGGTGGATGCTTGAGCCTCCATGTGTCCACTAGCCCACTACTCTTGACTATATCTGTCAAACCACCCACAGACACAAAGTGAGGTTCCACCCCACTCCTATCCTGGGTGAAATCAAGGGTGCAGTTCCAGTCCCTCCCCAGCACCAACACTGTGTCAGAGGTCAAGACTAACATCTCCTGCTTTAGCTGCCCAAATGGGACTATTCTTTCCCTGCCTGTGTTTGGCGCATGAACATGAACAAAAACAAACTCCCTATTTTAATGCTAGCCCTCACCACTAGCAGTCTGCCTTTGTTCACCTCCCTCTGTGAGATGATCACATCTGAGCCTGTGGGAAAAAGGATGGCCACCCCAGCACTAACATTGGTGCCATGGCTCATCACCAAGCCTCCATTCCACCCAAGTCCACCCGAGTCCACTTCATTGTCAACATCACTATGGGTCTCTTGTAAAAAACATTTACATTTCTCTGTTTTATATAATGAAAAACCAGCCCCCTTTTTGCCCCGTCTCTGGCGCCATTTATATTTAAAGAGCCTATTCGTAACTCCTACATATCAAAAGAAAGGGGGAAAAATAGAAACCAGAAGAAAAAGAAAAAGGAAACCACCGGCCAATATGTGCTTTGAACCTTAGCCATTGCTAAACCTTACGTGAAACAAGGCTCTTCCTCACAGAAGTGACCCATTTACTCAGCCTATACTGCCTCCTAGGTGTCAAGATCTTGATGTCTGCTGACCTACTGGCCTGAGGTGCCAATCTCAGAAACTTCTCGGAGTCTGGAAAGAAAGCAGTAATTTCTTATTTTTTGTTTCCCCCAGGAAACGTTTCAGCTCCTTCAATGTGTAAAGATCTTCCTCATCCTGTTCCTCAATGTCAGACTCTAGCGATGGTGACTCTCCTTCTGACACCAACCTTGTCCCCCCCTCCACTCCACCACTCTGCACTTCCATCAGCTCCTCTCCCTCTGGTCGTTCCTCCTCATGTCCTGCCCTGCTCTCTAAGCCTGCGTGCCTCTCCCTCTGCTCTGGGAAACCCCCCTCCTGACCAACTGCCCCAGAGGAGCTCCCTCACTGGTCACCTACCTTAAACTTTTTCTTCCTCCTGGCCTCAATAACCCCACTCCCCACCAATGAGGTCAGGACAGGATGGGTCTCTCCATCCTGGAGAGATATATTAACAAACTACTCAAGAGATAGAACCCCCGCAAGGCAGCTGGCCAGACTCTGTTTCTCCCTCCCTCAGCTGTCTCCAGTCCTCACAGACATCTTCAATGTGTGCTTCATCTTCATCTGGCAGTATGCAGAGTTCCTGCGTGCTTCAAGGAATCCACCATTATCCCTGTCCCCAAAAAGCCATGGATCACAGGCCTCAATGTCTACAGACCTGTCGCCCTGACCTCTGTGGTCATGAAGACCTTTGAGCGCCTTGTGCTTTCACACCTCAAATCCATCACAGACCCCCTCCTGGACCGGCTGCAGTTCGCCTACAGAGCCAACAGATCTGTAGACGATGCAGTCAACATGGCCATCCACTTCATCCTCCAGCACCTGGACTCCCCTGGCAACTATGCCAGGATCCTATTCGTGGACTTCAGATCTCCGTTCAACACCATAATACTGCCCTCCTCCAGGATAAACTCTCTCAGCTGCATGTGCCTGACTCCATCTGCGGGTGGATCACTGATTTCCTGACAGACAGGGGGCAGTATGTAAAGCTGGGAAAGCAAGTCTCAGACTCCCAGACCACCAGCACTGGCGCTCCACAGGGCTGTGTGCTTTCTCCCCTGATCATCTCCCTCTACACCAACAGCTGCACCTCCAGTCACCAGTCCGTCAAGCTCCTGAAGTTTGCAGACATTACATCCCTCATTGGATTAATTTCTGATGGGGATGAGGCTGCCTACCACAGGGAGGCTGATCGCCTGGCTTCCTGCTGCAGCCTTAACAACCTAGATCTGAACACTCTAAAGACTGTAGAGATGGTAGTGGACTTCAGGAGGAGCCAGGCTGCGGTCTGTCAAGACCAAAACCTCCCGGCACTTGAACAGCTTCTTCCCCATGGCAGTGGAGGTCACAAAGCCCCCTGATCCCCCACCCCCCCGCAGACACACAACACCAAGATTTTCGCATCCTATCTGTTCAACGACTGCTTGTAACACATCTTCCACCGTAGCATCACTTTCCGATACGCACCGTAGTCCATGGCGAAGAGACACTTGCTGTACTCCACCAGATTTTGAGGCCATGCCGGACAGCCCGGCCAACAGACCCCAAACAAAACCTAATTCCCACTCTCAAACTAGGGCAAGCAGAATAAATCAGTTATAGCACCATGCCCCAGGAAAAAAAGTAAAAGAAAGAAAGGGAAATAAATTAATTAATGGGGAAAAAAAGGTTCCAAATGGGAATAATTCGCAATCAACAACACCTCACTCACACTCCTAGCTCCCAGCATGCAACAGAGAGAGAGAGAGAGATAGAGATAGAGAGAGAGAGGCATCTGGCTGTGTAAATAGCATGGTCAAGCCCACAGCTCTTTGTCAGTGTCTCCCACCTCCCTTAATCCAACATCTCCTCCAGAAACCAGCAGCTTGAAATGCACCAGTGGAGCTTGAAGTCATGAACAAGACTATGTAGGCCACGCTGCCTCAGGCAGGATTTCCTGGAACTCAGAGGATTCATGTCCTTATATCTGCCTCATACATTTCCATTGGTTATTACAAGATCTTAGAGATTTAGGGGAAGTTTTCTTCCAATACAGCACACAGACCTCAATTTCCCCCCTTTCTTCATTTACATTGTCTCTATAATTTGTCACCATACCTAATAATTATTGTTCCTCTTAAGTAATTCCCAGAATTCATTTGGCTGTGGTGTCCATGAGTACATCCTCATTAGCATATAGTCTGCAGAGGTTTCCGGTCCATACTGTGTGCTGCCTTGCTGCATCTGCCCCAGCTGCTCTCTTCAGCCACAAGTCATTTGTGTTTCCTCCTTATGCTTAGTGTCCATATAGTCAGAGGTATTTATTATGGAGGTTTCAGCCCTCTCCCCATATGTCTCTGTTCCAAGCTGCCTCCACCTATCCAAACATTTAGACACCTTAGGAATCCACAGCCTATTGAACACATACTATGTACCAATTACCTGCAGTAATTATACAGTACTTCTTTGCAACTAATCAGTGTTTAATAGTAGATATTACCACAGCTGGAAATGACTTTTATTTATTCCAGTACTTAATTTCAATTCACTTCAATTCCATCATCCTATCACATTTCAATAAGAACTTTTAATGACTTGAAGAGATTTTATAAGAAAATCAATGAAACTATAAAAGATCTAGGACTATAAATACCTACCTATGTTAAGCTGTCAGATAAACTAAGATATGAATAGATAGTTTAAATATGTAAACTTGTATAAGACAGACTAGACTAAAATAAACAGTGAAGAGTAACTATTTGCCCATCTTTTAATTCTCTCTCTAAACTGGGACTTGTAACATTTAGAGGTGAAGTAAAGTGTAATGGCCCTGATCCTCACCAGGTAGAAGTCATAGCCACCATAGGGAGGCTGCTGTTCACTGTGTGGGAGTCATTCTTGATGCTGTGTGGAGAAAATTCAGCAGTTTATGGCTAGCTGCTTCTATCTGCATATTCTCAGGTCTGGAACAAACTAGCAAAGCTTATTAGTTTTGATACTTCATTGGGAGATAAAAGCCCAACGTGGCAACAGGATGTGAATGGAGCAAACCACAGACTGAAATCCTTACACTGCGTTCACACAGACAGCAACATGATCAACAAATCCCTGTCTATTCATTTCCTATAGAGCTGAGCTACCAGGGAAACTCCCTCAACAGCCAATCCGATTTGAGTGCTTCCTGATTTCCAATGTGATTTCCTTCCATGATCAATAATTCTTCCAAGCAAGTGCAAAATGGATGAGAATTTGATTATAGCAAATATTCTGTTTTATTTATGCACACAGATGTCTAGCTAATTTGTGCTTGTCTGAACTGGGTAAGACAACATAACGTTATGACAGGCAATAACAGAGCAGCAAAAAAGACAAGATCTGCCTGTTCAGAATTTAGTAGCTGCACGAGACCACCACATAGATGCAACCAGAGCTTCTCACTCTGGCCAAAATCAGTCAGAATATAACTTGCTGTGTCAACACCCTCTTAGTTCTGGTTTCAAGCATGAAAAACCCTTAAGTTTGTTTATGGATTGTTCCTTGTTTTCTGGATTACAAGGGATGCTTTGAAGGGGATCAGTTTGAAGTAACGTCAAATGGGTTATATTATCATGGTGTTTGTTAATATGTCTTGTAATGAGTACCTTGTTGAGAAAGTTAGTGAGCCAATTTCATTAAATTGCATCAACATTGATCAAATTGAATCATTTATTACCTGTCAGAGCCCTGTGAAAGGCCTAAAAGTATAGTGCCACATTTCCCACAGAGGTCCTAGTTTGAGCACCACTGGTGTGAACGATGATGCCATCTAGCTGAAGTTTCATCAACATCAATGTTGAGACACTGTGGTTGACCAAGTGGTCGACCAGGCGTTGGTCCTGCCACCCCATATTGGTCAGTAATGACTGTGTGATTTGAGATGAGGTGAAGACATGGATTCAGCAGGGAAGAGTCACAGTTGGCTTTTTCTACCTTGATGGTCTCAGTTACATGAGGATGATCTGAGTACAGAAACATTTTGTGAACATTTTGCCGATCACACACCAGGGAAACAAAAAATGATGCCTGAGGTTTTGAAAATCTCTCCCTCGACTTTCTCTCTCTCCATCTTTTTTCTCATTCCCTTCCTCCTAGTAAATGTTCCCTATAGTCTGGCTGCTCCCTTCTCCTGTTTGGCCATGGTTTTCCACCTGCCACCATCACATCTACTTCGTGTTGCAGTCTAGTGAGCAAAAGGCTTTCAAACTACATTAGAGGTCCACTGATTCCTCTCTCATTAGACATTGATGGGAGGTTGATGTTGATGAGGTTAAATTGTACAGAATCTCTCCTCCTCTTGCTCTGTGTTTGATAGAGGAAACATGGGGGTGACATAACTGCTGTCTCTGTAGTCTGACATGGATTTCATCTTTGTTATTTCACGTTTCCTGATGTGTTGTTTGTGTCTGCCTATTGCTGCTACACAGGACTGCCTCTCAGTCCTGCAGTGAGACAGGCTGAGTCTGGCCTGGTTGAATGGACTCTTAGGTTTAGTAAATGGATGGTCATGTGGACAGACATCTTGAGGGGATTAGTGGCTGTGAGAGATCAATAGCTTCACTCAGCTAATAAACTAATCTTCTGATCAGCATCCAGGTCAAGCATCCGTTTCAGAAGACTTAAAAATGACCACGTGACCTCATATTCGATGTCTTCCTTGTCCTCTGGGTAGAGCTGGATTTGAAAACAAAGTCAATGGCAGTTCAGTGAAATCCATTTCCTAGTTCATGGAAATGGAGCAAATGATTACTGTTAATTCAGTCTTTACTTGTACAAGAACGACCATCAGTAGTGTCGATAATAATGACTGTTTGAACATAGAACAGAAAGAAATATCATAGGAAACATGACAACAGGTCAAATCAGTGTGAGATCTGTGATTAAATAAATGTAAAATGGTAACTTTACTCTCACGTGTCTCTTTAATCACCAAGTATAACAATACAATGTATTATTACTAGTCTGTATTGACACTGATATGCAGTGCAGTATTCTACACAGCTTGTAGGAATTGAATACACTTGCAGAGTATGTTTAGAGTATATGAATGAAACTACATTGTATGAAGGTCGTTGATCCCAGAGTCCTGGAACCACACAGGCATCTACTACAGCTTCCTAGAGATGATGTTAGTATTCCTTAGGGCTCATATAATCCTGTTGCTTATCTAATGACCAGAACCTTAGTGAGTATTTAGAGACCCACCAGTGCTCCTCCCTTCAATACATAATACTAACCTCTCTATAACACAAACCTCCCTAAAGGCCCTGTATATTACTAACTCACAAAGGGAAAACTGTTTTTTAATCAACCCAAGCAGAATTATGTGTCTTCAATTGTATTTGTAAGTCAAGAAGCGACAGCTTCTGCTAATTCTTCTTCTGCTAGAAAATGTAAGTAGTGCTTATTATTGTCCTCTTGAAATGATTGTCCTTATAAAAATGAGCTTATGTGATTAAAGTACTGGGGGCTGGGCCTGGACCAGGACTGGGTTTCTAAATCCCATTACTACCCTTCTCTCTGGTTTAAGCTCATGTGTTCTTTTGTGTCTTTGTTCCAGCTTAGACTGCTCTACCACAGTTGTTGCTTCTTAGGAACACTCACTAAACAACCCATGCTGCAATATATATATTTATTAAAGATACATTAATTCTAAGTAATTCAAAGCTATCCTAAAAAAGTGAGTTTTTAAAGTTGATTTAAAAGAGACACAATGCTCCTCATGCAGGTCTTTATGTACACGCTCTGACTGAAAATCCCTGAGATTGTTTATCAGGTGTTGCTAAAAGAAGAAATAACTCATTTGTAAACATTAGTCATCTAAAAATAATAGCTACATCTCAGTTAACTCATTTGTTTTAATGTAATGGCTATACTGTCCTCCTGGAGGTGTTGTAACATCAATTAGACAGACAGCCAAACTCTGTTCAAAACAACATGAGAGTCAGGATACAGCCTTCTAGCTCCAAAGTTTAATGAAGACGAAATCAAGTCAAGAAGTCATGAAGTCATGAATTAGGAGTGAAACTGAAATTAAATATAAAATGCAACACAATTACTGTGGTGTCCTCAAACACAGGTAAGTACGTGCCTAAGCATAATGAACAAGAGTAACCTAGTGCTTCTGAAATACAATGTATGAAATCCCAAATTGTACCAAAATCACAAAATGTACATGAATTAAATGCAGGTTAATAGTTTTGTAGTATGATTGGCTAATTGCATACAAATGAGTTCGGACTGACTGGTATAGCTAGCATAAAGGCAGCATCCAAATTCCCATCAATACTAGTAGATGGCCTGCCAAACAACAACATCTGTACTTACAGGCAGTGCGTACGCTGGGAAAACAACAGGGTAGCTTTAGATTAAGTCTTGTGTCTCCAACATGAAAATCTAACATCCTAACAGTATGCTTTCCAAAACGTCCTAATTCCTGTCTGCAGAGGAATATAACTGAGTGCAACAGAAAAACAGCAGGGGGTGCTAAATGACAAAAACAGATAAGATAAAACAAAAACATAACAACTGCCTGGAGGGCAGAATAATGGCATAGTATTTCATAGTCACATATTCTCCATAGAGCTTGTATCACCAAGGCTCTTGGGATATGCAGTGCAGTCATTGAACAACAAGATATTTTTGCTCCATTGATCTCAAGCTCTGTTCTTCCACTGTCAAACAAGGCCGTGTTAAGCCTTGGTTGTAGTAATGCTTGCACTTACAAAGCCATTCTAATGTTGAGAGGTTTGCTCTGTTCAAGGCCACTGAGTTGTTGGCCTCAGCCTGCATTCATTCTACAGCATGATGTGATGCAATGGAAAACATGCAGCTGCGTTAAACATCAACACCCAACAATATACCAAAACCAATCAAATAATCTTATATTCAGGAAGTGATGTTATTTCTGAGAAAAAAAGATTCTGTAACATTTTGCTATTCCATTTACTCTACACCCAAAGCAAGGGACCACATTTCATGAAACGTCCTCATTTATAAACCTTCAGCTCTATCATTCATTCATTTCAGTTCACTAAAGCTAATAGCTGAGTCAGCGAGAAAAAGTAACCTTGGTAGCTGCCCTAAGGCTCTGTACACAAAACAGAGTGAAGCATTATATTTTAGATGAACACAGTTATACAGCCCTTTGCACAGTATGTACTTTAAATGTAACGTCTAACAGTAGTAGTAAGATGGATGTTTCTATCACTGGCGTGGTTCGTGTTTATGGTACAAGAGGCTCTTCCAATGCTTTCACATGCTGTCCTCTTTTAGATGACTGCTGTTCCTTGTCTTTCTCATGTGAGGAACTTTGTGAGACCCACAACATTTTCATCTAATAGTCAAGTGTTTTTCTAGCCATGCTTGTTTTCAGTGAGGATCATATCTTTTCTCCTTCAAGATGTTCTTCTCTTTATGCTATATCAAGGTAGATTGGTGTTGCTCCACATACAGGATGTTTCATCCAAAGCTTTGTAAAACCATGACTGCATATATTTTATGTATGCTGTAGGTGGACACAATGGGAATCAAACTCCTAACCCTGGCAGTGTTGGTGTAACGCTCCACCCATTGAGCCACAGTATATTATGGATGGATAAATGCCAGGTTGTGATGCCTGTGTGTCTTGCAGGTAGTGATTCAGTCTCACTAGCAGGGGAAACTCTCCTTTATGGTAGATATTGCATTGGTGCATCATCTAGCCTCCAGCCCTGCTGACAAAACACACACACACACACACACACACACACACACACACTCTCTCTCTCTCTCTCTCTGACAACATGTTGTGTCTCTCTGCTGTGACTCGTTGTATCCCAGTACATCTTGTCGTTCTCTCCTCTTCACTAACCCTCCACCCCTCTCTGTCTCCTCCTAGCATCTTCTTACAGAGGGGCCTTGCCTCTATGAATGAGTCTCAAAGAATAACATTACTGATCTCTCAAGCTACTGCCCATCCATCAATCACACAGCTTCTATCACCAACAATAATACTATTAGTACAGTGGTCATATTGATATTATTATGACTCATCATTATCATCATTACTCACATCATATAATTTAAGTGTCTCCTTAATTAGAGTGTACTCTGTTCAGCAGTGCTGGTGTGATCACTTGCAGAGCCCCTGTTCACTATATTAGAAGAAAACCATCTAGAAGATGAAACATAGATGTTTGGTTCTTTGATGCCTCTTATTTTTAAAGCATTCATATCAAACAGGGTGTTGTTGAATTGAGTAATGTAGTGACGTCTCACTACATACTGTATATTAAAATGCTCTGGTGATATGTACCACGTTAAAATGCTTCAAAGACAAGAATGTCAAACACATGATTTAATTGAATACATACAGTCAATACCAGGGGTTTTCAAAGTGTGAGGCGCGCCTCCCCTGGGGGGCGCCAAAGAGTTTCAGGGGAGGGGCGGAAAAAAGCAGGGAAATATTTTGTTTAAAATAAAATTATTTATGCTTTCTGGAAAAGAATAAAATCGAATTTAATAATATTTCAATTTTAATAATCCTGACAGCGGACGTGTCAAATTATTTTGAACAAAACATCTGATTAAAAGCAAGTACCGGTCGAGGCTGTAGGTTGCAGGTTGCGCTTGTTCCTGTCATCAGTACAGCCCCGCATCCACCGTCTGTGTGCAGCCAAGACGCAGACTCACCGCTCCCCAGTGCTTAATTTGTGACGGGGCTAGCCGGCAAATGCCAAGAATCCGATTTACAACGCGTATATTAAACTGGTATTAAACAACGTTACGTCCAGTGAACATTCCAAGAGTAGGTGCGCGACTCCGCGAGCCAATCAGAGCCTAATATGTAAATAGATACACGCACGCACAGACAGACAGACAGACAGACAGACTGGAAGCTTAAAAAAATATGACAACATCAACGTTTACTTAGGTACTGATAGCAAGCCGACAAAACAGATTCACGGTTAACGTTAATGCAGCACAAAGCTGGCTTCTGGGCTGGAGACACAGAGGTAGGAAAAGTTTACCCTTTTTCCTCCGCGGGGGGGGGGGGGGGGGGGGGGCGCGAGTTGAGCCCCGGCATCTCTTATTTTACAAATTAAGCACTGCCGCTCCCATTAAGGTAGAGAAGGCTATGTACGCTATCCATGGTAGGGTTAAAACGAGTGAACACTGTGTATTTTTCCCAGAGCGTGTTATAAACTTTACTTAACGGGTCAGCCCTTACGCATGGTGTCGGGAAGCAGCATTGCGCACCAATGGGTTGTGGGGTTAAACAGGGGTTAAAGTGAGCCGGTGTTACAGATCTACTGGTTTCCACGTTAACTGGTTACCTTTGTTTGTTCGTCGGGTGCTTCGCCAGCTGTTCCAACCACGGAGAGGAAACGTAGCTGACCTTGCGAATGCCTGAATGATTCTAATAATATATCGCTCATTTCATTTAGATTATTGATGCTTTATGGAGTTTAGTGAAACTGGGATCAGAAACATTCTTAACCATATTTTGTTGTATTTTCGTCAAAATAAAAACTCCACACCGGGGGTTTCGAAACCATATATACAATCTAAAGGAAAAAAATCACACTATGCTGTAGCAGACCACTGAACTATACTGCCAGGGTATGTGGTGATGTCAAACATGTAGTCTATTCCGAAACTAAAACAAGTGTTTATCTTCCAGGTTCAAAACACCACTGCCAAATTAACTTGTGACCACTTTTATTGTGATGATAGCAGCCACACAAACCTAGTTTTTGCGCCTCTGAAGTTGAACATTGTTCGAAGACCTGAGGTTATAATGTCTGCTTAACATTTGGGGGGAAATAAACTGTGGGATCCGATGACAACATAATATAGTTACAGGTTTTGGACGGTTGCTGGAAATCCTTGAAAACGTTTGAATTTCAATGTGGTATGTACAAGGAGTGAAAAGTGCTTGGATTTGGTTAAAATGATTGAAACTGCTTGAATTTGTAATTGCATTACTTTCACGGTAAACCACTGGGTCAGTGACAGTTTGAAAACTGAAACGTTGTTCGGTTGCGTTTTCCTTTTAACTTGACAAATTGACAGAAAAAGAGCACTTAGCTTCAGCAGCAACAGACAGTAACAGTGTTTCATCTAGAGGGCTAAGTTGTTAGCCCTGTGCCCAACCTGGAGGTTTAGTGGATTGCACTTTGACCAACTTGGTTGTCCCTACCAGGAGAGTAACTTCCTGCTAATATAGGTCTTGTGGTCATTGAGGCACGCAAGCCCCCCGACCGACAAGGTGGCAATCCTTCGGGGAGAAAAATCATAAGCTGCATCAGCATAATCAAATCACATTTATTTGTATAGCCCTTAATCACAGTTACAGTCTCTAAGGGCTTCACAGTGCCCAACATGTGAAAATAATAAATTAGTACACGACATCCCCCAGCCTTAGACCCTCACAGAGGACAAGGAAAAACTCCCACAAAAACCTTACTGGAAAATTGGGCGAAACCTTGGGAGGGGCTACTCAGAGAGGGATCCCCCTACCAGGACGGTTGGGCTGCAATAGATGCCGAGTTTGGGCAAGCAGAGTATACACAATATATGAAAGTTCATTTTGGTGGGACATCCAGATCTGATGGGGCGGCATCACAGCAACACCAACTCAGTCAGTGTCATCATAGGGCTAGGGGACCATGCAGGCGCCAATTCTGCAGCCTGGAACAGATAGAAGACACACACTCGCACAGACAAACATGACCAGTGTCAGTGGACAGGAGCAGGTAGACCAGGAGAATAGGACATGTAGACAGGATGCTAGTATCCATCGGCAGGACCCTGAGGTAGGATGAGCTAACTGGTCTAGCCTTACTCTGAGAAGAGACTGAGCCACTCCCTCAAGGCTGGTCAAATAAGGAGGCTCATTAGAGTAAAACAGGATAATAAAAAAAAAAAATTAGGGAGACCCGGAGAAAATCGGGAGTGTTAGCAGGTATGCCCTTCTGCAAAATGCTCTCAATAAACATAAATTTGTTGTTCATAACGCAACATCTGATTTTCATGTGGTGAATTCTTATGGAGCATAAATATGTTCTGCCTGTGGGAGGCCGCCCCACACAGAGCCAATGGTCCCATCGGCCACATGCTGTGCATTCGATCTGGAAAACAAAATACACAGTAGGATCACAAAGTGAAAATAAAGTCTTCTGTATATGGAGTAGAGCTATATTTTCTTACCCAGTCAACATGGGTCTGTCCTGTGGTTTCTGTGGTCTCCTCCCCACAAAAATTACAGACATCCAACAGGGACTCTGTAAAAAATATAGTTATTGAACTTTCTGTAGGTTATACTTAGTTAAGGATTTATGCAAGACCATCACATTCATACCTGACTCGGCAAGCAGTGTGTGGGCCATTTCCAGCCTCATTGTATTGACCCCCTCCAGGTCAACTGGAAAGTCAACCTGTTTGCCTTTCAGCACATACTCCGCCACCTTGAATAAAGAGTATGCAAGTTGGAGTAAGTTCTCTCTTTGAACGAAATTGATTACTGACAAACTGGAAAACTTACTTTACAAACCAGCACCCCACATGATGTTGTGTCCTGCTGATGGGGGTGAGCAACAGTGTTGCATGTCCACCTGGACACATTAATTTTCCTCCTCCTAATGAAAGCTCTACATCATGAAAATAGAGTAGTCAAAGTATGACATGATGTATTTGTAGCTATGTTAGATAGTTTATTTCCACACCAGAGATAAATTAGCTGCACTTAAGAGGGATCATAAGATTTGCTTACCTTGTTATGTCCTTGCATTTCTGCAGCTGGACACTGGTGGCCCCAAATGGGTCCACAAAAAGGGCCCTTCGTTCCTTTGGATACATAGCCTGTAAAAAATACAGTTAGGCCCCTAAATGTGCATGAAGCTGAATGTGTGCTAAAGATGGGCATATAGCTTTGGACAAAAGTGCACTTACTACCAGAGTCCAGTGTCTGTCCTTACACACTGCTCCAATTATGGCATCATACTGTCCAGCATCCAGCTACAAAAATTCCAATTGTTAAAATGACTTGAACAGTCTGAATAAGACATTGTTAGGATTACAATAATAATGCTCACCTTTCTCAAACCCCGAGATGTGCCATCCCATATTGCTGTCATTTCATTTCATGTTACATTTCTTATAAGTTTTGCGTATAAATACCATTGCTTTGGACATCACTGTGGCAGCTGTTGCTGGCTGATGTGGCTGGAAAGATGGGAGAGTGTGATGGAGGGGTGCTGCTACAGGACAGTGTGGACGGAGAGATGGGAGAATGTGTGATGGGTGGGGTGCTGCTACAGGACAGTGTGGACGGAGAGATGGGAGTGTGTGTGATGGGAGGGTTGGCTGTTGTGCTGTGGTATGAGGCCAGAGGAGAGGGCCCTTCAGTTTTTCTGAGTTTTGCTGGAATCCTCTCCTCTGGCTCAATGAAATGTGTGAGGTGGTCAATGTTAGCTGTTGTTTTGGTGGTGTCTGTTGTACTGTGTAATGTGGCATTTTTTTCATGCAGGTCAGTGATTTTAAAAGGGTCCAAGCATATCACTCTCCATTTTCCCCCCTTTCCGTTGCTGTTCTCCTATGTTTCTCAGTAAAACAAAATCTCCCATCTTAAAATGGTCATCCTGGTTCCTCTCCTCTTTGTAATTGAAATTGAAATGTTTTATTGACAAATTTATAAAAAACATCCATGATATATATAAATAAATAATATGAGTACAGCCTCACCTTTCCTCTTTCTGACACGTTGATGGGATTGTTCAACATTTGCCATCACTTCCTTATACACTGCTTGCTGGTGTTTTACACCCTCACACACCACCTCCTCCCTCACCAGTGCCTCCACCTTCTCTTCTGTTATCTACAAGAGCAAAAAAAAGTGCATTAATATGAAGTCATTACATTTCAGTGACTGCCATATCCAAACATTGCAAACGATTCCTTGACCCTCTTACCTCATACTCACTCGGTACCTCAGAGGGGTATCTTGCCTCCCTACCAAACATGAGAAAATATGGACTGAATCTGGTGGTCAAGTGCTTCTTTGTCCTCAGTGCAAACATGGTTGTACTGAGGTACTGGTCCCATGTTTTGGGATTGGCTCTTGACAGCTTGCCCAGAGATCTAGAATATTCAATTGCATGTCAGTGAAACATTAACTTCATATTGTCATAGTCAACCATGTAATGTCACATTGTGATATGTTGTGGTATTTAGTCTTTCTTAAGATTAACTTACCGTTGAATGGTGCTGTTGAATTTTTAAACAAGTCTGTTTGTTTGGGGGTGGTAAGGAGAGCAAAAGCTTCTCTTTATCCCCAGCTTCTCACAGAGGTGAGTGTTAACCTTCTACATGGCAAAAGATAACACAAGTCAGCATGGGTAAACACTAGGGTACAGTAGATAGTTGATTTTAACCTCACCTTATTTTTAAATTCGGTTCCCTGATCTGTAAGCAGTCGTTGAGGAGCCCCAAATTTGTATACAAAATCAAGAATACAATTGGTTACCTCTTCTGCTGATTTCCTTTTAAGAGGATAGGCCCCTGCCCACTTAGTGAAGTAATCAACCATTACACATATGTACTGGTTACCACTCTCAGTGACAGTGAGCTTGAGAAGATCCATTCCCACCAGCTCAAACGGCTCAGATACCTGAAAGATATGAGCATTATACAGTATACTATACAGGAAGGTTAATTAGAACACCTAGTCACACATTTAAGCTCACCTCTATTGGGTTATATTGTTTTTTTTCCTTTAGGCTGGCCTGCCTTGACTGGCATGCTGGGCATTGACCAATCTGAAAAATTAATATACACAGAGTTATATAATCTATCATAGGTAAAGTCTGTCTTTACAAATATCACTAGAATCTGGAAATAGGGAATACCGCATAGTCATAGATGTTGATCATCCATTTAATAAATTAATCATTTCAAGTGAGTTTTATTTGGTTCATGAGAAAATTAGGGGTATGTAGGTCCTTTGTTCACTTACCCATTTCCGGATGTCTCCCTCCATGCCAGGCCAATAATATCTGGCAATCATCGAATGGTGAGTTTTGTCAACTCCACAGTGCCCCCCAACCCCGCTACAGTGGAAATGTTGATATAGCTCATCTGCCTCCTCTGCTGACAGTACCACCTTAGCAAGATGCTCTTTGAAATGCCGTTGTCTTCTACAAATGTAGAAGAGGGTTCCATCTGGAGAGGGTGTAGTTCCTGAATTACTGAGCACCAAAATGTAACTGATAAACAAAGTTAAGTGGATTTTAGGGATTATTTACCTCTAATGATGAAATTAGTCGCTCTCCTTTTGATGATATACTTTTCTTGTTTTGTGCATCCAGTCGGGAAGAGATTATGGACTTTGAAGTCCATAATCTCTTTAACAAGTCTCAGGTCCATTATTTAGCAGGGTTGTTGGCTGTTCAATTACTACTAGGCCTAGTGTGAGCATGGTGCCAATCTCTCCACTTAAGTAGACGACTCATCAATTAAAACTGCACTTGTAATTGTGTACAGGTGTATGTGTTCCCCAAGTAAAATTTCCCCTCAGGGACAATTAAGTATATCTTATAAGGACCCACGGTGACACAGGTGTCACACGTCCTTTAAATGTTCTGGAAAATTCCTTGTACAGCTTTATCCTTGATTTTAACTCATCAAGGATAAAGCTGTATAAGGAATACCTGTGTCACCTGTGTCACCGTGGGTCCTTATGGGTTAACGTGCATAAAAAAGCTGAGGTATAAGGTTGAAAAGATTGACATCCACAAGAGAGACGTCACCGGGTACTGTGGTAGTGTGGTCATTGTTAATGTGGTTTGTGGTTAATGGTGGTAATGTGGTTTAATTCCAATGCATTCCCTCTGTAGCTTTTCCAGCTGTAACATTTTCAGTGTTGTCCGCAGCAAAGTTACAAGCAAAAGTTACAAGAAAGAAAGTACTAAAATAGTTAAATAAAAGTATATAAAAATAACAAAGTATATAAAAAAATATAAACAGTGAAACAGTGTAAAAAAGTTACTGAGGTGCACAATGTTGCATATTAGTATATATTATATTAAATGGTACATATTTAAACAGACATACAGTGCACACAATTATTTGAGTGCGTTATTGCTCTATGAAAGAAAAGTGAGAGCATTCTACAGAACGTTTAAGTTTTCAAACTGTGTCACTGACCCAGTGGTTTACCGTGAAAGTAATGCAATCACTATTTCAACCTGTTAATGTTATCATCGGATCCCACAGTGTATTTCCCCCCGAAAAGTTAAGCAGACATTATAACCTCAAGTCTTCGAACAATGTTCAACTTCAGAGGCGCAAAAACTAGGTTTGTGTGGCTGCTATCATCACAATAACAGTGGTCACAAGTTAATTTGGCAGTGGTGTTTTGAACCCGGAAGATAATAAACACTTGTTTTAGTTTCGGAGTAGACTACGGGTTTGACATCGCTAATAACCCTGGCAGTATAGTTCAGTGGTCTGCTACAGCGTAGTGTGATTTTTTCCTTTAGATTGTATATATGATTTCCAACCCCTGGTGTGGAGTTTTTATTTTGACGAAAATACAACAAAATATGGTTAAGAATGTTTCTGATCCCTAAAACTCCATAAAGCATCAATAATCTAAATGAAGAAATGATGAGCGATATATTATTAGAATCATTCAGGCATTCGCAAGGTCAGCTACGTTTCCCCTCCGTGGTTGGAACAACTGCCGAAGCACCCGACGAACAAACAAAGGTAACCAGTTAATGTGGAAACCAGTAGATCTGTAACACCGGAACGGCGTTCCGGCACCTTCGATAAATAATTAAATAAATCTGATTGCCAGTTTCATACATAATAATGTCAAGCAAGTTCATTTTCATGTGCTGAAGCCTGGCGTTCCTTCCAGCTGATGCAATCGAGATACTCACTCAACAAATCAGAAAGTGTAGTAATTATAATAATACTTATTATTATTATAATCATTATTATTAATACTAATATTATTATTATTATGCCTTTTATTAAAATGGGGGAGGCCCCGATGACTTGATGTTCTCTGAAGGGAGGCTCACTGTCTTACACTTTGAAAACCCCTGGTCTATGGCCGAATCCCAATTCTCATTTTCACCCCTACGGCTTCCACTTGGCCCTCGGAACAGAGTCACAAGGGGTAGTGGTAGAAATCTCTCCCTAAGAATTGGGACAACCCTTCAAGACCCTGATACGTCATCGATGACGTTTACATAAACAGACGGGACGAGTTTGTTATCGGAGATTACTATGGCAATAATGGTATTATCACAGTGACATTTGCCGTTCATCTGATGGAGATAGAAAAGCATGGACGCTCGCGATTCGTTCACAAATCATACTTTTCACGCTACCAATCGATCAAACAAGGCATCAAATAAAAAAGACCACTGCTTCATTACCAGAACACTTCATGACATAATAGCGTTAGCGGTGCTCTGTAGTCTAGCAAGCCTCTCCTAACGTTACCCTGCCAGTCTGCAATGATATTAGAGGAGCCGTAACAAGTGCAGCAACTTCGCTGCTGGACTTTAGTTATATTTCGTCATATGCCATCAAAGGGGGAAAATGCGACACGTAAATATGTCAAAATGCAGAACTGTCATGCAAAGCAGCCTAAAAACAATGTTGTAACGTAACTAACGAGGTAGAGACATCGGCATACTAGCGTTTTTTTGTTATGCTTGTTATAAAGAAAAGGTATATAATACATTGAAACGACATTAAACTAAGGGCCCTGTCACACTATTGCGTATCGTACTAGCGTATGCCAGTGTATGAAAAAAATCACTCATACACTGGTATACGCTGACATATGCTAGGGGTATGTTAGGCATAGGTTTTATACGTTTCAAGCACGGTCGCATACGCTGGCATATGCTGGCATACGCGGAATACGCTGAACATTTTTAAGCATGCTTAAAAACGACGGTGAAAAGGATACGAAGATAGTTTATGGAAGCAAGAGGGTGAACCAGCTGCTGCAAGTTCTAGCAGTTCCTCTACGTAAACTCAAAACTCGTCACGTATCAACCGTAATTGACATATCAGACATTGGATAACTGTGTGACAATTGGCCAGTAAAAATCAGACTTCATCTCTAAACTCTTCTGGAGAAGAGACCTGTCTCTGTGATCTGTTCTGTTTCCCAGCTTCATAAACAACAGAGACAAACTCCAGAATAAAATGTGTTTCTTCTAAAAACCAGACCGTATTCCCCCTTCAGCTCCAGTCTTTCATCCTGGCCAGAATCTGGACACCAATTCCCACAGCAGTGTTTTGTACAGTGGGGACAGTTCCAGTCTGGTTGGTAGAGGAACCATGCAGTGTCTGATAGAGCAGAGCACTTCAGTGACTGGATTTACTGTCAGCTAGAGAGCGTGTTCATACTGCTGGACCAAACTAAATGTGAACATAGCTGCGTCAAACAAAACAAATCCCAGCTGTAACCCATCTAACAGAATCCATTGAAGTCTGGATATAGTCTGTCTTTGCAGAGCACGTTTGAAAGATGTGTACTGCACTCATGAAGAAGAGATTATTTAAAAGAGCTGTGATATATTCATTGTATTTTATTGGTTTTCAAATACACTAATAACAGGGTCAGATGATGGAGGTCATGCTGTGTGTTCTCTGACCCAAAGCATGGCTGCTATCTAGACTGATGTTGTTAGTAATGACACATTGATCACAGTATATCTAATGTGCTATGGAAACCATCAATGTAATATTGGAACAATGACATGATGTATTACTACAAACTACAGTGATGTTGTTGTTTATGATGAGAGGCTCAGAGTAATTTACTGTGTCACATAATGAACAGAGGGACTTTTCAATATCAGCTGAATGACTGCTGGATAATTAGCTGGTTTGGTATAGACATTCACTGGAGGTACACACACACTTCTCTGTTTTTTTCTTTGACAGGTCTTCATATTGCCTGTCAGTCCACAACCTGACACTCACCTGTCCATTTCTACAATCCACAACCTCTCTCTCTTTCTTTAACTCAGTCTCTCTATCTCTTTCTCTCTCATCCATGAGTGTATTCAGCCATCTAATATATAGTGAATATGAGTGACAGGTCAGAAATGTACAATAATAATCTTTTCTCACCCAGCGATCTGTTTTCATCCCAAAATGAACTGTTTCTCTTTCCAGCAGCTCTTACAGAAACCATCAGGTAGATTTTCAAAAGAACCCCAATGTTTTATTGAAATAACTGACAAAGCTTGAACTACCTTTTGTGGAACTACTTAAAATTTTTTATTTTTAATCATAGATTAGCCTTCTACTTGTGTGCTTGCTAATTATATAATGGCAGTACTTTGTTAAAATAATATATTTTCCTTTAACATAGAGTGTATTGGCTTGTTTTCAGTCATGAAGTTCTTCCTAAAATTAAGTTCTGATTAAAGCTGCAATGACAAATCAATTGAATCCATTTTACTCTGAGCCTAACACACATATACATGCATGCACATGTACACACACACACACACACACCCACTTCACAGTAAACACCGTCACTTGGGCTTCATCTATGGGAATACTAAACTACTAAGCTCCTAAGCTCCAACCTACTTTTGTCTTTAATGTGTCCCCTGCTATCAGCATTAGCATAGCTGACCACTCCTAGTACACCATGATCCATCTAGGCTTTGTTTTCAACACTGATTAAATGGGTAAAGGTGCTGTAATGGGTTATATACAGTGGTGGCCAAAATTGTTAGAACACCTGACAGATCTGAAAATATTGACCTTTTCTTGCCTCCAAAACATGATTTCATTTCATAATGTTCATGAAACCTTTTGCAGCAATTACAGCAGCACATCTCTCTGGCATAGTGTCAATATATTTCCTGA
The DNA here is from genome assembly GCA_034670385.1 of Hoplostethus mediterraneus. Taxonomy (NCBI): domain Eukaryota; kingdom Metazoa; phylum Chordata; class Actinopteri; order Trachichthyiformes; family Trachichthyidae; genus Hoplostethus; species Hoplostethus mediterraneus. The sequence goes on along the minus strand of JAXDDW010000010.1, from coordinate 3,603,002 downwards.
GAACTTGAACACTAATGTTATCCCATGCCTTCTGCAACTCAAGCCAAAGGCTTTCCTTTGAATGTACAATAGATCTGTCCAGTTTATTGTCCAAATAGGCCTAGCTTGTTTTTTGTAAGGAAAATGACGTCAATCTCCTTATGATGGCTCTATTCTATGGTTTATAGAGCATAATGATGACTTTGTATATATTTCATTCGTTTTATGGGTATTTTAATGGCCAATTGAACAAAAACAACTGAAACCTCTTAAATATGCCAAGTGTTCTAATAATTTTGGCCACCACTGTATATAGCAACCATATAGATGGACAGTAGAAGTTAGAGTGGTTAGATTCATCTTGGCTTTGCTTTCAAAAATGTTTTGCTACAAAAAGTTAATTCTATATTACAAGATGTTGCTTTGTTTTTTTAGCTTCGTTTTCATATTTCCTGATTTATTAACTGCCTGTCATTGCTATTCCATTGAATCAGATGGTTAAAGGATAATACCTGTGTATTTTTAAGGTTGTGCCAATCCTCTAGGTTGGAAGTTGGAAATGGAAGTCTCCACCAAAAAGTTGGTGGTAATACTCCGCCTTACAAACTTTATTGTCACATCCATGTCTTCTTATTTGGACTGTCATTGTAAGCCATGGCAGCAGTTAACTTCTAGCTAGGTTTGACACTGTTAAGTTTATGTTGTACAGGTTCAACCCAACTCCTCCACCTACACAGAGCCAAGCTAAACTTGAAGCCAACAGCTGGAGTGGAGTTTTTACAAAGAGATTCTCCTGCTGTGTCCTATTGACTACAGCTGTCTGATAGACTTAAAGATTTATTTTCCACTCCTGCTGAAGATAGTGACTTGCATTCTTATTATTCACAATGTGGACTGGATCTCCTGCCTAAACAGACAGATCAATGATCATTAATGTAGAGTAATGGGAAATTACAATGGAAGATCAGCATTGAAGAATCAGTTCAATAATTTAAGTACAACACCAATATTATCACGTTGTGCCTGAATCAATAACATAACTTCATCTGAAACCATCCCTAACTGTGAGAATGTTTATCTTGTTTTGTGCTGCAGAAAACACACTGGTTCCAGCACACAACAATACCATAGACCGATAAATCAACTTGTACGAGTCTGAGGGTTTTCTCTGAAAGAGTATCAACCTTTATAGAGCAAGTCAGTTTCAACAAACAGCTCCTGAATCTTTTTATGTTTTTGTCTCCTTTCTTTCCAAGGTCAAGACACTGAATAGTCTCCATTGTATCCTAACAGCTCTGCTTGCTCTGCTATAGCCGTCTTAGACTGATTGGACAATAGCCAAAAGGGTCAATAGGTCCCAGTGTATTTGTGGGTCTGTGTTTTCTTTCCATTGAGCAGGTCATGGACAGATTGCATGGACCCGTTACACTGACTGAGGGTCCAGTAGTTTGTTAGTGAATCATTGTACCGTCTTCTTTTCTTCTTTTCTTCAGTGTCACTCTGAAACAAACACAGTAGACACATTGACATGCAAAAATAAATGAAATCACCATTATAACCCAATTATATTTTTGCCACTAATGGTTTCCAAACAACTATCTTTCTGTGAAATGAATTTGCATAATCATGAGACAATTGTTATCCACTTTTCCCCAAAATTTTCTCTGTACTACAAGGGAGTGCAGAGAGAGTGTGAGTCTTTAAAAAGAGAGAGATATATAATGAATGGGGTAATGTCATCCTTCAGCCTTGGAGGAAAAAAAAGTTAACAATTACCTTCCGTTGTCGTGTCGATATCAGGTTTTTGTCGGACTGTTTTTTTTTTTTTTTTAGGTCAGATTACACCCTTGTCGATCTAGCAAGTGATGTCTGTCTCACACAAGCGGATGAGGAAGAAAGGCATGTGCATGTGGTGTGTTTACAAGTGGAGTGAACGCCTCAAGAGATTAGTCTCTGGTCTGACAGACAACATAACGTGATGCAGCATGAGAGATTAATTTACATTGACCAACTTTTTATTTTGTGCTGGCTGGTCCGATATTGTGGCGGTACACCACAGATGAGTTGATGTAGGGGGCTTGGTCATGCTTGGCTACTCATGAAGTACAAAACCTTCTTCAGGAGCATTGTTTTAAATTGGTAGCACAGATGGATCTCAAGCTGAAAGCCACAGGACTCTCAAGATTCAGTGTGATTACTGATTTATTTAAAAAGTTTGTTTACTCACCTCACCTCTTTCTTTACCCATAATCAATGATCCGTTTTCTCATGCCATCTGTGAAATAGTGATTAATTTATTCACCCAACACTTCTAATAAGATCCCTGAACAGCCACACTTTAATCTGACATTAATTATCTCTCAACTGGCCTGCTGACAGACTGAGGCAAAACATCCTGGGAAAGGCTTCTGGCTGTTGGGACTCCAGTGGCATCAAGTATACACACACACACACACACACACACTCGTATTGTTAATACTTGGATCCTCTCTGCTCTCTTCTCTGCTCCATTTCCCTCCTGTTCTGGATGACAAAGCTCCTCTGGTGTTTGAGTCCAAGTTATTTCCTCTGGTTGATTGGGAGTCAAACTTCTTCCAGGCGTTCCTGGCTAAGCTCTGTGTGATCAATAGGGCTGTTACTCCATCAAATAATACAACATTATTAGATTCCCCCTGCTCTTTGTGTTGGGCTCTTCAGGGTCACAGCGTCCTGCCCCCCGACTCTGATCTCTGTCTGAATGTGCTGGAACCAGTGTGTTTTCTGCAGCACCAAACAAGATAAACACTCTCACACAGTCCCACACAATCCCAGGATACACAAACCTGCTTCATGAACATCCTGAGGACTTGGGAGGACACACCCCCACTTGAAGGCATTGAGAGATACAAGTGTATATACACACACACACACACACACACACACACACACACACACACACACTGCAGCGAGGCTCCATCTGCCAAAAGGAGGCTGGTGTATGGTTGAGTGATCTGACAGCACTCTAGTGTAGCGGTCAGCCTGGTTGTCGGAGGGGTCGGGCGGAGCACGGAGGGGTGCGGGGCTTAAATGAAAGTCCAACCTCACATCCTCTTACTCTGTTAAATGTCATCAATCTGTGATATTCATTGCAATTTTGTTCAAGTTCAATGTTGGAATTTGAATGTCTCTGTCAGTAGAAAAGTATTTTCTCCAATATTGATACCAGATTGCACTAGAATCTGGTTTCATTTATCTTTTTCATCCCATAATGTTTTCATTCTGTTCTCTCTGTTCTTTAATCTTTATTACCAGGTGAACCTCTTGTATGAGAAATGAGAGGGAATTAGCCTCTACTGTCTCTTTCTCACACCAAATGTCATAGTGCTTTATTGCGACCAGCATCAAAATGAATGCAGCTAATGTGCTCATTAATCTCCCATTGCTTGAAGGGTCTCAGTTATGAGCAGGGCAAAATGTCAGACCAGCCATGATCACTGTAAGTCAGGTTAGATAAATCACATCTTTCAGTCAAGATGCTCTCAGTTGTTCCATGTATGATTTCACAACTACACATTAGTCTGATTTGTCAATATGGTATCTGAATTGGAATGAGAAACTTAATATGTAGGTTTCCAGTTTTGTCTTATAATTGACTCTGTATGGCTGTAGACAGTAGACAGCCAATCACCTGCTGATGGACTTTCTCTAATAGAGTGCTGCAGGAATGAGTCCTAAAACCCGGAAATTAATTAGCATATTAGCACTTCCGATTCCCTCGTCTAGAAGTCAAGGGGTTTTTTGAATGGGTTTTTGGTTAGATGCCTGAAATAAGGTCTGTGGTTAACACAAGCGTGTGAATTTTGAAGCTTTTACGTGTCTTAAAAAAGGCGGTTTCTAACAAGTGGCTAGAGGTTGTCGGGGACATTAAACGCCATCACACCGAACACATTAACTCATCTACTCACTAGTCCGCCTTTACAGCCTCTAGTTGTGTTTATACTCGCGCTCTTCCAAACTATTCTAACTCAAACTTTCCAACTTGTAGATTTATCAATCTATAGTATTTTTAGTGGCGGTGACGTTGAAGTCATGCAACTGCAGTGTAGTTAGTTTATAGCCTAATGTTAGCTTTTTACTTCTGGCGATTGCATTTAAGCTTCAAAAATCCTAAAAGTGGTGTTCATTTGTGAAGATTATCTTGCTGAACAGTATCATAAACTTTTGTTTGCCACAGAGTTTATTTTCTGCAATAATCCAACTAGAAAAATCCCGTTGGCTTTTTGTCGAGGGAACCATGGCGATGCTAACTTTCCGGGTTGGCCTACAAAAATACGTCATCGCTGCACCACTCTATAGCTCTCACATAGTTTGCATAATGACAGTACGTTGCTGAGCACTGATTAACAGTTTTGAGTTTTTTTTAGTTCAGTAAAATTAATACTGTTAGTTTGGCACACCTTAAAACTTTCCCTTGAAAACAGATATCAGTGTCCCAGTAATCCAAAACAGATAGGCGATGTGCCAGCATCAGAGCTTTTAAATCCTAAGAATACTAATCTGGTTTTGGATTATATCAGTGTAAATTAAGATCCAAAAGACACTGTTTTTATTTTCTCACACACACGCATGCATTTGCGCGCACACGCATTATCACAGCCCAATGGCAAAGAGTTTTCCAAACCCCGCCCCGCTGCCACATGATCATTTCCATAGGAATAATAAACATTTTAAATTATCAGCCCTTATGAATAACATAAACAGCCTCCTCAGTTAATCTGCTCTCCCACTCATCTCCCCACAATCAGCCTCCATGTGAATGCCTCTACAGTTTGCTCAGTCAACACAGGCTGCTCTGTAGTCAACAGGCTTCCCTGCAGCCTTGCTGATATGGACCTGGCATTTCCAGAGTGAAAAGAAGGCCTCTCCATTGATTCTCCTGCTTTGTCACCGAGCCTCCTGCCATGATGCAGCGCTGAGAGGGAATATAAAATAGAAATGTCTGATATACGACGAGCAATAGAGATGGACCACTCTGTTTCCATCAATTGCTCTCTCTCTTAGTGTCCCTCTCCCTTTCTTTCTGTGGTTTGTTCACACTCAGGGACTGGAGAGAAATGGAGGGAGAATAATGAGGATAACAATGATAAGGAATACAATACAATCAGAAGTCTACTCTACTCGATTCTACTAGATATGTGTTATTCTAGTTGATGTCATTCTGGTCTTTGTGGTAATAATGCAGTACAGACTTTAGCATATGTTTCATATTTACAAGTATTTTTCCTGGAGTGGCAAGGAAAGTAGTTGGGAGGAGGCAAATTTAACATCAAGCATTTTGTCCTCTTTGTCTCAGTAGGAGTTGCATAGACTTTAAGTGAACCGACCTAAATGCTTCATTTAGTTCTGAGGTCTTTTAGTCTGCAGATTAAGTGTTAATTAATGTGGTCAGTGAAGTGCATCAGAGAGATTAGATAAATTTCCTCCTCAAGGTATCACCACCTCCACGACAGTCACAATATTCTCTCCCGAAGGTTTGTCAATAAATATTAAGTTGAATCTTATTACAGGTAAAGTATGTTTATTTTTCTATTCATAGTTAAAATTATGTATGGCATATTACTACTCTATGAGGTATACAAAGTTCGTGTTGGACATGCGATGGATGTGGTTTACAATTTACAATAACTCGTTTTTTGATAAATGGACTATGATAGCACCATATACTGTTTGCATATTCCACATATTGGCAGCAGATGAATAGTGTTTTCTTTGACAATGCAGGCCAGTGAACAGTGGGAGTGTTGCATCCCAAGATCTGTGTGGATATTTGACATGGTTTAGCTGCAGGTCAGCTCTATACAATATGGGAGGGAAAGAAGAAAGGAAGGAATTATGGATGCAAGCAAGCAAGCGGTTTCTGGACCTTAGCAGATCAGATTTCCCTGAGTCCATTTTACCGCAGGCAGAACTCTCTGGAGCAGTAAATAATTTCCTCCACACAACAGTATTGCTGGATAGAAGGAATACCTCCATGGAGAAGATTGTTAGCGTTTCCCTTGTGATCAGCTTTCCATTAACACTCTCTACACCACTTCACACTCAAGCAGATTCATCTCTACAACTCTCAACTAATAATGAGGTTTGGTAATTAGAGCATTAGATGAGTTTTGTACAACAGCAAGGTAAGCTTGCTCATGCTGTACTGGTGTGTATCAGAGCAGCATCTGCAGACTCCTCAACAACACATCTGTAAGGTCCATCTGGAGTGAGAAACTGATTGTCTCACTCACACTCACACACTACACTATCACACTCACAAATTAATTACATTTTTGTTTATGCATAAAAATAAAATGTGATATGTTTTATCACTGAGAAGTGGAAATGCAGAGAGTCATCCATGTGGTGCTGTACAATGTAAGCTTTTACAATGTTAATTGGATTTTTTGGTCTTCATCCTTCATCTTTCCATTAAAAGACATCTTTTGTCTTATACTTTCCACAAAGACCACACAAGCCATAGCTTATATCAGAAGAGTTCCTCATGTAGCGTCTGGAAGAATACATCCATACTGCAGAGGAGGAAGGGGTGGAAGGAAGGACAGGAGTGTTAGAGATGAAAACATTGTATGGTTGAGTCACTCAAACATTTCAAGTGGGTCTGAAATGTATTCTTCATCTAAGTCGTATTTTCCATGGAATAATTTTGATCATCACAGGCCTATGTCTTAACATGGAGGATGGTTCCTGGTGTCTCCTGTGGGAATGTTTCTATTTCCTGTTGGTCAGCACCCTTGGCTTCTCCTGAGTCCCTTCCTCAAATCTGCTCCCTGGTAAATCATGAAAATGAACTGCGGACACTTCAGGGCTCGCAGGAGGAGAAACAAATGTTGTTTTCCCTGTCTCTCTTTTTATTCATGCCTAAGACAAGAAATCACTTACCTGCTGCACTCTGGTAGATTGGTTCCCTCCATCTGCATCTAGAAATTTAGAAACCAGTCTTTCAAAATAGATGTGAGATGAGAGAGAGAGAGAAATGGAGACAGGAAGAGAGAGAGAGAAACATTTGAGTTGTTTCTAGTCTGAATAACTCAGCCTTCCTTTGTAATTTCACACTTATTGAATGCCATTGTTTCAGAGATACTCTTCTTGGTGTTTCCTGATTTTCAAACTGAAGGGGACATTTCCTTAAAAAACTCTCCTCAGTCACAGAGAATTTACATCTAAATATCTCTGCAATATTTTTGGTCATATCCGAGTGAAAGCAGGAGGGTTTTTCTGGATGCTGATAGATACAGACCCCGTCCCTCCAGGAAATATTGTGGATTCGTTGGGCATACTATTATGTCCATATAATAGTACGCTTATTCCCTCCACACAGGCACACAAAATCCAAGAAACTTTGTTTTGACATGTCTTAGTCATTTTAAACTGTTCTGCAGAATGGCATACAGACACAAAATACTTAAAATAAAGAGACATTTGGAGACACGACACTTCTCACCCATTAAGCATGTCAGGATCCATCAAATAGAGTCAGATTGGACAGCAGTCATATATTTCATTGGCTAGCAGTCATACATTTTATTAGAACAGGAATAACTGACGTTGACCTTCCATAAATTGTTGCAGGATTTTGTCCTGTGTTTGGGTACTTGTATGATGTGTATGTTTCTCGTGAATAAAACAACCAGTTTTATATACACTTTAAAATGCAGCATGATCGTTTGTTTCATGAAAGTGTTTTTCTGTCATCAAATTTGAAAAACCATCAGGTTGTTTCTCAGGTACATTACACTCGATAATAAACCTCAACCAAATGCATCCACACTCCCTCTCAGGCTGTTATAGCACAACCGTTATAGTGAATCACAGATCTTAATGGAATATTAAAGTCGAACACAATTCAAACACTTCTATTTGCTTCTCATTTACAGGCTCTTACAGCGAAAGAGAGAGAGAGAGTCGGTGTGTTACACTGATGTAAAATATGGAAAAAAAGTCTTCTGTTTTTATGAAGCTTCATTTACAATTTGTCTCTTCTTGTGTTTTGTCTTTTTTCAGGTAAGAGGAAACTCTTCAAACCTACACTGTGTGTGTGTGTGTGTGTGTGTGTGTGTGTGTGTGTGTGTGTGTGTGTGTGTGTGTGTGTGTTCCTGACTGCCGGTTCACGAGGGCACTGCCTCCTGGGTTTATAGGACTTCAGAACCGACAGTAAGACTTTACATACAGTACAAGCTGTTTATTTGGTGCTTTGAATTAAATCAGGTTTTGGATTAAAAGTACAAAAGTCATTGATAGTGATTGTTGTTAAAGTCTTCATCTCCCATTGGTTGTGTATTTCTGCCTTCAGTTTATTAACCTTCAGACTGATATCAACCTTTGTTCCCTTTGTTGAAGTGTCTCTTGTGGAGTATCTACTCTAAACTCAGATAATATGATTCTTATTCAAAGCAGCTGAATTGATGATCCCATTACACTATACAGTAGATGGTAAAGCCTCTTAAGCAGCTTGTGGTTGGGTGTCCTCCCAGCTCGATGCAGGGTTATCTCTATGGCTCTTCACTTCAGATTGAACTCTGGGATGTGAGGACCACTCTCACTCTCTTACTGTTAAAGGCGTTGCCTATGAGGGGTTAGTGGTGATGTGGGTGAAGGAGCCTCAGTCAGAGGGCAAGGAGCAGGCAGGAAGGTTGGATTTCCTGGTGATTTTTAACTCCCGTTTATTAATGAATTCCAGTCTGCTCAATCGAGATCCATTTGGATGTGCGTGCTAAAATAGACAAAGACACATGAGTCCATGAGTCAGTTTAACAAGTCTTGTAATTATCAGAATAATATATATATATATCCATAACTATATTCAATCATTAAACCAACAGTTTTGCCAAAGACATCAACATTCCATTCATATCAATTTCTAGATTATTAACTATTTACAGCCATACTTGTTACTTATTATTTGGAATTAAAGGCCATGCCGCTTCACATCATAATAGTAACAATAATGATAATACATACTCAATGTGGAACAGGATAAACAAAACAATGAACTCACGTTAATTTGGTCACTGTAAGGATTTGTGGATCTGTTTGGAGTAGGAATTCTACAGGTAGCAAGTCATCTGGCTGGAGGCGACTGTGTTTGTTGGAAAAACAAAGGAACTTGGCTTGTAAATCTCAACATGGTTGAGAAATCATTTAGCTCTGATTTTGGTACAGTTCCATTTGTAGCACCATGTGCATGTATGGTTAAAGAGTTGTGCAATATTGTGCAAGTTCATAGCAGCTGCAAACTTTTTTAGTCTTTTGAGAATCCTTCAAATCTTCTGTCACCTTGTCTTTTCCACCTTTCTGTTTCTTTATTGAGCCTTTCTGCCGTCCTCCTTCTCCCTTCCTTTTTATTTTGCTCTTTTCCTCATCCCCCTTCAACCTCCTTCTCCTCCCTTGAGTCAACAGTCTGTTATGAGATCTAAGTCATCTTTCACCGAGTTCAGGAGATTAAGAGTGTGAGACGCTCATCTCACCAAAGTCTGGTTTTCCATAAGTCACCTTGAGTCTGTGTTGGAGGAAGATATGTCAGGGCTGGCTGTGAAGCTCCAGGCCGCTACGTCACAATGATCCAATCCACTGGGTTGTAGAAACTACACGGAACTGCAGATTAATAGCAGGTCCTCCAATCCCCCTTTAATCCTATGTGGTCTAGTCCTGTCAACTTCCCAGTGTTCTGATACATTTTGGTAGAAGGTGGGGAGGCAGCAGGGTGTTTGTGGAGGAAAGTGTGAGTGGTCATGGGTGGGGCTGGGTTGTTTATTTGTGGGTCTGTGTGTGCATGCATCTATCTGCCCCTCTGTACATCATATGTGTGTTTAGTGGCATACAATGGTGTATTTGTACTGATCAGCAGGTTCACCTGCACAACTGAGTTATCATCAGATTTACTGGATTTAAGTCTGAGACAGAAGATCTGAACCTCCTCACTGTCAATCACATATGGCTGAATGACGAGGCAGACTGCTTCAATTCATCAACTTCAATTCTCCTCAAATATGAATCAATCTTTTCTGAACCAAAGCTGTCTATATTGTCATGTCATGATGATGCATGTTGTCCTTCATACAATATCTTGATGAGCAATAACACACAGAGAGATCATACTTTGAAGACTGAGGGAAGGAGGCAACATTAGAGACTCCAATCAATAATCACATAGATGATGAGTCATACGGTTGTGGTTTTCCGTATAAAGCAGACAGGGGTTAAGGATTCAGTTACTGTTTGATTCAACCTTAGAGTGGCAAAAATAACCCACATGTTCCAGGTCCAGTATGTCAGAAACAACCATCCTCCTGGGACAGGGTCTAGGGTTTACTGAGAATAGTATAGTATTCCCATCTAGTGAATACTATGAATAAAAGTGCCTTTTATTTTTTGGAATTCATGAGTGCACTTGGGGATTCATCTAATACTTCCAATAGAGAATTCATACATTTTAGCTCTGCTACTCATGAATAATAAATAGTAAATTCTTGGTTAAAAAGGCTCCTCTAGAGTCACATTTATTTGAGGATCAATGTTGGCCTATGATTCAGACCACTACTGTTTTAATTTGTCTGTGGAAAGCAGCTATATCTTCAGGACCATAGTGTCCTAATGGAATATGAATGTAATGCTTTCCTTGTCTCATGTAGCCTCCTGTCCACAGCCCACAGCCCCTAAACCATTACATTATTAATATCAACATCTCAGAATCTCCCACTTGGTGATATCATGTGTCATGCATTTGCCAGGACTTGCTGCCCTCAGCCATGTGGGACTAAACTGTGTTCTGTGCTAAACCCCATTCATCATATGACAGGTTTTTCATTTTCTTCAGAGATGAGATACAAACAAAAACCCATATTGTTCAACCATTATCACAATTTCTTACAACATTTGTCACACTGTTATCATTTAAAGGCTAGTCATATTCTCAGATTGATTCTTTGTCCTGTTAAATATAAACCCTCCGGCTACAGAGAAGATGATCCATTTCAACTTTGTGCCACATTACATTCATTCCTTGGGTTCCTGTGGACAAGCAGCATCAGATCTTAGAAGGTTTGACTCTTACTGCTGCAGGGGATAAGGCAGATAGGAACCATCAAAAGCTCTGGCTGCTCTGTAGCTGTAAACCTGTAAAAGGAGAAGAATGAGCTGGACTGAGAGTCCAGTCACATCTGACCGATCAAAGGAGGAGAGTTGCTGGAAGGGAGGCAGTAGCTGGACCACCAGTGTGGATCAACATCTCCATATGAGAAAGACCTGAAACATTTGGTTTGTTCATATAAGAAAGACCTGAAACATGTGGTTTGTTCACGTGAGAAAGATACTGTGTGTAAATCTGTAGTGAGAGAAAGTCAAAGGTCTTCCAAGACAAATTTTAGAATAATGATGTTGGTTGGAACATGCGCAGTGGTCTTATTCTTGCTACTTATCTCTGTTTGCACTTTATTTATTGAGCTGTGATTTTCACATTGACCGTCTGATGGGAATAGAGCCTCAGCATTGAATAGGAGATGGTATAAGCTGTGTGCTGTGACTATAGAATCAAAGGAGTTGGTGAGATTCACTCAATGTTATTCATTTAAAATAATGCTGGGATAAATGACCTCTGATTCCTTTGTTAAACATTGAGGAATATTGGATGAACATGCAAAAACAAACACACACCTCCTTCACCTTGCCTTCTCTGCTCTCTTGTTCACAAGGCACTTTGCTGTGTACTGTGGTGGCAGAGTGAGAATGTCCATCACTACTGCAGATTAGTTCAATATGGTTTGACTTAACAAGGACGAGACATGGGAACAGAGAGAGAATGAAGGACAGTTTATCTACTTGACCACCAGCCCTTCACTAGAAGTGGTCTGATAGAAGTGTCTCCCCAACAAACACTACAGATATAACCAGTACTCTATCTTCTGTTTCCTATGTTCAGTTCAACAAGCTGGTTTGGAAGATGGAGGCTGCAGGGGAAAACAGAGAGGGTCTTCTTCACTGTTGTTGTGGTGTTTAGAAGGACGATATGAACGATGAATGTAAAGTTACAGAAGAGTGAGAATAGATATAGGAGGAAGAGAAAACCAGAAGACTAGAGATTAGGAGTGATAGAGAGAAGAGTGGAGACAGAGAATAATAGGTGAATGACCATGATGCTGTTCACTATTTATTATGGTCTTCAGTAGTACAGTATGGTGCACAACATGTAGATAGTGTGGAGTATAGTCATATTCATAGTCGGATTGGCCTCATTATTCTGCCTTCCATTTAAACCAAATTGAATCTCTGTTGCTCACAGTATGTGAACATTAATAGAATGGAAACTGAAATGGATTCAACAAATAGTGTGTGTTTTGCCAATTCTGTCCAAACTGGGTTCCAACACAGGGATAATTATAAATGGTTTCCTGTCTGCTAGAAAGATTAAGCAATGACACCTTCCCACACATACAAATACAGAGAGAATGTCAAAAGTGTAGTAAAAAAAAAAAAGCCTGCAGTTTTGCAGTCAGTGTGTCAAGTTTTTTCTAAAGATATGAAAAATGAGTTTACATCCACAGAGTTATATCACCAGTGAAAGCCTTACGGAAGTCTCTTATCAGGACCATGGTAATCTGTTGAGTAGTGATAAAAACAAGCTTACATGTTGTTCATCCAAATTGTCATTGTGCTGCTTCAAATGCTATACATTGATTTTCTATTGAGCATATCAAGTCAAGTGACAAATAAACTTGACTTGATGTGTTCCATAGCAAATCAATGTATAGCATTTGAAGCTTCCCCACTTCTATTGAGAACTATTCCTGAACTATGTTTTCTTTTTCCTAAACCCTTCTGTGGCAACTTGCCACCGTACTGGGGTTCGTGACAGACAGAGACAAGGCAGTAGTCAGAGTTAACTAGCCAGCGAGCCGTTTTATTCGCAAACCTGCAATAAACCCGGCCCGGTATTGACGGCAGTGTAGAGCACCAAGGCTACCCCAGCCTGCCAGGCTTCCAGGGGCATCCTGCCCCAACCCCGACTGGTCAGCCCTCGCAGGCTGCTGCCGACTGCAACCTCCGGAGCTTGGCCGGTCGCCGCCGGCTTTGGACGCCCGCTCTCCCACGCCGCCCGCACCCTTGCCTCCGTCCCGGTGTCCTGCCTTAAAGTGATTTTTGCCCAAAAGGGCGAATCCCAATTCACCCCTTGGCCCTACCCCTTAGCCCTTCCCCTCTGTTTTGCACGTTCACGTGAAGGGGTAGGGGTGTCCCAATTCTCTTGTGATCGAAGGGAAGGGCCAAGTGCGAGGGCTACATGGCCCTCCAAACGGAGATTTTTCAGGGGCACACTACAAACCAAGGGCTAGGAGAAATCTCCCAGAATGACCTGCGAATCAACTGGAAGATCATGGGGACCGCTACACTACCATCCAAAGTGATCATTACATTACATTACAATGTAATGTAATGTAATGTAATGATCACAAATGTAGTATTTTCTTCTTTAATAAAGATTTAAAAAATATTCTAACTGTGGTATTATCTTAGTTTAATGTCGTTTTAATGTATTATAGACCGTTTCTTTCTAACAAGCATAACAAAAAAATCGCTACTATGCCGATGTCTCTACTTCGCTAGTTAGTTACGTTACAACATTGTTTTTAGGCTGATTTGTGCATGACAGTCCCGCATTTTGACATATTTCCATGTCGCATTTCCCCCTTTGCTGGCATATGACGCCCGAAATATAACTAAAGTCCAGCAGCGAAGTTGCTGCACTTGTTACGGCTCCTCTAATATCAGTGCAGACTGGCAGGGTAACGTTAGGAGCACAGCTTGCTAGACTACAGAGCAGCGCTAACGCTATTCTGTCAAGAAGTGGACTGGTAATGAAGCAGTGGTCTTTATTTGATGACTTGTTTGATTGATTAGTAGCGTGAAAAGTATAAATTGTGAACGAATCGCGAGCGTCCATGCTTTTCTATCTCCATCAGATGAACGGCAAATGTCACTGTGATAATACCATTGTTGCCATAGTAATCTCCGATAACAAACTTGTCCCGTCTGCTTATGTAAACGCCATCGATGACGTATCAGCGTCTTGAAGGGTTGTCCCAATACTTAGGGAGATATTTTCTAGCCCTACCCCTTGTGACTCGGTTGCGAGGGCCAAGCTGAAGGGCCAAGCCGAAGCCGTAGGGGTGAAAATGAGAACTGGGATTCGGCCAAAGTGATCAACGTCTGCGGGAGCGCGCGCAGCCTGTTAAAGCTGTATCCCCCAGTTTATATACGTCTACAGGTGCTTTTATTTGGATCAAACAGTCATAATGTGCAAATACACATAACTTAATAGCAAAGGTATGTCTTTGTGAAAGTAGAACGTTTCTGGTTCTGACATTTACGTTATTATAGACAATACTATAGTATTGTTGCCGATGTCGATATGTGTTTGGTATGTCTAATATCCTTGTTTATATTTGTAAACGAGAATGTAATTATGGTATTTACGGATGGGTTATATATAAAATAAAGAAATGATCTCTTGCAATTATCCTTATGACTCTACATTCTTTTACCTCTGTGCCCTAGATTATAACCAATTCAGTCCTTTTTACCACATTAAATATTTTTTAAGCTGCAATAAGCCTATAACCCATAAAACACAGTTTTCCACTTGCCCAAAAGTGATTGCAGCTCCTACCTTGTGACTGAAAGGTTATTTATGTCTCAAAATGACTTGATTTCATTCATGGGGGTTATATTTTAAAGATTATAGCCCACCCAGTCCTTCCTACCTGTTGAAATACCCTTTAAAGGGCAAATACTGTCATGGTCCTAGCCCTACCCCCTGAGTTTCCTCGTGTTTTTACCTCCCCTGTTTGTCTCTGTCTGTCTCTTGTGGTTGTGTGTGTCCTGGGCGTGGCTTGCTCGCCCAGCCCTACCTCTCCTCCACACCTGGCTTCCATCAACTCATCAAACCTTGCTGTATAAAACCCCCGGTTTCCCATCCACTCATCGCCAGATTGTTCTGCTATCTCCCGTGGTAGAAACCCTCTCGGTCTTTTGAATTAACAAACTTGAACTCTTGTGAAATTTCATGTTTAACGGTTTGTCTTTGTCTACAGTGTTCCCCTGTGTGCCTCCTTCCTCGTGTCTCCTCACCTGCCTGCTCCCGCCCCAGCCTGCTCCCCGGTTCCCTGTCCTCCCTCTGGTCTCTCCTGTCCCTGCCTCGCCTACCTGCTTTCCCTCCAACCTGCCTCCTCCGCCCCGGCCTCACCACTACACCCCTCATCACCCTAACCTGCTCATCACCTGTTTCCCATTAAAATCCTCTTTCCCCTACTCCTGTCTCCGTGGTCTGCGTTTGGGTAAAGACACTAACTGACTCGCAACATAACAATCTGGCCAACATGGACCCAGCAGACTGCGAGGCCCTGAAGCAAGCCATCACCCACCAGGGCCAATGCCTGGGCCAGCACGAGCGGGCCCTACAACAGATCATGGGGCAGCTCCAGGAGATCTCCTCCTCGTTGGCTGCTCTCCGCCCGGGCCCCGGTGGCGTCCCGGATCCTTCACCATCCCCAGCGGCTACTCCTCCGGACCCTCCTACCTCCTCCACCCCGGAGCCGCACGTTCCCCACCCCGCCAAGTATTCGGGCAGTCCGGACACCTGCCGTGAGTTTTTAACACAGTGCCAACTGACTTTTAATGCCCAACCGTCCAGCTACAGTAGGGAAGCAGCGAAGATCGCCTTTATTGTGAATTTGTTAGAGGGCTCCCCTCTTAGTGTGTACAATGCTCTCTACGAGCAGGGTTTTTCCCTGGCCCAGTCGTTTTCCGCATTTTCTGTTGAGCTTACGCGACTATATGACTTCCCCATTAAGGGCCCGCAAGCGGGGCAACATTTGCTTATGTTAAAGCAGGAGAAACTCACCGTCCGGGAGTACATGGGGAGATTTCGCAGCCTGTCCGTGGAGTCCGGCTGGAACGATGCCGCTCTCCTCTCCGCGTTCCAGAGTGGGCTCCACCGGGACGTGAGGCGAGAAGTGGCGCTCCGGGGGGACGTTGGAACCCTGGACGAGGCTGTCCAGCTCGCGATCCGGGTGTCCGATCTGGAGGCGCAATGGCGGGTCGAGCCCAGCCTTCCCCGGGGATCGGTTCGTTTTCCGGGAGGAAACAGCGTTGCCAGTCCTGCCTCCACCGCTGACCCCGAACCCATGCAGCTGGGCCGGACTCGCCTCTCTCCAGCTGAGCGCCGCCGGAGGATGGACTCGGGAGCCTGCCTCTACTGCGGCCAGGAGGGCCACTTCCTCTCCGGTTGTCCTCTCCGGCCAAAAGGGGAGGCTCGTCGGTGACTGCGGGGTCCCTGATGAGCCAAACCACAGCCCGTTCCTCAGCCCCGCAGTCCGGCGTTCACCTCAACGCCTCCCTCCTCTGGTCTCATGAAGAGCTCCCGGTACGAGCGCTGGTAGACTCCGGCGCTGACGCCAGCTTTATAGATGCCGCGCTGGTTTCCCAGGCCGGGATCCCCACCGAGCCACTCCCATCTCCGCTTGCGGTGAACGCGCTGGACGGAAGACTCCTGGCCCGCGTCACCCATCGTTTGGCACCCCTCACCTTGATGTCGTCGGGGAACCACCGGGAGACGATCCGGTTCCACGTCATCCCCTCCTCCCACGCTCCGGTGGTTTTGGGTCAGCCCTGGTTGTCACTCCACAACCCCCACATAGACTGGTCCTCCGGCTCCGTGGTGAGTTGGAGCGTCTTCTGCCACTCCCACTGCCTCCTGTCGGCCCCTGCCCCGAGGGAGTCCAGCACCGTTTCCGAGCCTCCCGACCTTTCCTCCGTTCCCTCCGTTTATCCCGACATCGCCGAGGTTTTTAGCAAGCAGCGAGCCCTTTCCCTGCCTCCTCGCCGTCCCTACGACTGCGCCATTGACCTGCTCCCCGGAGCCCCGCTGCCCACCAGTCGCCTGTACAATCTGTCGCGGCTGGAGAGAGAAGCAATGGAAACGTATATCCATGACTCCCTGATCCGACCCTCCGCTTCTCCCGTCGGCACCGGATTTTTCTTTGTGGAGAAAAAGGACCGCGCCCTGCGCCCCTGTATTGATTTCCGGGGCTTGAACAATATTACCATCCGGAATAAATATCCCCTACCTCTGATAGACCCAGCTTTCGAGCCTCTCCAGCATGCCACCATCTTTTCCAAGCTGGACCTCCGCAATGCATACCATCTAGTCCGGATCCGAGAAGGCGATGAATGGAAGACTGCTTTCAACACCGCCTTGGGCCATTTCGAGTATTTGGTCATGCCCTTCGGCCTCACCAACGCACCAGCAGTCTTCCAGGCGCTCATCAACGATGTCCTCCGGGACATGCTCAACCGGTTTGTTTTTGTGTACTTAGACGACATCTTGATCTTTTCCCGGGATCTAAACGAACACACCCAGCACGTCAGGTTAGTGCTCCATCGACTACTCGAAAACAAATTATTTGTAAAAGCAGGAAAATGTGATTTCCATGTGTCTTCCGTGAGCTTCCTGGGGTATATTATTGAGCAGGGCCAGGTGAAAACTGACCCGGCTAAGGTCCAGGCCGTGGCGGACTGGCCGACGCCTGCCTCCCGGAAGCAGCTCCAGCAGTTCCTTGGGTTCGCCAACTTCTATCGTCGGTTCATCCGGGACTTCAGCAGAGTCACCCTCTCCCCGTTCGGCTGGACCCCCGAGGCGGATGCTGCCTTTGTCCGCCTCAAACACCTCTTTACCTCCGCCCCGGTTCTTCGACATCCTGACCCGGCCAGGCAGTTTGTGGTGGAGGTGCACGCCTCGGATTCCGGCGTTGGGGCTGTCCTGTCCCAACGGTCCTCCGAGGACCAAAAACTGCATCCCTGTGCATTCTTCTCCCGACGTCTCTCACCGGCAGAACGGAACTACGACGTGGGGAACCGAGAGCTCCTGGCCGTGGTCTTGGCCCTCGAGGAGTGGAGGCACTGGCTGGAGGGGGCGGAACTACCATTCGTGGTCTGGACCGACCACAAAAATCTCGCCTACCTCCGTTCTGCCAAGAGGCTCAACTCCCGGCAAGCACGATGGGCGCTGTTCCTGGGGAGGTTCAACCTCACCCTCACTTATCGCCCAGGCACCCGCAATGTCAAGCCGGATGCCCTCTCCTGCCAATGGACCTCTGAAAGGGCCGCTCCTGAGTCCGAGAACATCCCCCCCCGTTGTGCGTTGTTGGCGCAGCTACCTGGGAGGTCGAAAGCCTCGTCAGAGAGGCCCAACAGAACCACCCTGACCCAGGTAATGGCCCCACTAATCGCCTCTTTGTGCCCGACTCCGCCAGGTCCCAGGTCCTCCTGTGGGGCTACGCCTCCAGGCTCACCTGCCATCCCGGCACCGCCCGCACCCTTGCGTTCATTCGGAGAAGCTTCTGGTGGCCGTCCATGGCTCGGGACACCAAGGCCTTCGTCTCCGCCTGCTCCGTCTGCGCCGGCAGCAAGTCCTCCCACCAGCCTCCTGCCGGCCTCCTCCTTCCACTACCCACTCCCAGCCGCCCATGGTCCCATGCCGTGGACTTCGTCACTGGTCTTCCTCCCTCTGACGGCAACACTACCATCCTCACCATCGTCGACCGTTTTTCAAAGGCAGTACATTTCATCGCTCTCCCCAAGCTTCCCTCCGCCAAGGAGACTGCAGACCTCCTGGTGCTTCATGTGTTCCGTCTCCACGGGATTCCACTGGACATTGTTTCTGACCGGGGTCCGCAGTTCTCCTCCCAGGTCTGGAAAGCTTTCTGCCAGGCTCTGGGCGCCACCGTCTTCCGGCACCGTCTTCCGGCTACCACCCTCAGTCGAACGGGCAGACGGAACGGGCAAACCAAGACCTGGAGACGGCTCTCCGCTGCATCACTACTCGACACCCCTCCTCCTGGAGCTCTCACCTGCCGTGGGTGGAGTACGCCCTAACCAGCGCGGGCACAGGTATGTCTCCATTCCAAGCCTCACTAGGCTACCAACCCCCTCTGTTTCCCACCCAGGAGGAGGAACTGGCGGTGCCATCGGTCCAGGCCCACCTCCGACGATGCCGCCGGGTGTGGAGGACCGCACGGGCGGCTCTAGTCCGCTCAACCGCCCGTAACCAGCGCCTGGCCGACCGCCGCCGGACCCCTGCGCCCGCTTACCGACCAGGGCAGGAAGTATGGCTCTCCTCCCGGGACCTGCCGTTACAAGTGGAATCCCGGAAGTTGCCCCCCCCCCCCCCCCCCCCCGTTATGTGGGTCCCTATGTGATCGAAAAGATCATAAATCCCGCTGCGGTAAGGCTCAAGCTCCCGTCATCCCTAAAGGTTCATCCCACATTCCATGTGTCACTGCTTAAACCTGTGTCCTCCAGCCCCTTGTGCCCTCCGTCCGACTCCCCTCCACCCCCCCGGATCATCGACAACCATCCAGCATACACCTTTAAGAAAATAATGGACATTCGCCGTCGAGGTCGGGGCTTCCAATACCTGGTGGACTGGGAGGGCTACGGCCCGGAGGAGCGCAGCTGGATCCCTCGCCGCAACATCCTGGACCCCTCCCTCATCCGCGACTTCCACCGGGAGCATCCCAACAAGCCCGGTGGGGCGCCCAGAGGCGCCCGTTGAGGGGGGGGGGTACTGTACTGTACTGTACCAGACACTAACTGACTCACAACAAATACAACCAGTAACACAGAGTATTCCACTTGCCCAAAAGTGATTGCAGCTCCTACCTTGTGACTGAAAGGTTATTTATGTCTCAAAATGACTTGATTTCATTCATGGGGGTTATATTTTAAAGATTATAGCCCACCCAGTCCTTCTTACCTGTTGCACATCATACCCACCTCGCAAAGAGGGACATCAAGGCAGAGAGCCCACATGGACAATAACCATCTTGATGGAAACATCCAATTGCTCCTTTTGAAGAAAATAGGAAAGAGCTTTTCTTCCAGCAGATTGGAACTATTGTGTTGGAGAAAGACGAGGGTCGGTTCAGTTCTCTGTCACAGTTCACCAGGTTTAACAGCTCCTTCCTTGCTGTAACCTGTCAGCTGGAATAGTTTTCTGTCTGCTGGAGAAAACACCATAGTGGATTACTGACTCTTATTTGATAAGGCAGAACCTGTTTTTTGTTTTTGAAAAAGGTACTAATTTCTTTGCTGTTGAGGCAAAAAAGTCAAACTGTGTTGCTTTGTTACAATGTAGTGAAGGATTATTTTCTTTCTGGAGTTGAATAGAATGAATATGGAGGCACTGATAATAATCACTGTGATTTATGAGAAGGCTGACGGTGTGAATACAGTGTATTGATTTCTCAAAACACTGGAATATTAACAATTGCTTTGCAGATTGAAAATAATTTCATACAGGACATTTGACAATCCTCCAAGCAATTAAAAAATGGGCTTTCTGCATTACAGATAAGCTACCATTAGACTGCAATAAAGATTGGATGATTTGAGGAGTTTTATATCTGTGTTTGGGGCAGAGCCTCAAGTCACAATTTCAGCTCTTATCTCCTCTGTTTGATGAAACAGTACATCACCATCCGAATGGTAGTTTGTCTGAACTTGAACTTGCAATAGAACAGATGTATCTGTCAAACAGCTAAAAGTATACATCAATTTTTACATTCTGTAAATGTGAACATAATGTTCTCTCTCTCCCCCCCTGTCTGTCTGTCTCTCTCTTTCTCTCCCCCCGTCTCTCTCGCCTCTCAGCTAAATGATCTCTCTAGTGAACCACTTTCTCCAGGTCTCTATGGTTTTATGAATCTCTCACACAGAGCGACTCGATGCCCTGCAGAATGACCTCTGACCTTGTTAGAAATTCCCAGTGGAGCCAAACAGCAGACCACCTCCAGGTGCCTTTATTTATTCTGAGCAGCCAAGCCTCACTTCATTTCCTCTGGGCTACTCAGGGAGTAGCTTTTTCACAGCTTCTGTGCTGCAGGACCAACTGGTACATACAGCTCTATTATGGACTGATTTGTCTGTTAAATGAAACTGTTTAACCATTGAAAACAGAATGGGCCTCATTCACAAAACGTGCGTACGATCAGATTTGATCGTATAAAGTTCGTATGAAGGTTTCTACGAAGATAGTCTGATTCATCATTTTGTTCGTATCTGAATTTGTTTGTTTGGTAGGATCAAATCCTACGAGTGCTTGGAAACATGTCGGAAGGCTCTTAGAACTGGTTATTCTTTATGAAAAACCCATTGTAGTAGTGCCAAACCTCAACAACAAGATGTTTCAGTGGCCTTGTAGAAAAAAAAGACTTAATAGGCTGAAATGGCGTATTTGCCGAACTTTCCTCATTCATAACAACAAGATTATGTAACTTGTAATGGGTTGATTACATGGACTGGATGTCTTAGAAACACAATAACATAGTCCTACCATCTGATGAAGATGCAGCCTGGATTTGATCCATGTCTAACTCCAATGCCAACTGGACACCTGACAGTGAGGTCTCCTATTATTAATTGATCCTCTCAGTGTGCTGCTGTCCTCCTCTGGCTGATGTGTGTCTACTTGTCCTTATACATTTTTGCAATCTAGTTTCATGTCGAACTTTATTTTTTTTACCTCAGTGTGTCTTTCTGCTGAAACAGCATTGACAGTGTTAATAAGTTCTTGCCATGCTTTACTTTTATCAGTTCTTGTGACTCTGATGCTGATGCTTCTGAAAACTCCATTGTTTTTTTCTCATGCACACACCACTTCCATTTCGGACTCCGCCAAGTTCCTCTTTTCCTTCTGTTCCCCTGGTTTACTTGCACACGACCCTTCAGCCTTTTACAGTGTTCAACAGGGCGTTTACCTATGCATATCGGCTTCAACAGGCACGCGCATCCAATTTATGAATGATTGGCATTCATCAAATATACACCTGTTCTACGAATAAATCATGTTTTAGTACGCGCACAAATATGACAAATTTACAACAAATTTACGAATAATTTACGAAAACATTTGTGAATGAGGGCCAATATGAAGGAACAGTACAACTGAGGTGAATGGTAGGGTTTTATAGTAGATGGGAACCTGTACATGGCTGAGTTGTAAGACTTGGGTTTTCAGATGGACTCTACAGTTCTAGTGAAGAGTTGCAGCGATGTTTTGAATTATGCAGGAATCAATTTGCTTTTCATCATTCTTTGATATTTGGGACCTAAAATGCAGATTAAGAGATGTGTTGGTTTATAATGTGTATAGTCTGCTAAAATGGCTTGAGGAGTTAAACAGCTGTCTCTGTTTCCAGTCATCTTATCTTGTCTGAATGTTTGTTTGAGTCAGTTGAGTGTTTTCTGTTGAAGTGCAGCATTGACTTAGATGGCTGCTGTATAATCCTGGTCCACTCATATGAGACATGGGGCTCTATTGCAAAGACAATTTTTCCCCGCCATCATCAGTCGGGTAATTTGGTGGAAATACAAGCGCACGTCAATCATGCAGTGCTATTATGTACTATACTGGTAAACCAGCCTGTCATATAATTCTGTTTTTTATTATCATCTTTCTGCCTCTGATCATATTGAAATAGTTTCTTCTTTGTTGGGTCACAACCTATAGGAGATGTGGAGCGCGTATACAACCGGCAGATGTCTTATATTGTGTTGAGTGCTTTGCAGGGCGCTCCTTGAGCTGTAGGTGAAGCTACTCTCTTTTTCGTAGCCTATCCTCTTGTCTGGTGGCCCTGTGGCCCCTGAGGTCTCCAGAACACAGATGCCTGCTGTGTTCTGCTCCCCAAAGCTGCAGCTCTGGCTTCATTTCTACAAGAGACTGGCTTGCTTTATTAGATTGTGTTGGATCACAGAGGATCAGGTTAGGAGCTCAGCATGTACACATGGAGGTGAACACAGACTCTCTCACACACAAACGGGCATGTATGCATGTATAGATGCACACAGAGGATTTCTCTTCAAGTGGCCACTGATTTGTTTTTCTGTTGGATTCAGGGTTCTATTTGGACTAAAATTCAAGACTAGTAGAAACTCTTTGTTTGAAATATTTTAGTTCATTAGTTGACTCCACTTCACCTTATCACATTGAGGTAATTTTTTCAGTATCTCTGAATTCAACTAGATCTAGATCATCCAAAAGAGAACACAGAATCAGAGAAACAAACAAAGTCAATTCTAAAAGCTTTACAGAGGCCATTTGCTGCAGAACATATGGTGTATCGTTTTTTCTTGCCTCTCTCCTGTCAGAGGTTGTGAGTGTTTATGCACATGTTGAACTTTACTGTAGTACTCTACTGAATAAAACTTTAATTGGACACATACAGAGCAGAGAAACACCAGCACACACACCCACACTCATACTGCATTAACTAGGTGCCATGCATAGATGTGGACAGGGTCTGTTGTTTGGATGATAAGGGTCATGGTGTCTGTGTTGTGGCTCAGCCACAGGGTCAGGAGAGGCTTCAGGAGTGGCTGTGACCCAGAAAGAGGTTAAGAGAGACACAGCAGGCAGGAGGCCAAGAGAGAGGAACAGGACAGCACTGACTGCCAAGTTAACAGACACATGCTGTGTTTGTACTGTGGTGGAATCATTTTTATTGTTAGTTTCAATACCACATATACTATACATCTGCCAACACATTACAGCATTTACACCCTCTACAGTTGTCCCAAACTTTGGGAACCCAGGTCACTTTCTTGTTCTGGTAATTGAGGAATACAAATTGGCTTTTACAATGGGAACCTGTTACGGCCACCAGCAAACATAAGGCTCGAACATGTGACCATAACATAAATAATGACCCAAGCCAAGTTATCAAATACCAACTGAAATATTCATTATACAACATAAGGTTCACGAAAGATTACAAGAAATCATGTTTACCAATACTATGGGAGACTGAAGACCTGGCACAAAGAAATAAAAAGGATGGAGAGAGTCTGGGCCAACCAGAGCCGTCGGACCCAGACATCCCCCCTAAACTATCCAAAAAATGTTATATAACTAAACTAACAAATGAAGCCGCGAAAACAGGGCTACCAGGCCTCCAGCCTCAAAAATCTAACTTAAATAAAAAATAACATAAATGAAGTAAATCTAGGATAACAAAATGCAAACAAACAGCTGCTGTCAAAAGAAGAGGGAGAGACAGAGTTCCTCCTCTCCAGGTCCTTTTATAGCCAGGCCACCAATCAGCTGATCAGCCACACCTGGAGCACCAGGTAAGAAAGACCTGGAATTAGCTGATCAGCTGCACCTGATACCTGGAGAGGAGCGAGAGCAGAACAGAAAAAAAAAAAAAGGGGGGGTGGAGCACGTCACAACCCCACCCTTAGTTAGTGATTGACAGTGCAGATTATGGTACATCAACACAATCACAAACATACAATGCTACAAGCGCGACAATGCATCCGCCAACACATTATCCCTGCCACGGATGTGCTGGACGTCAACATTGAACGCTTGCATAAAAATACTCCAGCGTGTAACGCATGTAACACTGTCTATTGTACATGAACTAAGGTGAATGTCATGTACTTTCAATTTAGGCCAAATCAGAAGATATAGTTTCGCTCAGGGAGGATATATATATATGACATGGACAACAGTTAGGAAAAAGAGTAACAAAAAATATTCTTTATTGGCAGGAAGCCACTCTTCAATTACAACAATTGAAATAGTTCAGCTATGTCTGAATTTATATTTCTCTATATATCGTCGCTGTCGGGCGCAAACCTTCTATGTCCAAAACCGTAATTTTTCAGGAAATGAAAAAAAACCCGTGTTTTTAAAATAAATGAACACTGCGTCATCAAAGTTGATATTGTGTCCTTATATATGGTCAGATATTTGCATGTGTCATTATATTATTAATATTTTACCAAAATCAAGCTCAAATGGAGTTATGAGGTTTTTGACCAGCGAATATGGAGATACCTGTTTTTTCCGTCATTGATAATAACAGCCGCATCTGAGGCAGTAAGTGCATCGCATTACATCAGCATCAACTTACAGGTTACAAAGTTTATTGTAACTATGTGTCCACTCAGTTTTTCCTGTTGTTCAATACATTTGGCAAAAATCTCGTTATAAAAGATTAAGTGCTATAAACCGACTATTGAAGACAGTATTGGCTGTGACTAGACGCCAAAAGCTAGATTAAACTGTACTCCAATTTACCGTGGTTTGCCTGCACTCTTCCCCGCTCTGGCGCTCAGAAAAACATTAGCCTTTAAAGAAGTAATGCTTCTTGAGTAAACAATGCTGGACTTATTCAAACAAGTTATTTATTAGCTTTACATTGCAAACAATCAGACTGTCTCCAAACAACTGCTCTATATTGCTGCCTACTGGAGGGTGTACAAAACTGAATGCATGACTATTAACAATTAGTCAATTAATTTCAAACTTTTTTTCAGAGTCAGGGTTCAGATAAAAAGACAGGACATTACAGTATGAGCACAGTAAAAAAGCATAATTTTAAAAAAAGAAATTCATGTCTATTAAGAATAATACTAGTTAAAAATGTTCATAATAAATAACAATGGCACAACAACAATAAATAAATAAATGTCATATAAATACAAAAAAATAGATCAATAATTAATAGATTCATAATAAATACATTAAATATATTAATAAAAACAAGTAGATAAATAATAATTATAAATAGATTCCTAATATTATAGACTTAAATTTATCCAGCAAAGAAATCATCAACAATCAACAATTATCAACAATTTTTTAACAGTCTATCACTTTGTGTATTTTAGATTTAAATGAACTATGAAAAACAATTAATCAACAATCAACAATTTATTTACAGTCTATCACTTTGTGTGTGTGTGTGTGTGTGTGTGTGTGTGTGTGTGTGTGTGTGTGTGTGTATACACACCTACATGCGAGTGAGTGATTTAGTGTGTGTATGTGTTTCCTAGTGTTTCAGACTGTCATAAAAGCTGTGGAAGTCTTTTGGTATGACCTCCTTGAGGTCTTGGAGGTGTTTGTATTTCATCTCCGTGATCTTCTGGCACTCTGTGTAGAGTGGCGTGACTGCAGGCATGTGTGAGGTGGTCTGTCGGAGCTGGAGCATTGGTAATGGAGTCCAATTATCTGAGTGCTGGATCTTGAAGTCCATCGTCCCATTGATGTTGTACCTAATAACATACAAAAAGACAAACAGTCTGAACACCATCATTTTACACAGCATCATCAAACAGTTAACATAAAATACAAAGAATAATTTTACATAACAGATTTAACAGCAAGTAAATGTGCAACATCATCACTTTTGACCTGGTAAGAGAGACATGGTTTTAGTATGATAATTACCTGATGGCTCTGACATCATGGACAGTGGGGTCACCGGGTTTGATCCCTGGGCGAATAGACTTGCAGAACCTCAGTTTGGTGAAGTCTTGGAAGAAGGTATGGTCCACATATCTGACTTCATATGGGTTGGGCTTGGACCGCGCTCTCTTCATCAGGGCAACATACTCAGCTGGGACGTAGATTTCCTGGTTTCTCAGACGCCTCTCGATGACACTGTGCACTGAGTCACATTCCATCTGTGTGTGCCCCTTCTCCAGGAACTTCTGGATGACTACCTTCTTCATCTCTGTGGAAAACTTCAGAAGAGCATTGCTGAGCACCGAATTGCGGTTTTGGTACCCACAACCATCGCTCCATAAAATGTACTCCTCATGCTCCTGATGCTCAGAGAGGAAATCGGTGACACAGGATGCAAACTCACTGGCAGACAGAGCTCCCTCACCTTCATGCCAGACATAGCAAGTGGCGTTGTGTGTAGACATGTCATAAATCGTAAAGTTGTGGACGGCAAGTTTTGTTTTGTAGTAAAGAGCCGACGCTTTCAATCTGGGGCAGAGGAGGAGGGCTTGCAGATCCATGCAGACAACCATGGTCTTGTCATTTGCATCATTTTTGTCCTGCACTTTTGCTACACGGGCCTCTTCCTTTTTAAGAACGTGGTCCTGCCACTCATTATCTGGCAAGTTGCCAGCCTTGAAGGAGCAGCAGGTGTTACACTGATCCTTCTTTGGATGGTAAAGACCCAGGTTCTGCTGCTTAAATTCTTCGGAGAACACCTGCCTTGATAACGGTCTCAGCATCTTCTCCTCAGCAGCACGATGGTACACTTTATGCAGGTCAGTCATGGACTGAAAGACAGGTTCCAGGTATTGTTTTGATGTTGATGACCTACAGTAGTGGGAGGGTACCTTAGGGAGATCCTGTAGAAAACTCTTCATGAACTCATGAGCCTCACCTCTGTGTCTTGATGCTGCATTCTTCTGTTTATTGCCTGTGTCTTGCACCCAGTTAAGGACAGACCATTCCCCGATTCCAAGCGTTGCCAAAAACAAACTCCTGCACACCCTCCTTCTCTGCCCATCAACATTTAAAAAGAAAACAAGAGTAGATGACCTTCTTGAATTTTCAGACCCCCTTCTCCTCTGCACTGGGATGACATCTATCAAACCATGCACATACATTCTTTTCTCTTCCCAGTTCATGTTCTCCCAAAAGCATTTAAAAATATTCTCCCTGTATGCCTCTCCAATTTTACTGCAGTGATGCTTTGAAGACTTCACACATGCAGCTGACTGGCATCCTGGTCCCATCACCCGGGGTTCCTTGGTAACCTCTTCTTTCTTGCTCCTCCCGATGTAGTGCTGCCCCATCATTCTTCTCCTTTTCTGCACACTCTTCTTCCAAATACTTTCATTCTTGCGCTTTCTTCCTCGAACTGTGTCATCCTCAGCTCCATCATGGGAATCTTAAGAAATACAACAAAAACACATTATTGTGTGTGTTATCCACTGTGACTACTGCTGTGAAATGTGCCCATCTATCCACTCAACACTCATTATACATTGTAATATCAATTCCTATACAACTCATCAATTATTAACACATTATTCACTACCTGTGTCCACTTCTAATTCCACTCTTTCATCACTCTCTACTGCTGTCTCCTCATCCTCTCTCTCTGAGCTGGGATCACCTCTCCCTGGTTCTGGTTCTTCCTCTCTGTCGCTCTCTCCATCTGTGCTGTCACTTACTGTATCTGTGTCTACAACTGGCCATAGCTTTTTTGCCTCCTCATATGACACCTTGACCATTGCACACATTTCCTCCAGGGACACAGACATTGCTACTGTAAATAACAACAACAAACAAAAAACCCTGGTCATATCAGCTTAGTTTGCCTCAACAGGTTACATAACAGTAGCATCATTTGGAGGCAAAAACTTGGATATCTAGCTAACTAGAACACATCTGTAATCTTGTGACCAATTTTTTCTTTATTTTCTACAAGGTTTCCAGGTGCACGTCAATATGTAACCTCTGTCAATAACATAAAGGTATACTGGGACATTGATAGACAGGCAAATGAATAAAACAGAATAATAAAACAAATAAAATATACCCCCCCCTTTAAATAAATCACCTTTAAGTAGCGACTGATCAAGTGAATGATAGGCTATAACAGTCTGATCATTTCTTGCCATACAAAATGAAGTATAGCAGCTACGTTAGCTAGAGTCTAGGTAGCAAGCTAACGTAGCTGCTATACTTCATTTTGTCATCGCCGTTTCAATAATGGACAGTTTTAACTGAGTTTTCTAAAATCAAAACATTTTATTGA
Organism: Hoplostethus mediterraneus; assembly: GCA_034670385.1. Classification (NCBI taxonomy): domain Eukaryota; kingdom Metazoa; phylum Chordata; class Actinopteri; order Trachichthyiformes; family Trachichthyidae; genus Hoplostethus; species Hoplostethus mediterraneus. Next base: position 3,574,362 of record JAXDDW010000010.1, on the reverse strand, counting down.
GCTTACCTGAAACGAAATCGCCTCGTACATTCAGCTCAGCTGTTCGCGGCACAATTCAAAATGGAGACGGGGTGGAGCTATGAGGTTTTGCCGACAGTGTGAGGATCCAATGGAGTTACGAGATTTAGTCACAAGCTTGTTTTAATACTTTTCATTGGTTCAAAATTTATGAAACCCACACACAGACGTAAAGAGTGACCAATAGCATTGATTTATGAAGAAAAATAAAAATGACAAAATATGGAGATACGAGGTTCCCGCCCGACAGCGACGATATCAAAAACCAGTTATCAACTTAGAATTTACCAATGAACAACCTCAGTTGTAAACAACAACAAAATAGACAAATTTACAATATGAACAAAGAAGTAATGCTGTTCAAAATGCAAATAACATAGGAAAAATGGGCCCAAAGTAATAAACAAAGCAAAGTCCAATTGAGTCCAAAAATAAAGTCAACCATCCAGATAAGTCAGTGTCCACAGTTCGTCCAAAATCAGTGTGTGTGTGTGCATTAGTCCTTCAATGTATGGTTGTGTAATTGTTCATCTACCCGGGTAGTGTGATTTTGTTTCTTATCTGTATGATGTGATAGATGTGCTTTCTCCAGATGCTCGATGTAGCTGCTGCCGATGTCACACCCTCCACGCATGTAAGCCGGTGTTCTGCTCCACGTTCCTCGGGTCCGGGCTCTGGCTCGCCATCGGAGTTTTCTCTCGACAAAACACGATAAACGGCGATGTCCGGCAACCCAAAAACCTTCTCACAGGTGCGGATACCTTTCAGGATCAATAACTCAAAACAAAATAAAGTTTTATCCACTCTTCATCTAATTATCAACATTAACTTGCTCTCTCTCTCGGCCGTAGCGTGTCTGTCCTCATTGGTGTCGGTGCAAAAAAACAAAAACAAACTATGACCGCGAGTAGCGCTGGTGTTTGACTAATGCGCACCCTGCTGGTGAAAATAAGGAACTACAACAACATACAAACTCGTTCAGACTGTATAGCTCAACATTGTTAAACTCGGAAAATTTGGGATTACACGGTGTGTGTAACTAAAGGGCGTTACAAGCACATTAGATGCTGGTTAGTATTTTGCATTCTTTGCAAAAATGTAAGGGGATTATGATCTGTGTATACGATGACCGGTACAGTGGATGACCCAACATACACCTCAAAGTGATCTAGAGCTAAGATCAAGGCTAATGCTTCTTTCTCTATGGTGGAATAAGCACGCTGATGCCGGTTGAATTTTCGAGAGAAGTAGGACACGGGGTGTTCCACTCCATCAACCCCATCCTGGAGCAAAACAGCTCCCGCTCCTAGGTCACTCGCATCAACTGCAACCTTAAAGGGCTTCTCAAAGTCAGATGCCACAAGCACAGGTGCATTTGTCAGCAAGGTCTTGATCTGCTGGAAAGCATGCTGACAGACCACTTGAACTGAACTTTTGGGCTCAGCAGGTCAGTCAATGGCGCAGCGACGGCGGAGAAGTTACTACAAAACCCCCTATAGTAACCCGCCATCCCAAGGAAGCAACGAAGGTCACGTCTGGAGCTAGGAACAGGAAATGCCAATATAGCCTCTACCTTGGACTGGACTGGGCGCACTTCACCTCTGCCCACTACCTTCCCCAGGTAGACAACTGTGGCTTGACCAAATTCACATTTCACCCAGAGAGACCAGACAAAACAACATTGACCAGTCTTTGAAATGTGGCAGGCACATTGCGCATGCCAAAAGGCATTACTGTGTACTGCAGAAAATTGTCAGGGGTAACAAAGGCAGATATTTCTTTAGCACGGTCAGTTAAAGGGACCTGCCAGTACCCTTTCAGTAGGTCAAGTTTGGACACATAGGAGGCCCCGCCAACACAATCCTCCATTCTGGGCAAAGGGTAACAGTCAGGCTTGGTCACACTGTTAACCTGTCGAAAATCAGTACAAAACCGATCCGAGTCATCAGGTTTCCCAACCAGGAGACAAGGAGAACTCCATGAGCTCGAACTGGGCTTGGCTATCCCATGCTCAAGCATGTAGTCAACCTCCTTCTTAAACCTACGGCGCTTGTCAGGATTGACACGATAGGCATGCTGTTTTATAGGTGGGGAATCACTAACATCAATGTCATGCTGCAAGACAGTTGTGCGTGAAGGCACGTCAGAAAACAGCTGCTTATTCGACCTGATCAACTTCACAATGTCTGCACACTGAACATCAGGCAAATGAGCTAGATGAGAGTCGAGGCCGTCTAACAGAACAGAATTCTGCAACCTCCCCAGCACCACTGCCTTAGTTGGAATCATCCCCCACGCTGGACAATGCAACTGAGGCCAGGACTGACTCAACACCTCCAGCACTGGACAGCTCCACCCCACAGGTAGGGAGTGAAATGTCCAGATCAGCACTGGACAGCGACACTGAGGTCATATCAGGCTCGACAGCTTCAGGACTGACGGTCGCACAGACAGGACCAGACCCATTTCCACGGTCATGGTAAGGCTTAAGCATATTTACATGACACAACCTGTTCCTACGTCGTCTATCAGGAGTAGCAATAACATAGTCACGGTCACCTACTTTCTTCTGGACATAGTAAGGACCACTGAAGCGAGCCTGCAAACTAGAACCAGGTATTGGCAACAAAACCAGCACTTTGTCACCTGGCGAGAAAGCTCTGCCCTCAGCTTTACGGTCATACCAGCCCTTCATCTTCCTCTGGGCCGCACCCAGGTTGTCTTTTGCCAACTCACAAGCACGCCGTAGCCTATGACGAAAACTACACACAAAATCCAATAGGTTCTGAGGCTCACCTTCACCCAGCCACTTTTCCCTAAGGAGTTTTAACGGGCCACGCACTGAATGGGCAAAGACAGGCTCAGAAGGACTAAATCCTAAGGACTCCTGCACAACCTCTCTTACTGCAAACATCAAGGGAACTCCATCATCCCAGTCTTTTTCAAATTCTAAGTAGTACGCATGCAGCATAGACTTAAGCGTAGCATGAAAACGCTCTAGCCCCCCTGTGACTCAGGGTGGAATGCACTAGAGTGACAGTGATCTATTGCGAGCTGCTTGAGAACTTGAGCAAACAACCGAGACATGAAGTTCGTACCTTGATCGGTCTGGATAACCTTAGGCAACCTGAACACAGAAAATAACTTGATCAGAGCTGGTTGTGCACATTACAGTCAACAAAAACCTATTTCCAGACTTACTACAGGGCAGTGGGCCAACACAGTCCACAATAACCCGTTCGAAAGGCTCCCCTACAGCTGGGATTGGGTACAGCGGGGCCGGTGGAATCGCCTGGTTTGGTTTACCAGCGACCTGACACACATGGCATGATCTACAGTGCTGCGCAACATCCCTCTTCAGGCTGGGCCAGAAGAAGTGACGCAGCACCCGGTCATAGGTTTTAGTCACACCGAGGTGGCCAGCAAGCTGATGATCATGTGCCAAACTCAGTATCTCACTGCGATATGCTAACGGAACCACAACCTGCGTTACAACGCACCAGTCATCATCTGGCGATGCGTGGGGAGTCCATTTCCGCATGAGCACCCCATCATTAACGAAAAACCCACCAGGCCCAGACTCGATCTCATCCGCTGACACAGCAGTCTCAAACAGCGGTGACAAGTCAGGAGTCTCTCTCTGCGCACATATAAGCTGATCACGGGCCATAGACAGCTTACCAAGACCCAGCTCAACATCCTCACTCTCCATGACAGGCGCCACAGAAACAGGCGGCGGTAAAAAAGGCACCCCAGAAACAACCAGAGGTGGAGCAGACGCCACAGACACACCAGGGCTATTGTCCACACCCTCCGCTACCACAGGTGGCACATCGGGCCCAGGTGAAACAGGCAACACAAACTCACCAGTAACAGCACAGCTGTCAGACAAATCAATCTCGTCGTCACTCAACATCTGACGCCTTGACATGGCGCGGGTGACAGCACAAGAAGAGAACACCTCAGGATAATTCATAGCTAGATTATCCGGGTACCCGGTTACCACTGGAACAGCCGTCACCTCAGGTTTCACCAACACCTTACCACCAGCCAGGTCGTTTCCCAAGATAAACGACAGCCCCTCCATGGGGAAACATGGGCGCACACCCACTATCACTGGACCCGTAACCAGGTCAGACTCGAGATGAACAACATGCAAGGGCACATCTAGACAACGCATCCCAAACCCCTGCACGAGGACACCAGAGTCCAAAGCAGACTCCTCAGAGAAGGGCAGCACATTACTCAAAATGAAGGACTGCAATGCTGCAGTATCCCTCAGAATGGTCACTGGAACCCTACTACCCCCCCCCCCCCCCATTCAAGGAGACAAACCCCTCCATTAGAAATGGAGTATACACCTGCAACTCAGAGTCCCTATGCACAGACACTAGCCTAGGCTTCCCTTCCGCACCACTAGAAACGCTGGGCTTTGAAGGCAACACAAAATGACCTGAACGTTCCCTTGAATTGCTATCACCGGATCAGGCCAGTATCGTTGACTTCTCAAACACAGACTTATGAGTGAGAACATACTCATCAGCAAGAATCACAGCTTCGGACACTTTGACAACCTTATACTCATTCAGATAGGTGGTAACTCTTTCAGGCAATCAATTTTTAAACTCCTCCAAAAGCATCAAAGCCCTCAGCTCCTCAAAGGTTTTAATTCCTTGTGATGAGCACCACCTGTCAAACAATACCTCCTTTTCGCGAACAAACTCGCTAAATGTCTGAGACTCCTGCTTTCTATACCTACGTAACTTCTGGCGATAAGCCTCTGGTACCAGCTCATATACCTGTAGGATACTGGTCTTAACATGCTCATAATCTAAGCTATGCTCAGGAGACAACGCTGCGTAAGCCTCCTGGGCTTTACCAGTAAGCATGCACTGGAGCAAGAGTGTCCACACCTCTCTAGGCCATTTAGCAGTATTCGCAACCCGTTCAAAGAGAATTAAATATTTATCAACGTCCTTCTCACGGAAGACAGGAACAAGACGAATATTTCTGCTCACATCAAAATCAGGACGTGGAGACATGGGTTGCACATCGCCTAGTGCACCGCCAACCACCATCTCCTTCAGACGCAACACGCGCCTAGTCTCCTCCTCAAGTGTCCTAACCTTAGTCTCCTCCTCAAGTGCCTTAACCTTGGTGGCTTCCTCAAGCTCCATTCTCCTAACCTGGAAGTTATGATCAAGTTCCTTCTCCTTGATAGCCAGCCGACGCATCTCTAACTCCAGCTCCATCAACCTTAACTGGTTGGCCGAACCCCCTCCCCCAACATCGGAGGTAGGTTCGCCCTCCGGCAGCGTAACCAACATCCCTTTCTCCTTTAACACTGCCAACAGCTGATCCTTCAACACAGTTTTACTGCTCTGCTTTCCAACAGAGGTCTCCAATTTCTCTGCAATCAATCTCAGTTGATCTTTGGTACACTTATCCAACTGTTCTAGAGTAGGCTCCTTACAAAACCTATCCAGAGCAAACTCCATCTTACACAGCAGCCAGCAGTAATCAACAATAAGGACACCCAAAAAAATAACTAGGCAACTCCCTCACAGCAGCTCAACCAATAACTTGGAAGGGCAGCCATACAATGCTGACAACAAAGTGCTAAATAACACGCCAGCAGTCCATTGTACGCACAAAACGCATACACCAAAACAAACCGGGCTACTGGGCTATCGCAAACTAACGAGGACACAGGCAACACTACCAGAGGACACACACCTCTATCACACCAGCCACACATGGGCCGTGAAACAAACCCAATGAACTCGAAAGCTAACAAAACTAATAGCCCACAGGCCATGTGCGCAACCGTAGCCTAGCCAACTACAACACTAAAATGCACGTAAGCCACAAAAATCCCGGACGAGCCCTCATTTATACACTATATTGCCAAAAGTATTCACTCACCCATCCAAATCAGGTGTTCCAATCACTTCCATGGCCACGGGTGTATAATATAATGTATATTTCCATGGCCGAGTAGCTGCATCCAAGCCATACATCACCAAGTGCAATGCAAAGCGTCGGATGCAGTGGTGTAAAGCACGCCGCCACTGGACTCTAGAGCAGTGGAGACGCGTTCTTTGGAGTGACGAATCGCGCTTCACCATCTGGCGATCTGATGGACGAGTCTGGGTTTGGCGGTTGCCAGGAGAACGGTACTTGTCTGACTGCATTGTGCCAAGTGTAAAGTTTGGTGGAGGGGGGATTATGGTGTGGGGTTGTTTTTCAGGAGCTGGGCTTGGCCCCTTAGTTCCAGTGAAAGGAACTCTGAATGCTTCAGCATACCAAGTGATTTTAGACAATTCCATGCTCCCAACTTTGTGGGAACAGTTTGGGGATGGCCCCTTCCTGTTCCAACATGACTGTGCACCAGTGCACAAAGCAAGGTCCATAAAGACATGGATGGGAGAGTTTGGTGTGGATGAACTTGACTGGCCTGCACAGAGTCCTGACCTCAACCCGATAGAACACCTTTGGGATGAATTAGAGCGGAGACTGAGAGCCAGGCCTTCTCGTCCAACATCAGTGTGTGACCTCACAAATGTGCTTCTGGAAGAATGGTCAAAAATTCCCATAAACACACTCCTAAACCTTGTGGAAAGCCTTCCCAGAAGAGTTGAAGCCGTTATAGCTGCAAAGGATGGACCGACGTCATATTAAACCCTATGGATTAAGAATGGGATGTCACTTAAGTTCATATGCGAGTCAAGGCAGGTGAGCCAATACTTTTGGCAATATAGTGTATGTTACGGCCACCAGCAAACATAAGGCTCGAACATGTGACCATAACATAAATAATGACCCAAGCCAAGTTATCAAATGCCAACTGAAATATTTATTATACAACATAAGGTTCATGAAAGATTACAAGAAATCATATTTACCAATACTATGGGAGACTGAAGACCTGGCACAAAGAAACAAAAAGGATGGGGAGAGTCTGGGCCAACCAGAGCCGTCGGACCCAGAGATCCCCCCCTAAACTATCCAAAAAAGGTTATATAACTAAACTAACAAATGAAGCCGCGAAAACAGGGCTACCAGGCCTCCAGCCTCAAAAATATAACTTAAATAAAAAATAACATAAATGATGTAACTCTAGGATAACAAAATGCAAACAAACAGCTGCTGTCAAACGAAGAGGGAGAGACAGAGTTCCTCCTCTCCAGGTCCTTTTATAGCTAGGTCACCAATCAGCTGCACCTGAGACCTGGAGAGGAGAGAGAGCAGAACAGAAAAAAAAAGGGGGGTGGAGCGCGTCACAGAACCAGTGAGAGAACAAATAGCTAATCACAAACCATCAGACTGGATTGTAGGAAACTACAGATACTTATGTAAAAAAAGACTCTGGTGAAAGTAGAGTGGGTGGAAAGCCGGGGTTTATATACTGGAGGTGATGGCTGATGAACCACAGGTGTGTAGAGGCAGAGCAGGTCAGGGAGAGATGGATGATGTAACCAGGGAGGAGCCGGAGTCTGGAGTCACACCCACACACACACAGGCACAGACAAAGACAGACAGGGAGATGCTGCTTGGAGGCAGAGGTGGAGGGCATGACAAGCTCCCAGTGACTTGACTGACATCTCCTCTAACTGCATTTGGAGAAGGAAATCATAGGACAGGCTGCTGTGGAAGCAGAGGAAGACTTACTTGACTGCAATCAGAAACTGCAGAGAGAGGAGGAAGCAATCAAATAGCTTCCAAAGAGGCTTGGACAAAGAAAAGGAGGAAGACCTTTAAAGGACAGCTGGTGGATTCAGTTCACTCCTCCCTCTCTCTCTGGTGTTATGTATTCCCTCTCTCTCACACTGTTTTACACTAGCATTTAGCTTCTGCTTTTGAGGATGCACTAGGTGACATTTTTACTTTGTTGATGTGTTTTTTTCTATTTCTGGGGCAAGTGAATAGTGAAGAGCTAGGTGGTTGTTAGCAAGGTATATTGGGTTTAATGCACTAATAATGTAATCCAAGTTTCCAATTCTATTTTATATGAATTCATTTTCCTGGCTTCATATTGGTATCACATTCAAATTCAAATTCCGTCTGTCCACTATTATACACTACTGTCTTCTGATCCCTGCATAACACTTGGAGATGTTATGGTTCACTTACTATTTTGCATGTCTTTGGCAAGTCTATGCATGTTTTAACGTATATCGCATGTGCATAAAGTTCGAATCAGATCAGAATCAGAAACAGGTTTATTTCATACAATTGTATGTTATCATATCCTAAATATTATTACACAAATTTGATACCTGAGGTCTTTAACAATACACAGGCAGCCTCTCTCAGCATTGACTATTTAGACAACAAACAACCGTTTTTTCCAATTTTTCCAATCATATGATCATTAGTATTGGGCCTTGTCTGCGGGATACGGATCCGATTCTGACTATGACGTAATCGTCTCACCCTTACTATTCAGGCAGTTGTGTTGATCAATGCCACTTTGCCATTGTGAAAGAAATGAATGGTCTTTTATAGCCAATGATTGAAATAATGCTGGTTGAAAGGGGTTCAGCTCGAAAAGTAGATGTATTTTCTACCAGATGATTGTTCTACAGGGTCATGGTTGGTTTTTGATCAGGACTTTCTCCAACACTTTAATCCAGCAGCATCTTCAGTATCAGTGAGTCTGAGGAGAGAACCATTGCTAGGTGTTTGATCTTGGTTTCTCATCTCCCTCCTCCTTTCTTGTCTGCATATCAAAGTCCTTGCTCTCCCAGACCTCAATCAGCACACTGTTCATTCACTGCTGTCCTTCATGTACTTTGCTATTCATCTGTATATTGAATGGGTGGGGAGGGAGGTGTAGTGCTGAGAACAGTGGGACATTTCCACCACAAGGCCTGTTGTCCCACATGATTATATTATATGATTTATAATGCAGCTACCTAGCTCCCTCTGCACAGAGAGGATTGTGGGGAAAATCACAAATCTCCTCTTCCCTCCGTAGATCTGTTTTAATCAAGACCCATTTAGTGGAAAAGAGACTGGAGACTGTAGCAACGTGTAGTCTATCTAGGATAGCTCTATATGATCAGTGTAGTCTATCTAGTATAGCTCTATATATATTATGATTGCCAATGAATTCCCTACATATTGTAATTGCGATTATAATTTTATAATGTTTGATAATTATCATAAATTCTCCATATTATCATAATTATCATAAATTCTGTCTGTTTGTTTCCTCCGGTGCCAAATAATATTATTTGGAGTCCAAGGGGTGTGAGATGTGTGGTAACTCTTGGTACTACAGACTCTTTTTCTCTCTATATTTTAGTCAGGATTGTCAAAACAGTGTGTCTCTAGCATTACCTGAATAGAGATTACCCCAAACAATCTATTTGGATCCTGTGATTATAGCTTTTTGTTTAACTAACAATGTAAAAATGCAAAATGGCCCACCAGCTTGTTTCCTGTTATTGTCTGAAATTGCCACTGTTAATGAGCAATAAAATTTAGGCAGTACTGAAATATGACAAACTATATATTGCATAGAATAACTTCTAAAAAGCCACAGGCAGAGGTGGTGAGACATAGTATGTAATCCATCTGATATTTCTCTGTTTTTCTACTTGCCATCCATTACCTTAATTTGATAATACGCTGCCTCTCATGTCTTGAGTCAATCTCCTTTGATCCTCCCTCCACTATTATCTTACATGCTGACCTCTATGAAAGACTGACCAAAACACTCCCACTGTGTCCAGCTGCTCTCTGCCTTCCGTCTCCCAAATCTTGGTGTTCTTGGATGTTGCTAACATCACATCATGGATAAAACTGCTGAGGAACCTGGTTTATAAAGAAAGTTACCATTCTGGTACTTCTTCCTGTGATGAACCCAAACAGTTACCACAGTTATTTGGTGTGAGTTTACATGCAGACTCTGGTTTCTGGCAGGCAGCTATCAGAGTGGGCATTATGAACACAGTGAACATTCCCTGCACATTATTTCATATAAAATACAAATTTTACAGATGTAAATATTATATAGTTATAGATAAATAAGTTTAGTTCAGTTTGAACCTTTTTTTTTTTTTTTCAAAATAACATTAGCTAGCAAAACTGTATCTTTTTACATTTAACATTAGTTAACAAAACTATATTTCTCTTTAGAGTTACTTTACTGTAGTTCAAATTCCTCCAGTGGGAAGTAACTGGTAGCTTGAAATTATCTTTTGACTTTGAGATGAAGTATGATGCTTACTAGATTGTACTACTCTGTATAATGCTGGGCACACACACTCCAGGTGAGTGCCTCTTAGTTCAGAAACTCTCCATCACCTGACAGCACCAGTGATGCCTTATCGCCTCATCACCATGACACCTGTCCCCAAGGACACTTCCTCCTCTCTGTCTCTCTCCAGTGGTTGTCGTTTCTTCTTCAACAGTGTGAAGTGCACTGTCCAGTCCTGTTCACAGAGGTTAGGGGAAAAAACGGGGGGGTCAATGAAGGTTGAATCACGGCATGAGAGACAGATTATTAATTATTATTAATGAATTATCAATCTGTTATGGCCAAAATGTTGGCTGTTGCAATAGTTGCTATGGCTCAAAAAACGTAGTTAATCTACTAGTTTAGTTATGTGGTGAAACTACTCCACAACACTTATAATTGAAGTGAATGGGGTCTGGTTGGTTGGTTCCAAAAACAGGCAAAAAGGTCTCTAACTCCAACCTATATTGGCTGTGGCCTCTAGTTTAGTTTGTCCACTCCATTGACCATAGCAGCTTTATCACATCAGTTTTTCATTTGAATCCAAAACACCCTTCAGCTGTTCTCACCAGGATTCATGCTCATGCAGGTTCATGCAGGTTCATGCTCTCTTATCCTGGCTATCTGACTCTGACATAAGTCAATGCACTCTGGCCCCGCCCCCAGAGCCCCACTAAAGCCATTAGCTTCCAGGCCATTTTATGAACTGTGGCCATCGATTCTCACAGAAATGAGTCAAGTACAACATCACCTGATCAGAGCTGTCAGCTCCCTAATGGGTAGAGCGAGGTTGGAGGGAAGGATTGTGGGAGGTTTGGAGGCAGAGGTAGTCCACATTAACAATGGAGGGATGGGGAGGTGGGAGGAGATGACACAGCTTAATGTGAAATACAAAGACGCACACTGACAGACACCAAACACATCCTGCTGTTCCTGGTTCAGTTACAGCTCCCAGTAGCCTGAGGGTTTTGCCAGTATTGCTTTAGCATGAGGAGTGAGATGCTAAACCAAGGATTCTGATTTTATATCTGCTGTAGCTACACAGGGAGCTGCAGAGTCATAAACCTCAGCTATTTCTACAGTATTTCATCTTCTGCAGGGGCCTGTGCTTCAGCGTTTGAGATGTCACATTATGTCTCTTTGTTGCCAGAGTTCTGTATCTTTTTTTATATTATGTCTCATACCTCATACCTCATGATACTCTAAATAAATGGTGTGTTTCTTTTTGTGGGCCGTGCCTTTAAGTGTATAGTCCACATATATAAAGATAACTCAACTGTAGTAGCTTATATCAACTGCCAGGGTAGCACTCGCTCACTACAATTGCACAGGCTGGCCCGGGCAGCACCCAGCTCATGACTGGGAGTTCCGAACAGAGGGGCAGACCGCAGACCGCAGTGCCGGTTGTCTTGACATCACTTTAAACCTGTTGAATTTCCTATCCTGGAGGTACCTGGAAGAAGAAGAATATTTGGCCCACAAGACACAAACATAGTTTTGTTCCTGGAGAATAACATTAATGTTGCTGAGTCTGTAACAACAGTTAAGTAACTTGTTACATTTAGGAGGTTGGGATTTAATTCCGTATGTTAGACTTGTGACTTTTTAGAGTGGATGAAGGAGAGCACAAGTACACTGTTCTCTCTCTCTCTCTCTCTCTCTCTCTCTCTCTCTCTCTCTTTTCAAAAAATAGTTTCTATTCAGATGTTGTATTGTACAGTTTCCATGGCCAGGAAGGAGGGAGGTGAAAACCTCCACTGGCCTCCCTCACACTCCTTCCCCACCTCACTCATCATAAATATGTATGAACACATTTGAATAATGTGACTTTGTTATGGCAAAATATCATCTGGATCTCTGGTAGAAAAATAGTGGTTGGGAAGGTGGAGAATGTCAACCAGCAGAGGAGGAGGAAACTTCCAGACGTACAGTGTGTTTTGGAGTGATGTGGCACACTGCTTCTCTCATGGTGTAGCACATTGCTGTCTGTTAAATGTGGTGGGTGTCCCTGTGCAACAAAAGAGGCTAGGTGGTTGATGGGGTAGAGGAGTGACTAGCTCACAGGGATAGAAACAAAGGAGAGAAAATGAGATGAGGTGAAGGCGGTGAGTGTTTTACCTCTCAGGGAGAGAAGACAGGAGGAAGATGAAAAAAAAGACAAGCTCTGGGGGAGGAAGGTGAGGACGGTGTCTTTCTCAAGAGAAATTGTGAGAAAGAGAGAGAGATGTGTGTTCTCGGTGCTGCTGCTCACCTCTCTGTGGATCTGCCAGACAACAGAAGTCTATTCTCTAGTTTGTAGGTGACAGGGTGTCTTAATGTCTCCCAAAGAGAGAGACGCTCATGTTCCAGGAACAAGGAATACAACCCATTAGCTGGATAACGGTCCCTGGCTTTCAGAGACCTGCTGATGAAACATGACTTGGCCCTGCTTCAGGAGGCTGGGGGGAGTGAGAGAACAATATTAGAGTCTGGACAATCTTTAACATTTGATACTTGTTGTCAACATTTATTGTATTTTGCATGTACTGCAATCTGTTGATGAGATACATCTCCAAACTATTTTTTACTCACCAGTGTAAAGATTGCTGTTGGGAGCCATTTTTTGTGTTATCAGTGCTAACCACTGCTCCTCCACCTCCACTGTTGATTAACATGGAAAATGACAGTGGACTGTGTTGGAGGTTGGACCTGGCTGTGGCTGAAGTCAGTGACCATGAAATGAGGAAATGGACAAAAATCAGTCTCAGTGCTGCCTTGGTGGAATCAATGACTTTCTTTAGTGGTTTTCTATCTGGAAAAGGAGGATCCAAGCTGCTACTGTGAGCAGACATGTACAAACAGTGGACTGGCAAGAGACTCTAAACTGCTGTCAGAAACAACAAGAGTGTTTCATGAAAGATGAAGCTTTAGCTCAGCATTTTGTTACCTGGATGGAAATCATACTCATGATGACATAAATTAAATCAACAATACAATGTACTATGGCCATTAGTACAGACATTCATCAATCTTCAGTCTTCATCGAAGTCTTCATCATTCAATTGTTAGTTAAACTCTCTCAAATGGAGGATCTGAGCTGTGCAGGGACTTACAGTTTGCTGCATTGAAGGTTATTCTCATATCAAAAGCCTAAAAAGCATCTTCCAGTCAGAAGCCAGGTACAACAGCATATCCCGATTCAGATTTGGATCAGGTTCACCACAATGTCACACAAACTCTATCCAACCTGCTGAAAGGGAGCTGAATCTATTTTCCTTATTGCTCAGGGCAGAAAACAATAGGTTGTGAGGAAGAAAGGAACTGCATGAATGGAAGAAGAAAAAAAAGTATATGAGGTAGAAGTGTAAATGGATTTTGAACAAGTGCTTGGCATTTGGACAGAAAAATGGTCTCCATGAATAATATTGTGGTGGCAATGGGGTTTAGACCTGATGAAAGGAAACATGAGGAGAGGAAGACAGAGAGGTGGAGGAAAATAAAGTGAGATGAAGAGAGATAAATGGGAGAATGAGAAGAGAGGCAATGAAGAAATAGAAAGACAGCAGCTAGAGGAAGAGAAAAAGATGACGAGAGAGATGTTGAGAGAGAGGAAGGAAAAAGCAGAGGAAGAGACAGACAGTAGTTGATTTTCCCACACAGTTTGCTGTAATGTTGGTTATTGAGGTCATGAAGGGAAGAAGTTTAATTTGAATTCTGTCAAAACAATTCATCTTTTACCTCCTGAAACCAAATCAGTTTCCACAGGAAGTGTTCAAAGTCAGGTGTCATTGTCCTTCTTAACTCATTCAACATGAGTAATGTAAGTGAAGAAGAGGGAATCACTTGTTTGTCTTTACTGATATTTACCAGACACAGCTGAGTATGAAGAGAGGATGAGACGACATGACAGCAGTTGGATTGGAAAGTGTGTCTCATGTTTCAGCTCTATCACTCACTGTATTACAGTAAAATAGGCCTACAACCATCTTGCCTCATCATTATTATTTTTGTTTAAATAGCTGACAACCATTCATTGTCTATGAAGGCATTACTATACAGTAGGTGGAGGACGAGGCCTCTGGACTTCATCACATATCCAATATTTAGACAGGCTGAAACTCCCTGCATATTCACAGCAGAATATTATTTACATTTTCATTACACTGCTAATTTCAACGTTTTCACAGGCAGGATAATGGTTGGTGATGAGAGATGTGAAGCACTCTGTGTGTGTGTGTGTGTGTGTGTGTGTGTGTGTGTGTGTGTGTGTGTGTGTGTGTGTGTGTGTATCTTAGATAAACCTAGTGGCCATCAGCTCTCTGATCCCTGGTTGTCACAGTAATGATGGGTCTTTACTCTGTACATGAACACAGTAATTAAACGATTAACGTGCCACATACTGACTTCTCGACGAGGAATAAAGGGAATAAAATAATCTCAATGTTTAGTTCTCAAGGTTTATCTTGTTGGAGTACCAAATGAACTGAATGATGTCTTATTCGGGCGTTTCTACCTGGCTTCTACCTGAGTCTTTGAGGTATCAATAGTCATTTTCATCCTCATGTTACTATCAGCAGGTTATACATGGTCAGTGTTGTTATCATTTAGGATATGAGCAGCCAACTGTTTTCTATCAGGGGAGTATTTAATCCCTTTACTCAGGGTTGTTGTGTCTGTATCTGCTCATTCAGTCATTTCAAGTAGCTACCAGTGATATGACATCTCTTCCTCTACTGTTTGTGAATGGCAGCATGTCCTCCCTGTCTCTTTAAATCCATGTGTGCCAATGCAAATCTCCTATCAATCAGTGGAGGCACTTTGACATTGTGACACTGTTAATACTGTTGTATTAAATGGAGGTGTAGAGCGATGCAGATGGGAACCAAGCTTCAGGTTATTGTCTTTCCCAAACACAGAGGAGACTCTCAGCAGTCAGACCACATACATCCTCTTCTGCTTTAGTTGTCGTCTTCCATTTGGCTTTCACCTTTTTTCAGTCAGACAAGATTCTCTAAATTGGTTTCGTAAAGAGGCTGAACCTGAATATCAATTATTAGGATTCTCTCTCTCTCTCTCTCTCTTATACTGGTTTCAAGGAGGTAATGTCAGCCATTACTCCTGTCCCATCTCCTCTATTAAACCTGCTGTAAATCAAAAGAGGATGTGCTTTTCTGTTGTTCAGATGGATGATTTGTTCCACTGCTTATCACTGAGGAAAGGAGACACAAATTATGCAAGACCATCCTCTTTGTGTGTGTGTGTGTGTGTGTGTGTGTGTGTGTGTGTGTGTGTGTGTGTGTCCATGTGAATGAATAGCACCTAAAGCTGTTTGCTGAATGTGTCTATACTGAGGAAGAGCCAATCCGTGAACCAACAGTTCAAAGATCCTTCATTCAACAGTAACATGTTCAGCCTTGAGTTCTCTGTTGGCATTTGGTTTGCCTCAGGAATGAGGCTAATACTGATTGTGTTGAAATGACAACAGCATCATGTTGCTGAGGGGAAAGGGTTTAGAGAAAGCATTTGCTTAGGGTTTTGGTTTTGGTCTATTGGACCATGTGAATTCTAATTTTATGCTCATGTAGATTTATTGAAGGTCTCAGGCTGCCAGTTGTTCCTGTTCTGCAAGCCTGGCACATTTTGTCTACAAATATGCATCATTTCTGTAATAAACAGAACGTTTTGGCTGAAAGTCTTATCATGGGAAAAGCACAGATAATAATTGTAATATTTTTAATTAGTAAAGCTACTGGATGACACACTGATGCAGTCATCCATTACATACACTCAGAACACACACTGAACAGACCAATACTGCTTGTGGAGGGGAAATAGTTTTTAATCACAATTTAACTGATTTTCAACAGAGGACTGACAAAAAAAAGAAAACACTTAATGTGCCACCGCAATGAATTGGCAGATATCAAAGTTATTGCAGATTTGTGAAAATGCTAAATACGTGATGTAGATGCATGTTATAGTACATGTATGCCTCCAGATTTAGATGTAGTAATGACAGGAAAGCACTGTTTCCATTTGAAGCTGTCAGCCAAGGTAGCCATATAATTCCTGCTATATCAGATACAGCAGCAAATAGAGAGAGAAGCATGGCTGTGGACCCAGAGCCACTTGTAGAGCCACTGCAGTGTGAAATGCTGTGCCGCCTGGCTCCATCTCTTCAGGTTTGATGGTTTCAGGTTTCATGGACAATGTCTTGAGTAAAAATAAAAATGGCTTTCTACCAAAACATCATACTTCAGACCACATTGAATTAACATTATTTAACACTATATAACACTATTACATTTTTTACCTCAATGCAACCATTATTTCTGAATTGATATATGTACTGCATGACTGCATTTGAAGTTCTGTAGAGAAAGACTAATGGCCTGTTATAGTAAATGTAAAAGTGCCACTATTGGTCCGTTTCACAATCAGTCATTTATTTAACATGATTGAGTTTTAGGTTCAAAGAGGCTGACATTTAAATGTTAAATTGTTTGCCATTTTACTACTATTTTTTCCTTTTTTAATTTATTACAATTGCAGTATAAATTATTTCTTCTCAGTTCTAATTTGTTATGTTTAGATAACTATATAACTTTGATAACCTGCATACACAGTAGAGAAAGGTTATGTATGGCTCTAATACATTTTCAAGAACAGTGCAAAATGTCTCTACCAGTCTAAACTCTGTCTGTCTGATGAACTCTGTCTATTAGTCTGAAAGGAAAAAGGATATCTGAAGTCTGAACTGTGAAATGAATACTTTGTCTGCTTTCTCTGTTCCCTGGGCTAAAAAATATATCTGGAATTACTCAGTTGTCAGGCTCAATTCAAATTATTCAGATTCACCAATTTTCTCACTCTGGCAGAGTCATTGTATAAACATCAGTGGAGCTAAATTATGCCCTTATCTTTTCCTAAAGTCTTCCACTGCTCTGAGATACAGATTGTGGTAGAATTTACGTATGTTACCTTGTAAATTCTACCACACAGATCAACTTTAGAGATGGGAGCAGATTTTCTTCTCACTATAAAAAAACAAATGTGCTTGTAGGTGTCTACGATGATAGTCAAGCTGAATTATAAACACACAGACATGGCAGCAGACTACAAGGTGATTTGACTTTCTTGTGGGGAGCAGGTTCCTTTTGAAGACTTCAGCAGCAATAATATCAGCAACTATTTCTACCTCCGATTGGTGAGAGCTGTTGTCAAGAACGACTAGTCTGCTCCACGACTGACATGGAAAGTTTAAACTGAATGGAGTGAAAAGCTTTCAGTGTGTGATGCATATCAGATGGACGACAAATGAAAGGAAAACCTGAATATATGAGTGGAGAAACATAATAAATGCAGATTCTTCCATACAGGTGTACTGCATGATACAATTAATTAATTAAAGTCCTATCATGCTCTCACTGAATGGTTTGAGTATGACAATGATGTGAATCATATGCTATGGCCTTCACAGTCACCAGATCTCAATCCAATTGAACACCTATGGGAGATTTTGGACCGACGTGGTAGACAGCGCTCTCCACCATCATCAAAACACCAAATGAGGGGCGCCCCGGTGGCTCACCAAATAGAGCGCATACCACAAGGCTCATGTCCTTCCTGCAGCCAACCTAAGTTCAAATCCGGCCCGCAGTCATTTGCTGTCCACCCCTCTCTCCCATACCTTCCTGTGTGTGTGTCTCTCTCTCACTATCTCTGTCAATAAAGGCATCAAAAGCACCAAATGAGGGAAAATCTTTTGGAAGAATGTTGTTCCCTCCCTCCAGTAGAGTTCCAGAGTCATGTAGAATCATGTAGAAGCCGCACTGAAGCTGTTCTGACGGCTCGTGGTGGCCCAACCCTTAATAAGACATTTTATGTTGGTTTTTCATTTAATTTGTCACCTGTCTGCATATATGTGTGCATATATTATAAAGGAAGAGAAAATGATAAAAGATCCTTTACTATCTTCAGCACCATTCCTATCTCAGGGGGTTTGTTATACTTTGGCTGTACTTTCCTCTGGTGTTGCACAACCAAAAGGACAGAACGGTGTCCAGAGGGCTACTTGGTATCTTCAAATGATATTGCCTCCTGGACAGATTAGTCTCCTCTGTTGTATGGGAAGACATGCTCCATACAAACAGCCAAGGAGAATCCTAATAGGAAGAAACAGAAGCTCTGCTTGGGTCTCAATGTCAACAGATTTTCTCCAGAAGATTCAGGTGATGAGTCTTTTCAAAAAAGGCAGGAGGAAGCCTAAAGAAGGAACCAAGGAGAATGTTAAGAGTTGGTGAATATGCCAGGTATGTTTGTTTCAGTGTGATGACCTTGTTGTTCATTCCTTGTGGTTTGGACTAGGTTGTTAGCCCTCCCAGTTCCCCCTTCAGCAGAATCTAGCAGATGTGGGTGTTAGCGTTGATACCATTATAGTGCTGGCCTTGTGCTGCAGCTGACAGGCTAGGCTTTGTGCTATCAGACTGCAGTAGTTACTGGATGCTCATATTTTATACAGATGCCCTCAGGCTGAAACACTGGAGCAGGTTGGACTTGGAGAGAGGTACATGTGTTTGTGGAGGGACCCTGGTAATCCCATCTAGAGAGGAGCTGTTCTCTTGGTGTGTTTTATGTGTGTTCATCTTCTGTTTCAAACACTCTGTCTATTATTCTCCTCTTCTCTTTTTCCAACACCTTAGCTTCCAATTAACAGTCCAAGCAGTCCTGTTCATGCCTAATCAGTGGTCATGCTGAGGTGTCTCTCAGTGCTGAATACTGACAGCTTTATTTTCCAGTAAAATTAAATCCCTCCTACTGGAAATGGTCACCATTTGTAGTTTCTAGATGTGGTTGCTGCATGCTGAAGCAGTAAGCTGCAGTGACTGGTCAGGGTTTAGAAGCATGAGTGTAAAGATAATAAGACAGAAACTCTGCATGATTCTCAATTTGTGTTTGAAACAAGTCATTTAGTCTCCAGTGGATAGAATTGTCGGTGTGTTTCCTCTCTGTTCTCTGTCTGTGTTTGTGTATGTGTGCATGTGTGTGTGTGTGTGTGTGAGAGAGAGAGAGAGAGAGAGAGGAGAGATAGACAGAGAGAAAAGCCTCTTTTCAGGCTGGTCTGGACTGGTCTGGTCTGGTCTGATTAAGTCTGCTTGTAAAGACAACAGTAATGAGGGAGGAGGGAGTGAAGAGAGAGAGAAACAGATAAAGAGACAACCAGAGGCAGACAGAGACAGACAGGTAAAGGCAGACAGACAGCGACAGAGGCAGGAAACAGACATGAGATGTGTTCAGGCTCCAGTGACAGAAAGGCCTCATCTTCTCCTCAGCAGCTACTACATCAGTACAGACAGCCTTCTTTGTCCTGCATCAGAGGAATGCTCCACTTCAGTTATATTAGTCAGAGCAGAATCACTGAGCTGATCTCAGTTCTGTATACTGCTAGATGACTGGAATGGTCAGAGAATGGCAGCATTGGTATTACTCTTGAGATTCAATCATACACTGTTTATCCTATCATCTCATTCTTTCAGTGGTTCAGTCCTCTACCGAACCACTGAAGAGAAAAGAGAAAAGTTGCTCTGTTTTGATTGACTGGAGATCAGATCAAAACTCTGAGGAGAGGGAATGATACAAACATGATCTGCATTATTTCTCTCTGAAGAGAAGAGCTGTCTGCCATGTCTATATATAGCAGGAGGAAGATCGAAATCCATTTACTTTGCTCAGTATTCTTCTGGACATTAGTACTGAGGAGTAAGATGTGACAGACAGACCGATGGACGGACAGAGGGATGTGTGTAATAAGCAAAGCTGAGTGGGTTATTCAGTCCAGGATGATGTTTGTCTGAGGAATAGCAAGCTGTTAAATCAGATCATCAGTTTGTGTGAAAAGTGTGAAACTCTCTCTGGAGATAAGATTGTTTCTCAGGCAGATTTAGTTTTAAAACCTCTCCATTCTCATTAGGTCTCCAACACACACCTTTACATACTGAACTTTACAAACAAAACTAGGCCAAAACCTGTCAGACAGGAAAGTTCAAGAAGAAAATATTCTTGGTTTATACACATCTAGACTGTCGCTAAATCAAACAGGAAGAGGGGAATAGAGGGCATAGAAAGAAAAGGATGAAAGGAGTGTGAAAGGAAACATGGTCCCAGGTTGACAGTGTCAGTCAGAGGTCACAGCTTGTCAACAGAATAGCTGGTTCAGCATCACAGATGAAGCAGCAATGAAGACCTCTGAGGACCCATTCCTACCACAACATCTGTTCATCCCTTTATTATTGTTCTCTCATCCTTCATCCGTCTTAATAAACATCATCTGCACAGAGTTGAAAATATTGTCCTGGCCTAACAAACTTAGTAGCTGTTCATGGATTGAGTTTGCATGTTTGGTTAATAATCTAAATGCTTTAGGGTGTTATCTAAATTAGTATGATTAGAAAACAGTCAGCAAATGAAATGTGTTGCTCTCACTTCCTCTATTAGAAAACAGCTTCTAACATTGTACATCAACAGGGAGGATTGCTTCGACTATAATTACTCTTAAGGTTTGTAAATTTATAAATTCTAGGAAATCTGAAATGATTGACATGCTTATTAAATATGCATTATGGCCGCAATTACTTTTTTGGCATAATTTACATATTGCACCGTGGTTTAAGCATTGCTTACTGACTTCAGTTTGTGTGATTGAAATGAAAAGGCATGAAGATGCTGTTGGAAGGCATTATTATGACCGAAATGTTGGCATTTATAATAACAGATGCTTTATTCAGGCTGCATTGCTCTAATCTGATTTGCAGATTGTGTCTTTTAGCTCAGTGATCAAACTGAAGAGGTGAACTGTGTTGTTCTCTCCTCCTCCCCAGAGAGCTGCTCCCTGGGGAGGAGGAGTTGCTCTCTCTCTCTCTCTGTGCGTGCGTGTGCATGTGTGTGCAGTAGCGGGGAGCAGTAGCCTCAGTGAATCACTTTGTCTTACCCTGTTTTATTTACAGTATCTGACACCAGCTTTATATGAGTTATTAAGTTTAACATGCATCATTTATCTGTAAATTCACGTCTCAACAGCAACCCTTTTTCTGGTTTTCTGGCCTGCTGTTAACTTGTCACCACTGTGATAACTAGTTGAAGCTGAAATGCAACGGACGAAATGAATTTTTTTTCCTTCAGTTGTTTATTTCTTGTGAGAGGAATGTAGACTGTACTAGACCATACTGATTTGATTCAGCATCTATATGATTCAGCATCTTCAAGCGTAGAATCCCAGTGTTCACTTTAAAATGAAAATCACCTCTCTTAACGGGGTGAAATGTGCGTACGCATGTTTTACCGCAAACGTCGGCATCCTTTCACCCATGCGTAGAGCTTACCGCAAAGTTTTTCAGACATTGGAATCAGTGACGCCCGATGGGGAGATCACAAAATAAAGCTCAGTCCTCTTAAAAACATAGTTTTATAAGTGTGCTTTCACAGGGTTTGTGGTCTGTTGTATCTGTTAAGTTACTACTTAAAATCTATTTTTATACAAAGGCATTATCTTAACTCTTTTTATTGATTATTTTACCGGGCCGAGGGGGCAATTTTTCATGAAATAAAACTCAAAAAAATGTAACCATGCAATAGCCTCAGAAAGGCTAAATCAGCATTCTGTCAAAATCAGCAGGCGGAGGCGCGTAGGAACAGCAGTTTGCATCTCTCTCTCTTTCTCTCTCTCTCTCTCCCTAAAATGGAATTAGGACCGAAAGTTGTATTTACCACCACGAAAAGCAAGCAGGCTGAGAAACCAACTGAGGGGCTAAGCATATTTTACTCTCTCATATGTAAGGGTGGGGCGACGCGTCGACGTAATCGACGTAATCGACGACGTAAATACGTCGACTTCTAATTTACGCGTCGACGCGTCGCGAGACGTGAGCGAGCTCGCAGTTTGAACGTTTAGCGGGTTAGGTCTATGCAGTGATGGAGAAGCCAGCATCGAGCTCGCAAGATCCGACCGAAAAAGAGCAACCCTCAACACCTAACGTTAAACGACCTCGCCCTCACTCATCAGAAATATTTTATGTTGGTACTGTAAAACGGTAAACAGAGCATTTTATTTTGTGTAAAACTGAGGAACTTTTATTTGTAAGTTGCTGTACTGTGCGTTAATCTGACTTATTGTTTGGTAAAATATGTTACAGTGAGAAGTTTTTGATATTGTGGATACTCCATTTGTGGATAATTTGGAGAAGTAGAGATTTGTTACTCCCGATATAAGTTTTTATTTTTTTCATTGTAAATTGCAGTGTTTTTTTGTTTCATTTTGGCATAGCCTATTTTTTTTATTTGACTATAAAACAGTAAAATTGGAATTTTATTTAGTGTAAATCTGAAGAGTTGTATTTTTATATTTTTATTTATTTGTATAGAATTGTATTTTTGCTGTGCATAACATAATTTACATTTTAGAATTATATTGTTTAATAAAATATTTAATTGAGAATATTTTTTGATATTTATTTGGGGAACATTTGGGAGGAAATAGTAATTGTATTAATCGAGCAATAGAAAAATAATCGTTAGATTAATCGATTAATCTAAAAAAGAATCGCTAGATTAATCGTTTAAAAAATAATCGTTTGGTACAGCCCTACTCATATGTAGCTCCTTATGCTCAATGTTGTATAACTTTTAAACTGTTTTTAAATTGTTTTTATCATTTTGTTCATCAGTTTGTCTCCCATTTTTATTTTGTCTTCTAAAGCACTTTATAACTTTGTTTTGAAAAGTGCTATATAACTAAAGTATTAAGGTGTGCCAGATCATTAGGACTGTGCACTTCTCCACAATCTGGCACAGATCCTCTACTGAGCCCCCAAACAGTACACCTTTACGGCGCTCAACCTCAGTGATGAGCACCTCGATCTGCACTCCGCAAATTTCGACTGTCTTGCAGTTGCCGTCTCCGTCTTTCCCTCATTGATAGTCCAACAAAGGATACTTAACAACGACGGCATATTCATGCACTATTTAGCATCGACCATTTATGGATGATTGTGGGAGGACACTGGGAGGAGTAGTGGGAGGACACTGGGAGGAGTACACGGGCGCACAATCAACCGCAGGTGGGTATTTATAAAGAGAATCTGAATCTGAATATTTTTTTGCGTTAGTAGATTCTGAGGTTTGTGCTTACGCAATGTTTTAGGATGGAATCTACGCAAAGTTTTATAAATGAGGCCCCTGGGCTTTTTTGCGAGTAAAAAAATAGTGCGAGCAAAGTGTCTCTTACACTTGAAAACATGTGACAAGTCATTAATATGTAGCAGCAAGGTATTGGCTTGTTGTTGGCCATGTTGCATAACACCATACTATTGTTTCTGTTGCGCTATTTCAAAGCCCCCTAATCATTTTTAATAGATAAAGTCCCTTCGTCAAAATGGGACAGCTTCCCCGCTTAATTTCTGTTGCTACAGCTGTCTGTAGCGAGAAACAGTTGCTTGTCATAACTGTCATTCTGTTATTACAGACTGTAAACAAACTTTACATATGCATCGGGTAACTATCTCCATTCATGTCCCTTTGCCATAAAGCAAAGGCAAGGACTAAGCCTAAGAGCTTTCAGATGGGACTTTGTTTGTAACCGGTGACTCCCATCTGAAGCACAGCACAGTATGCATTATGCATTATACATTATACATTAAAACATACATTTTACCTCTGTTCAGAAGGTACAGAAATGATCCTGTCCGATTCTCAGTCCTAGATTAACATTTTTCAGCTTCACATATTTTATTTCTACTGCAAACACATTAGGAACCACAAGACCTTCCTACCTTTTATTGTAGTCAGAATTCCCCATTTCATTATGAAAAACACAGAACTGAAATTCTCTCTCTCGCTCTCTCTTTCTCATCATCACCCTGAGAAGATAATAACTTGTGAAATCATGTGGAAACACAATTTTATGAAACTGTGATGCATCACAGAAAGCAGATGCATCTCACCAAAATACACCATGCTTCAAATTTAACCAAGCAAAGAGAAGCAATCATTTAACTTTCCCTTCAGTCCACTACGAGCTCTCTCTCTCCAGAGAAGTGGGCTGCTGATAAGAGGGCATCCGAGGAGGGCTTTTACTGAGCTGGCTGGTTTTGGCATGTCCGTTATAGTGGTGCCTCTGCTTTTGTAGCCGTGTTGTCAGCCTGGGAAGAAATAAGAAGTAACATTTATAATTTATAGCTTTTGAACACTTGATACAATATCATCTTAGTTTAACTGAATTGATTTGACTGAAAACAAGAATGAAGAGTGAAATTGAGTCTTACTTTAGGAGATATCCTGTTCTTCCTCCTGAATATGTGGGATAGCCAGGAAAAGCAGCCACAGTTCTTCTTCTTCGGTTTTGCGGACAGCCCGCCGTTGGAACTGGAACTCTGTGCCCCTGTAGGCTCGACCGTCTGGACAGCTGGAGGTGTGATTTCCAGTGTCAGACAGGGCAGATCCTTGCTGTCCTTGGACTCATGGGGCAAATCTGTAGGAGCTTCAGCCTCCTGAGGTAGGCTGGTTTTAGCCTCAGCCTCCTGGTGCAGGGTGTTTGTTGTCTTTGTTGTCGATCTCCTGTGGTAGGATGGATGGCTCGTGGACCTCTTCCATCAGGCTGTCCTTTACAGCTTCGGCCTCCTGGATGGGTGGAGGTTGATCGGCCTGGTTATCTTTGGCCTCAGGGGCCAGGTTTGATGGAGTCATATCCTCCAGGTTCAGGATGGCTTGTGCCTTGTTGTCTGCTGCCTTCACAGTTTCAACCTCCTGGATCGGGCTTGGTGGAGCCTTAACCTTAACCTGGATGACTGGAGCCTCTGGCTGCTCAAAGGAGACGGGGAGAGCCTCTTCAGTGGTGGAATCATTGTCAGGACCACATTCATACTCGTGAAGGACACTGGCGGTGCTTTCAGCAATGGGCTCAATCCATCCATGAGAGTTGAACATTTCCTCCTTGATGGTACAAGGACGTTGTTCTTCCTCCTCTCCAAGTCAAAGTGCATCATGTCAGAATTGGCTTTGACTACTGGGCTCCCACTCATCAAGGCAGCCCAGAGTACGGCCATGTGGCGGGAAGCAGTCAGCCATAAATCCAGATATGTCACAGGAGGGAGCATAGAGGTACCTCTTTTCGGCTACCTCCATGTGGTAGTCATCATCAAAACCGTTGTCGGATTGCTGGAGCAGTCTCAGTCTCGCAATGATTTCTATGTCATCGGTCATTTGAGCCACACCGGATGGAGCCTCAACAACACCAAGGAGGTTGGATGGAGCCTCAACACCCTGGGCTGGATGGATGGATCCTCCAGCATTTCCTGAAGCTGTATCCTTGGTCATGAGACAAGGGTCTTCATTTGCGGGAGTATTGTCTCCATTGCATGCTGATGGAGCTCTGCTGGCTATCGGGTCCCATACATGGCGGTTCGCAAATCCACAAGTAGATTTGAAGCCTAGACCAACAGCAGAACCAGATAACGCAGCACAGTCCTGCTCAGCAATCACTCCGGCATAAAGGTATTGCTCCTTTTCAAGGACCGCAACCATGTCGTTGATGCATTCATGGCAATCGCGACGTACAAAGGTACTCAACACTATGTGTGGGGATCGAACCCACGACCCAGAGAGTCTCATGCTCTACGGACTGAGCTGTCCATCATAGCTTAGTTTAAACAACCTATCTGACTTTAAATTTACAATGCAGACCAAAGGAAAAGCTACCCTGGCTAGCTGTGTCTCATTTATCTGTTCAGCAACATCCTTTGTGTTTATCCTTTTACATGAAATAATAAAATGAATACGACAAGTGACTTACCCTGATGGAAATCACGCTCCATGTTTGCCGTTCTATTTCTGTTTCCACAGATGTTAGTTAATGTTTGTAATAAAATGTGATATTTCTCTTTCTCAGTTGGCAAGTGAATGGCAGGGATGACAACCTTGAGCGTGTGTCTTGTGTTCTACATTGACATTCTAAATTGTGAGCTCACAATGCATTCTGCCAGGCTGCATTTCATTACGCCCCATACCCACAGGACGCGCAAGCGGACGCGCACGTACACGCGCGCTGCTGCGCTTCACTTCCGCTCCCATGTTAATGAATGCCGTGGATCCCACCAGCCGCGGGCGCACGGCAGGCGGGCGGACGGCTCGCGGACATGGAGCTGATTTTTCCGCTCGGGGGGGGGGAAAAAACTGCTTGCCCGCGTGTGTCCGCGCGCGCACCTCATAGAAATACATTGTCTATGCACAATATCTGCATCATATCACCACATATGAATGTTTTTCAACCTACTAATAGTTTTACTCGTGTTATTAATTATTTTAATACATATTTTATTTTAATATAGGTCATAATGAGGCTTTCCACAGGCTGCTTGGATTAGGATTCTAGAGTTTTACTCTTTTACGTGTAATTACGCGTCTGCACGTCCAGTGGGTACGGGGCGTTAGATTTTCTCGATTCGTGAGCGAATGTGTCAAGCAAGGCAGGAAGTCAGATACAGGAACGGCATAGAGCATCTGGTCAATTTCCAAAATAGAATAAATTTCAAAATAAAACACCCTAATTGATGGTATTTCTGAGTTGTGTCTAAACTTTTACCGTCTGTGTCTAAACAGAGAGCGAGAAAGACGAGCAGGCATACACACACAAGCAGAGAGAGAGAGAGAGAGACCAAACCCCTACATTGAGAAAACCAGCGGAACTGCTAGAAATAATTTATTTACAAATTCATGGCTGAATATTTAGCTGATTTCGAGAATGTAGATGAGGCATTTGAATTCGATGGCCGTCCCTATTTATTTGAGCCAGAGTATACGGATGAAGAGCTCCTAGAAATTGAAGAGAGAAGTAGGAGAGATGGAGAGGGGCAACAGGCAGAGGAGGGTGAACCAGCTGCTGCAAGTTCTAGCAGTTCCTCTACGTAAACTCAAAACTCGTCTCTCCGACTCACTTATCAACCGTCCTCTTCCTGCAACAACTCAACCCTCTCAACCCTATACTACCTTTGTATCCTTTTCACCGTCCTCGTTTTCCGGGCTGTTTCTGTAGCGACCCTTTCCATAATGTTGTCAGACATTTGGATAATAACAC
This sequence comes from Hoplostethus mediterraneus, assembly GCA_034670385.1. Lineage (NCBI taxonomy): Eukaryota > Metazoa > Chordata > Actinopteri > Trachichthyiformes > Trachichthyidae > Hoplostethus > Hoplostethus mediterraneus. The sequence continues at coordinate 3,546,997 of JAXDDW010000010.1, read as the reverse complement.
GAATAACAATCTGAGCCCGTCTGTGACAAAAACAAGCACTTTTAGTGGACATACTTTGACCGGGTGTCTATGCCCTTACGGATTACGTTGCCGCCATAGAGCCGCCGTTACGCGACTGCCGGTTGAGCGATGGACTGGAGAAACTCAGAAACTTTTGGGATCTAGTTAAAGGTATGAAAAGCGATTTTGTGGACATAGAGGCCAGATTGAAAAATCCCGGAATCACCCTTTAAGTGTTATTAGTACTGAGATTGACTTTCTGCCTTCATTCCAAGGGATGTTATTTATCTGACAAATGATTATGATCAGACACCATCAGCGAATATTAATACCCACCTAGACTCCACACAGTTGGTTGATTATTGACAGCAGCCCTGTCAGTTGATATGCTCACTCAAGAATCACATTAAATAGTTGCACATAATCACATCATTAGAACGTGAAATTAAATGGGAGACTTTGCCTATCAATCTCCCCAATGTTTTCTAACACACATTCAGTGCCAGAAATTTGAAATGCATCACTTACTTTGTTCAGTTGGATTACAGTTGGCATTAATCGGCACAAAGATTCGGATTATGGGAATTAACAATAAATTAAATGTATTCATTGTGATTTGTTTTTCTCCTATAATTTTGGCTTGCCTATAAATCTTGTCAGGCATTTTTACCCCCAGCACCACATCAAAAGAATTTTGGATGGTGCATGCTGTCTTTTTAATTTTGCCTATTAATCTTCCCAATTATACCACTTGGTTTTCATAACACTCAATTCCAAGAGAGTCAGTTGAAAAGCATTGCACACCTGATTATTCATAAATACATAGCTATGAATCGGCAAAAACATCAGATGTATAAAACAAGGAATAAAACAAAACTAGAATGAAACAAAAAAGAGTAAAACTCTAGAATCTTGATCCAAGCAGCCTGTGGAAAGCTGGATGGTTCTGCTGAAATGCTTTTGTAGAACAAGCTTTCTGCCCTGGGGTTGTGACAGATAGAGACTGGGCACAAGAGGGAGAGTTTACTGGTGCCACCATGTAAATCAGCTTTTCATTTCAGTATCTCTGGCCTGCTGCCAGTCTCACCACCAGCCTACCAGCCTGATTCTCCCTCACATCCAGCCAGCGCCTCAACCACAGTTTCCCTAACTGATCCTAGTCGGAAGAATGAGAGTCACGGATATAAGTATGATTCTATGAATTCTGGATGACCACCAGAGGCGGTGCTTTAGCACTGGATGTTCTCCATCTCGTGCATGCACAGGCCGAGTCAATATTCCAACAAAGTCAACTGTGACCTGGGATGATATAGGACACACACCCCCAGTATAAAACACCCCTTTATCCCATAATCTGTTCCAACAGAATCGTCAGAGAACTCTAGCTGTCAGACAGAATTCATACATTTGTAACTCTAACCGCAGTTACAACTCGTAACAATTCCCCTAATAGTTTCGCCATGACAGGCCTGTTGGAGAATTGGAGGAAAAGCATAGAGAAGGCAGTCTGGCCAAGCATGAGCCAGAGCATCTTGACCCAATTGGCTAGTCCTCTCCATCAAGGAGAACTAAAGGGGGCAGTATGTTGATGCCTCCGAGGCGAAGATATCCACCTCTGCTCTGCTGTATTTGCCCCAAATCATGTTTATCACCCGGTGGTACACACTCGCGATGAATGGCCGCGGCCTGCAGCGATCGTTTTGGCGTCTGGTCTAATTTTTCTGGATTTGTGAGCGATCGTGCCAAGCTGGGCAGGAAGTCAGACACAGGAACGGCATAGAGCATCCGGTCAATTTCCAAAATATAACAATTTTTTTCCAAAATAAAACACCCTGATTGATGATGGCGTTGGATATCCAGTCTATATATATACATATTTCTCAGTTGTGTCTAAACTTTTACCGTCTATGTGTATAAACGGAGAGCTAGAGACGAGCAGGCACACACACACAAGCAGACAGAGAGAGATTGTATGTCATTTTTTTGTTTTTATTTCACACTTGCTTTGGCAATGTAAATTGGAGAGAGAGAGAGAGAGAGAGAGAGACGAGCAGGCACAACTCCATACAATATAATTATCTTGTTTCTTTCTGCTTCCACTGATCCTTGACCTCATCTGTGAGGAAAGATTTCATTTCTTCAAGGAGAAATGGAAGAGCAGGTTAGTTGGATGAGGACAAAGGCAAGCAGCGTATACAAATTTTTTTGGGTGGGAAATCCAGATCTAATATGGGGCATCACAGCAAACAGCAGCTCAGTCATCATCACCGTAGGACTAGGGGACCACGCAGGTGCCAACACTGCCCAGTTGCAGCCTGGGAGCACTGCCCAGCGTCCATTAGCAAACGCAAAAGCAATATTCATTGACCTGCTACTAAGTGAGCACCATAGTTGTCATCCTAGACAGATCGTTTTGTTGGGGATGTGATCAGGCTGTTGGATCTGTGATGCCACAATTTACTGCTGAGCCCTCTGGAGGTGTATGGCGTTATTTTTGTGCCACATTGCCGAGCGCCCAGTGAGACTTTCCTGAGCACGCAGTCGTACTTTGTCCAATCCTGATTGGATACAAAACAGCCAATCAGGATTACTTTCCCCAAGTCTGTGACTGGCTGGTTTTGTGGCACATTGTAACGCTGTGCCCAGTTGAGAGCGCACACAGCGGAGATGTTGGAAGAGGAGAGGACACTACACTGCGTGCACAATTATTAGGCAAGTGAGTATCTTGACCTTATCGTCATTTTCATGCATATTTTCCAACTCCAAGCTATATAAACTTGAATGCTAATTGGATTTAAGCATTATCAGGTGATGTGTATTTGTGTAATGAGGGAGGGTGTGGCCTAAAGTGGCCATATATCAAGGTGTGCATAATTATTAGGCAGCTTCTTTACCTCAGAGAAAATGGGCCAAAAAAGAGATTTAACAGACTCTGAAAAGTCAAAAATTGTAAAATGCCTTTCAGAGGGATGCAGCACTCTTGAAGTAGCTAAGCTATTGAGGCGTGATCACCGAACAATCAAACGTTTTGTTGCAAATAGTCAACAGGGTCGCAAGAAACGTGTGGAGAAAAAAAGACGCAAATTAACTGCTAAAGACTTGAGAAGAATTAAACGTGAATCTACCAGGAACCCATTAACCTCCAGTGCTGCCATATTCCAGAAATGCAACCTACCTGGAGTGTCCAGAAGTACAAGGTGTTCGGTGCTCAGAGTAATGGCCCAGGTAAGGAAGGCTGAAACACGACCACCACTGAACAAGACTCATAAGTTGAAACGTCAAGACTGGGCCAAGAGATATCTGAAGACAGATTTTTCAAAGGTTTTATGGACGGATGAAATGAGAGTGACTCTTGACGGACCAGATGGATGGGCCCGTGTCTGGATCACTAATGGGCACAGAGCTCCACTTCGAGTCAGACACCAGCAAGGTGGAGGTGGGGTACTGGTATGGGCTGCTATTATTAAGGATGAGCTAGTTGGACCTTTTTGGGTTGAAGATGGACTTAAAATCAACTCCCAAACCTACTGCCAGTTTTTAGAAGATACTTTCTTCAAGCAGTGGTACAGGAAAAAGTCTACATCATTCAAGAAGGCCATGATTCTTATGCAGGACAATGCTCCATCACATGCATCCAAGTACTCCACTGCGTGGCTAGCCAGCAAAGGCCTTAAAGATGACAGAATAATGACATGGCCCCCTTCCTCACCTGACCTAAACCCTATTGAGAACTTGTGGGCCCTTGTTAAACGTGAGATTTACAGTGAGTGAAGACAATACACCTCTTTGAACAGCATTTGGGAGGCTGTGGTTGCTGCTGCACGAAAAGTTGATCAACAGATCAAGAAACTAACAGACTCCATGGATGGAAGGCTCATGACAGTTATTGAAAGGAAGGGTGGTTGCTACCTTGGTTGGAGTAGAGCTGTGTTTTATTCTGCGTCTCTCCACGCCTGTCTTATCCTATTAGACCACAACATGTCTGCCATGCTGATCAACACTGTAGCCCAGCAGATGGTGAGCTGATGACCGTTCATAATGGAGAAAATGAACATTAAGGGGCGGATCTACTAAAGGTTTGCGTGTGTAAAAAGGTGTGCAAACTCATAGCACGCGCAAATAAATGTACAAACTGATCTACTAACAGCGCGCACTGAGGACTGCGTCTTGCAAATGTGCAAAATAACACGCCTTATCCAGTTAGTACTTTTGCCTCAATGAATATGCAAGATGGGGCGTTTACACGCTATTTAGCAAAATACTGGGAGGAGAAAATGTAAATAGATTAATGTAGCACACGCACTGTGATCTATCAAACCTGAACGCAATTTCGTTGATGGAGACTGCGTCTGTATTTAATACGTTTCAAAAGAAGGTGCAAACGCCCTGCATGCGTAATTGTGCACAAATGACTGCCGTTATTGTAGCGAGAAGGAGACGTAGAAACTGCACTTGAACTGCACTTGTTGCTCAATGTTAGTTAGAGGCATCTCTTCCACCGTGCCCCCACCTGTTTTCTTTGCTGAGGTTTTATTATAAGCCAATTTTTCTTTTGTTCTTCGTCTTATATCTTGCCATCTTCTCTTAATTTCATCCGTTCTTCTTGTTTTACCAACGGCATTTACTTTCTCACAGATGATCTCCCAAATAGTGTTCTTTTTTGTCATATTCAGATTTTTTTGCTGTAGCTCATCCAAATGTTTATTTGCCTCTTCCACTAACACCTCTAATTCTATAGGCGCAAATTTCATTTTGCGCTTGCGGTTCTGTTGCCCATCCAAACTCTCCATGGTGCAAAACATTAAACACGCAAAACCCTCATTTAAATACTGCTGTCTCCACCACGTTTGCACCTGTTGTCATTTACGCACGCATTCTTAGTAAATCACCCGCAAAACGCCCATCAACCACACGCGCAAACTTTTAGAATGCACACGCAAATTAGTACCCTGTATTTGGGATCTTAGTAGATCCGCCCCTAAATGATTAAATCACCTGATAATAGAAATTAGATTGGCTTTTACTTCTATCCAGGGAGCCTACAGACTCTGTACTGTATGTGTTCACATTGTGGGCTGTGAGGTTTAAACTCCCCTCAATATAGCAGATCAGTTCTCTTCAAAGTGCAGTATTATGTAGGCCAGTACCCTTCTGTCTCCAGTTTAAATGAAGGACACATCCACTGGTCTGCTCACATGATGTGAACTTTCTGACACTATCTAGTCAGTCTTTCTTCTCTTGGTCAGCCAGAGGGATGATGCCTGTCCCCTCAGTGTCCAGTCCTTGGTCCTTTCCTCCCATATCTTTCCATGTTGTCCTATAGATGATCCAAAACTGGAGGGCTAGAGCTGTTCTCTTGTGTTGAGTCAGTGGTTGGACTCTCCAGATAGAGCAAGCACAGACAGACTAACCTCCATCTTTTACCCTCCAAAGCAGGACAAGGTTTCACATCTCAGCCATGTCATTGTCACTGTCCAGCCCTCTGCTTACACTGATGAAGAGACCAGAGCTAGTTGATATGTACTCCAAGTTTTGGACCTGATATTTAGTTAATGTTTCCAGATGTGAAAAATTATATTGTGAAAGATTATTTGTCCTCATCATAATCATTCCTCATTCATGCATTTTTCTGAAAAATGTACACAGATGGGGTATCAGTTTCTGTTTTAGTGGTGATGATTATCTTTGTCAATGCCAGGCATCTATTGATGTAACAGATACAGTAGTCATTCATCTTGATCTCACCTTCCTCCTCTTTTTCCTCCACTTCCTTCTCTTCTTCTATCATCTGATCCTTTGTTTCTTGCTCTTCTCTCACTGAATGGTGATAGGGGACACATTATATTGTCTATATTTTACAAGTCTTAACAACATCCTTTTGGTTTTGCAGGAAATAATGTAGTAATGAGTAAGTAAAGCTGATAATGCAGCTGGTTGATGCATAGTTCAGGTAGCCCAAAGGTCAGGCTAGCAGGTTTATGACCAGAAGGTTGCTGGTTTTAATCCCTTTACCAGATGAGATTATTAGGATGGGGAAGTAAAACCAAACACAAAAACTGTTTGCTTGTGAGCATATTTGCATGGACCATAATGAATTATCATTGATGTTTACCAGTCTGTACTGGTACAGCTGTTTGAGAAAAATCTCCATTCTGCCTCACCCAAACCCAGTGTGTTTCAATGCCGTCTGTTTCCCTTCCCCTGAATGGATCCCATAGCAGGTCTGAGATTGGTTCATCACAGTAGAATGGAGACTCATCATTGGTAAATCACTAGTGGTGAAAACCACACATTGTCCTCTATGTCTCTCTTTTGATGCTACAATTACATATCAAGACTTAACTAGTTCCTCCAGCTATCAACCACTCAGTCCATTGATTACAGAGGACAAAGAGGGAAAATAGAGGGGAGGAGAGGAGTAGAGGCTCTGTCAGTCAGGGTTTTGTCTACTATTGACTGTGTGTGAATTGGATTCAGCCCAGATTTGTGAGTCAACCACCGCATTGCAACAAGGATGTACAGAGATATAGGGATATGTGAGGTACAATGGTACTGTCGGGCACTAGAGTTGTCTTTGGTTGACTTGGTGGATTGTGTCATATTATGGGAGATGTTTGTAGTTTAGGAAGAGTGAACAAGAAGTTGGACTGCAGAATATTAAGGACATATAGATGCACTGTATGGTATGCAATAGGAAGGACGAACAGAGGGAACAAAGAGAGGACAGATAACCAGCAACAGTGAGTAAAGCAGTGGTAGACAGAGAGATAAAAGCAGCAATGTTTAGTCCAGTGATGAATTGTAGAGTCTGATGGCGGTGGGCAAGAAAGACCTCCGATGCCACTCCGTGGTACAGCGAGACAAGGTGGGGTTTTCAAGAAGTAAAGAGCAGGACAGATGCCATGTTGTTCTGTCCCACCAGATAGAGGGAACCATAGCCTGTTCATCACAGTGTGTTGTTTCTTTATGGGACTGCATTAGATGAGGAGACGGGTGATGCTCAGATCATGTGGATGCCACTATGGAGCTGGTAGACTGGACTAAGACCACTATGGGATTGGTGGACTGGACTAAGATCATCATGGGACTGGTGGACTCGACTAAGACCATTATGAGACTGGTTGACTGGACTAAGACCATTATGGAGCTGGTGGACTGGACCAAGACCTTTATGAGTCTGGTGGACTGGACTAAGACCATCAGGAGAGAGAGAAGAGATAGCTTTCAGTCGAGAGTATTTCTACACTTTTTCCTCTCTGCTCTTGACAGGTTTCAAAGGAGAGATTTTCACTATTCATGCTGAATCACCAGTGGGTTTTTATAGTTGCTCTCTCTCTCTCTCTCTCTCTGCCTCTCACTGTCCTCCTGACAAGTTTCAAGAGTTTTTCCTCCATGAATGCTGAGTCACCATTGGGGTTTTGTATAAAATGTGTTCTTTTCTCTCTTTCTTTCTCCCACTTTCTCTTTCTTGTCCTTTCTCTACTTTCTTTCTCACTCACACTTACACATGCATTTTCATTGTGAAGTATTCATCTTCTCTCTGTTGTCAGTGTAGATTAGTATGCAGTATCTTTCCAGCTACACATATGTTGTTCATCTTGCTGCAACAGATTGGGGTTACAACTGGTCCATACAGAATAAATGTGACCAAGCCATGACCCTCTTAAGCCACATACAATTACAGGCTTAGCAACATGATCTTTTATTGCATGACCTAGCGGTCCTTTTATATTGTATTTATATCCATTCTGCAGAAGCCTACGTTGTTTTTCTCTCTTCTATGTCGTCCCACTCATGATCAAGCTGTTTAAAATGTATCTGCTACTATGACCAAGGCCTCATCACCTCATCTCAGGCTTGGCAAACAGGCCAGCCGCTGCCATGCCAGGCAGACTTGGCACACACACTATCTGAGCCAGGCACGGCACAGATCCTGTCAACCTCTATTCCTACTAGAGGAATCAGCTTATTAGGGTGAAACAGAGCAGACAGAGAGCTGTAGTTGTCAGCAGCTATATTGGGTTGGACTGAAGTAGAACCGCATCCTTTGTCCCATCATCCATTCTCAGTAGTGATTTCAGATATCTGCCTGTATACTAATGAATTGTCATCTTACTGGGTCTTGCTTTGTTTACTGCAGTGGCTTTAGGATGATTGTGTTCATGTCTGCTGTTTGGTTGCTAATTGTCTTTTTCTCTTTCTGTCTGTTTTTCCTGGATGCTGCCTGCTCTGCTCCATCCTGAACCTTCATCTGTGGATCTTGAAACGCAGGTAAAACATGACCACTTCTTATACTAATTCAGTGTGAGCGTGTATATGCCGGTTTACATTTTTCCTTCTCCACCTCTGGGCATTAAGCCGAAAGTAAATTGTCCTAGTTTATCCAAACTAGGACAACAATTAACAATTAACAACAATTAACTAACAATTATGTCCCAACAACCTGCTAGCAAAACTGCACAATGTTGTGAATACTTGAAGATATTGGGACTCCACTTCACTAAAATATCAGAGGGAGTTTTCCACAGCATCCATTTTCCTCTTCCAGTGGATTGTGTTGAGTTTGACCAGTTGGAGCTTGTTTGTTCCAGCTCATGCAGTGACGGCCATATGGTTAGTGTGTGTTTGTGTGATTAACAGTGTTTGTCAGGTTCAGCTGCCTCAAAATTGCTGGCAGAACTGCACAAAGCATAAAACCAAGGATCATAACTAATAATCAATAGTTTATTCAATAATCATAACTACAGAAAGGGTCCTTGTCAGTAATGTCAAAAGTGTTACATAGAGTCGCACTGGTCTAACGGGATTCCTACCTAGTGAGGTGGTTATCAGTGTTTCCTAATGGTCTGATGTGTTACAATACTACATGGACATCTGCAATCTTATACTGTCCCCCCAATAGCATGTTGTGGACTGATCCACTCCTGTATGATTCCCCTTGTTGAAATAAAAAGTCAATTCTACAGAGAAGAAGAAACGCTACAGTAGGTTTTTACTTCTTGACAGCTTCTGGATAAGACCTTCACTGTGCCTGACAGAGCCAGATAGCCTGTAGTGGACATGGGTTATTGCAGTCATTATGTGGTCACCACATCAGTAGCATCTCCAACTATCTCCTTTTCACACCACTTAGACAATCCCTGCTTGGCTTGAGACTGGGGGTGAGAGCAGTGTTTGACAGAGCCAGACAGAGCGTAGAAGACAGGGGTCAGAGACACAGTTAGACATGGCTGACATGGACAACATGGCTGACGGTCACAGTTTGGAGAGAAGACATGGTCTGACAGCAGATGTGGACAGGAGACGTGGAAGTGGACGAGCTAACAAGTCTGTAGAGACTCAAAAGGAGAATCCTCAGCAGAACGGTTGAGGTCACTCCATCTCTGTTCAATCAGTTCAGGAAATGCAGCTGAATCAACAGTTGGATGTGGCTGAGAGAGAGAAGGTGCAGAAAGACGGACTGAAATGGGTTGAACCCATGACCTTGAAGTTACAGAAACCGAGGAACACAAGGAAGGATTATCAGTTTGCTCACTAACAGGAAGGTACAGCCGTGCAGATCAGCTCTTGCATCTCATTTCTGTCGAGGTTTCAGCGACTTCAACCTGACAGATCGACATTCACACCATGTCAGTGATCCTGTGGCTCTCAACAGATAATCAGGACATGTTGGAGAGAAACTAATCTGTCAAATCAACACGTAACATGACGGAGAAAGCTGAATTTTTTTATGTTTTAAATCCAATATCCAAAAACTCACGCTGTAGTAGAAAAAGCAGTAAAAGTCTTATCAAAAGGATTACATCGACTTCTCCCATAGCTACACACAGTTGTCAGCTTGATTGTTTTTATCCAGTGTTGGAACTTATTTTGAGACATGTGTTTTCACTGTCCCGTGAACACAGACGCTTTTCATGTTCAGTATCTTAGAGATGTTGTGGTATAAAATAGCTTCAAAGGATTACATTGTTCCACACACAGTCCACTGAGACGTTCTGAATAACAGGAGAACCTCGATTTTCTTCCTCTCTGTTTGTGGTTCAGTGTGTCTCTTCCCAGCAGACAATACAGCACTGGGGAATGTTGCACTGCTGTCATGTTTACCAAAGACAGCCAGTGTTACTTCGACATGCAGGCAGTGCGGCACCTCAGGGGAAAAGCTGGGTGCCACAAGCACAATCTAAGGGCAGCTTTCTAGGACAGATTACGCAGTAGGCAGGATTCAAACAAAAAGTTCACCTTTAATCATGAATTTAATGTAATTTAACTTATTCTCAGGAATACGCTCCTTGGATGGTCTTTCTCCTTGCACTGTGGAATCCACTCTTATGTCTCTTTTGTAAGGCATTCAGCTCCCTGATTAGATTTTATTTATTTATTTTATTTTATTTATTTGACATTTATTTATTCTCGAAGGACAGTTGAGGTTACCTCATTTACAATGTCGCCGAGTTTACAGACATTTCAATTATAGATATTTGTCTACACAAGATTTGTGTACAGGGGGTAAGTTTCTGTTGTGGTGATGATTATCTTTGTCAATGCCAGGCATCTATTGATGTAACAGATACAGTAGTCATTCATCTTGATCTCACCTCCTCCTCTTTTTCCTCCACTTCCTTCTCTTCTTCTATCATCTGATCCTTTGTTTCTTGCTCTTCTCTCACTGAATGGTGATAGACATTATATTGTCTATATTTTACAAGTCTTAACAACATCCTTTTGGTTTTGCAGGAAAAATGTAGTAATGAGTAAGTAAAGCTGATAATGCAGCTGGTTGATGCATAGTTCAGGTAGCCCAAAGGTCAGGCTAGCAGGTTTATGACCAGAAGGTTGCTGGTTTTAATCCCTTTACCAGATGAGATTATTAGGATGGGGAAGTAAAACCAAACACAAAAACTGTTTGCTTGTGAGCATATTTGCATGGACCATAATGAATTATCATTGATGTTTACCAGTCTGTACTGGTACAGCTGTTTGAGAAAAATCTCCATTCTGCCTCACCCAAACCCAGTGTGTTTCAATGCCGTCTGTTTCCCTTCCCCTGAATGGATCCCATAGCAGGTCTGAGATTGGTTCATCACAGTAGAATGGAGACTCATCATTGGTAAATCACTAGTGGTGAAAACCACACATTGTCCTCTATGTCTCTCTTTTGATGCTACAATTACATATCAAGACTTAACTAGTTCCTCCAGCTATCAACCACTCAGTCCATTGATTACAGAGGACAAAGAGGGAAAATAGAGGGGAGGAGAGGAGTAGAGGCTCTGTCAGTCAGGGTTTTGTCTACTATTGACTGTGTGTGAATTGGATTCAGCCCAGATTTGTGAGTCAACCACCGCATTGCAACAAGGATGTACAGAGATATAGGGATATGTGAGGTACAATGGTACTGTCGGGCACTAGAGTTGTCTTTGGTTGACTTGGTGGATTGTGTCATATTATGGGAGATGTTTGTAGTTTAGGAAGAGTGAACAAGAAGTTGGACTGCAGAATATTAAGGACATATAGATGCACTGTATGGTATGCAATAGGAAGGACGAACAGAGGGAACAAAGAGAGGACAGATAACCAGCAACAGTGAGTAAAGCAGTGGTAGACAGAGAGATAAAAGCAGCAATGTTTAGTCCAGTGATGAATTGTAGAGTCTGATGGCGGTGGGCAAGAAAGGACCTCCGATGCCACTCCGTGGTACAGCGAGACAAGGTGGGGTTTTCAAGAAGTAAAGAGCAGGACAGATGCCATGTTGTTCTGTCCCACCAGATAGAGGGAACCATAGCCTGTTCATCACAGTGTGTTGTTTCTTTATGGGACTGCATTAGATGAGGAGACGGGTGATGCTCAGATCATGTGGATGCCACTATGGAGCTGGTAGACTGGACTAAGACCACTATGGGATTGGTGGACTGGACTAAGATCATCATGGACTGGTGACTCGACTAAGACCATTATGAGACTGGTTGACTGGACTAAGACCATTATGGAGCTGGTGGACTGGACCAAGACCTTTATGAGTCTGGTGGACTGGACTAAGACCATCAGGAGAGAGAGAAGAGATAGCTTTCAGTCGAGAGTATTTCTACACTTTTTCCTCTCTGCTCTTGACAGGTTTCAAAGGAGAGATTTTCACTATTCATGCTGAATCACCAGTGGGTTTTTATAGTTGCTCTCTCTCTCTCTCTCTCTCTGCCTCTCACTGTCCTTCCTGACAAGTTTCAAGAGTTTTTCCTCCATGAATGCTGAGTCACCATTGGGGTTTTGTATAAAATGTGTTCTTTTCTCTCTTTCTTTCTCCCACTTTCTCTTTCTTGTCCTTTCTCTACTTTCTTTCTCACTCACACTTACACATGCATTTTCATTGTGAAGTATTCATCTTCTCTCTGTTGTCAGTGTAGATTAGTATGCAGTATCTTTCCAGCTACACATATGTTGTTCATCTTGCTGCAACAGATTGGGGTTACAACTGGTCCATACAGAATAAATGTGACCAAGCCATGACCCTCTTAAGCCACATACAATTACAGGCTTAGCAACATGATCTTGTATTGCATGACCTAGCGGTCCTTTTATATTGTATTTAAATCCATTCTGCAGAAGCCTACGTTGTTTTTCTCTCTTCTATGTCGTCCCACTCATGATCAAGCTGTTTAAAATGTATCTGCTACTATGACCAAGGCCTCATCACCTCATCTCAGGCTTGGCAAACAGGCCAGCCGCTGCCATGCCAGGCAGACTTGGCACACACACTATCTGAGCCAGGCACGGCACAGATCCTGTCAACCTCTATTCCTACTAGAGGAATCAGCTTATTAGGGTGAAACAGAGCAGACAGAGAGCTGTAGTTGTCAGCAGCTATATTGGGTTGGACTGAAGTAGAACCGCATCCTTTGTCCCATCATCCATTCTCAGTAGTGATTTCAGATATCTGCCTGTATACTAATGAATTGTCATCTTACTGGGTCTTGCTTTGTTTACTGCAGTGGCTTTAGGATGATTGTGTTCATGTCTGCTGTTTGGTTGCTAATTGTCTTTTTCTCTTTCTGTCTGTTTTTCCTGGATGCTGCCTGCTCTGCTCCATCCTGAACCTTCATCTGTGGATCTTGAAACGCAGGTAAAACATGACCACTTCTTATACTAATTCAGTGTGAGCGTGTATATGCCGGTTTACATTTTTCCTTCTCCACCTCTGGGCATTAAGCCGAAAGTAAATTGTCCTAGTTTATCCAAACTAGGACAACAATTAACAATTAACAACAATTAACTAACAATTATGTCCCAACAACCTGCTAGCAAAACTGCACAATGTTGTGAATACTTGAAGATATTGGGACTCCACTTCACTAAAATATCAGAGGGAGTTTTCCACAGCATCCATTTTCCTCTTCCAGTGGATTGTGTTGAGTTTGACCAGTTGGAGCTTGTTTGTTCCAGCTCATGCAGTGACGGCCATATGGTTAGTGTGTGTTTGTGTGATTAACAGTGTTTGTCAGGTTCAGCTGCCTCAAAATTGCTGGCAGAACTGCACAAAGCATAAAACCAAGGATCATAACTAATAATCAATAGTTTATTCAATAATCATAACTACAGAAAGGGTCCTTGTCAGTAATGTCAAAAGTGTTACATAGAGTCGCACTGGTCTAACGGGATTCCTACCTAGTGAGGTGGTTATCAGTGTTTCCTAATGGTCTGATGTGTTACAATACTACATGGACATCTGCAATCTTATACTGTCCCCCCAATAGCATGTTGTGGACTGATCCACTCCTGTATGATTCCCCTTGTTGAAATAAAAAGTCAATTCTACAGAGAAGAAGAAACGCTACAGTAGGTTTTTACTTCTTGACAGCTTCTGGATAAGACCTTCACTGTGCCTGACAGAGCCAGATAGCCTGTAGTGGACATGGGTTATTGCAGTCATTATGTGGTCACCACATCAGTAGCATCTCCAACTATCTCCTTTTCACACCACTTAGACAATCCCTGCTTGGCTTGAGACTGGGGGTGAGAGCAGTGTTTGACAGAGCCAGACAGAGCGTAGAAGACAGGGGTCAGAGACACAGTTAGACATGGCTGACATGGACAACATGGCTGACGGTCACAGTTTGGAGAGAAGACATGGATCTGACAGCAGATGTGGACAGGAGACGTGGAAGTGGACGAGCTAACAAGTCTGTAGAGACTCAAAAGGAGAATCCTCAGCAGAACGGTTGAGGTCACTCCATCTCTGTTCAATCAGTTCAGGAAATGCAGCTGAATCAACAGTTGGATGTGGCTGAGAGAGAGAAGGTGCAGAAAGACGGACTGAAATGGGTTGAACCCATGACCTTGAAGTTACAGAAACCGAGGAACACAAGGAAGGATTATCAGTTTGCTCACTAACAGGAAGGTACAGCCGTGCAGATCAGCTCTTGCATCTCATTTCTGTCGAGGTTTCAACGACTTCAACCTGACAGATCGACATTCACACCATGTCAGTGATCCTGTGGCTCTCAACAGATAATCAGGACATGTTGGAGAGAAACTAATCTGTCAAATCAACACGTAACATGACGGAGAAAGCTGAATTTTTTTATGTTTTAAATCCAATATCCAAAAACTCACGCTGTAGTAGAAAAAGCAGTAAAAGTCTTATCAAAAGGATTACATCGACTTCTCCCAAAGCTACACACAGTTGTCAGCTTGATTGTTTTTATCCAGTGTTGGAACTTATTTTGAGACATGTGTTTTCACTGTCCCGTGAACACAGACGCTTTTCATGTTCAGTATCTTAGAGATGTTGTGGTATAAAATAGCTTCATCAAAGGATTACATTGTTCCACACACAGTCCACTGAGACGTTCTGAATAACAGGAGAACCTCGATTTTCTTCCTCTCTGTTTGTGGTTCAGTGTGTCTCTTCCCAGCAGACAATACAGCACTGGGGAATGTTGCACTGCTGTCATGTTTACCAAAGACAGCCAGTGTTACTTCGACATGCAGGCAGTGCGGCACCTCAGGGGAAAAGCTGGGTGCCACAAGCACAATCTAAGGGCAGCTTTCTAGGACAGATTACGCAGTAGGCAGGATTCAAACAAAAAGTTCACCTTTAATCATGAATTTAATGTAATTTAACTTATTCTCAGGAATACGCTCCTTGGATGGTCTTTCTCCTTGCACTGTGGAATCCACTCTTATGTCTCTTTTGTAAGGCATTCAGCTCCCTGATTAGATTTTATTTATTTATTTATTTTATTTATTTGACATTTATTTATTCTCGAAGGACAGTTGAGGTTACCCTCATTTACAATGTCGCCGAGATTTACAGACATTTCAATATATATATATATATATATATACACACAACACATAATACAATAGAGAAATCAGTTCACATTTACATAAATATACATATAAGACATCATAAAAACACGTCAAAGCTAAAAACAATTGCATACTGTTGCCGGCAGGTCTGCAATTAAATTTCTAAATCGTCCATGTGATATAAAAGAATCAATCTTCAGCGTGAGCTGGAGATCATTCCATGCAGCTGGGGCACTAAAACAAAAGGCTGACTTTCCGAGTTCAGTGTGTACTCGGGGAACCTTAAGCCTAAGCCAGTCACCTGAACGTGTAAAATAGGGTCCATAATTCCACTCTAACAACATTGTGATATAAGATGGTAGTTTTCCAATAATGGCCTTAAAAATAAACCTTAAAAATCTTAAAAATAGATGGCTATGGACTGGCTGTTGTCAGCTGGGGGATGTAGTCTTTGTCCACAGTTTTTCAATGGCAGATAGCCTAGTCTGCCACAGTGCGCTCACACGCACACAGACTCTCGCTCTCTCTCTCTCTCTCTTTCCTATACATCCACCCACCTAGACCATCTACTGTTCATTGAACCAAGACACTGTCTGTCTTTTAGGGCCCCTAGGATTCCGTTTTTAAAAAAGGCCAATTCCGTTTTGCCAAATGGGCACGGTCAAGCGGTAACGGATGGACACTTTTACTACTTTGGGGGCCATAACTTCTGAACTAATTATGACTAAGTTATAAATGATACATGATTTTATAGGTATTTATCCATACTTCGATGGGGTAAAATAAAAATAAAATTAACTTTATTTAATTTTTCCATTGAAAAGATGCACAAAAAAAAACTCGGTAACAGATGGACGAATATAACCACCAACATTTTAATGTTTTTTTTGCATAAGTAGAAAGTGCGGTTCCTGGATTAGTAAAGCCAAAAAAAAATACCAGCTGCTTATTTAAGGTGTTTACTATAGATATACAAAGTTTTGGACAAATATTGTGTTTGGAAGTGTGGCTAATGGGCAAGAGAAAATAAAAAGTCATGGTAACGGATGGACAGGGAGAAAATACTAACGGATGGACAACAACAAGTAATATAATATTTATACATTTATTTTACTGCATACAATGTTATTTACTATTTTTTTTACAATGATATTTATATTCAGTTAATTGGACAATTCAAGTACATTATTTAGGTACTTTATAGTCTATAAGATAGGCACTTCAGTTCTGTTGCACATGCATTTTACTGGAAGTACTCTCGGCACTTGAGAGGCATCAGCAGTGGCCCCTTATATACTGCACACTGGTTTTCTCACATTAAACATCAAAGAGGTGTGAACTCGATTGCCCTGTACTTAGACATAGGTGTGAGTCACTTATATTTTTCAATTGAGGGTCCAGTACTTGTAGATTTGCTCACTTGAAGAGACTTATTTTGACATCTAATGGGACAAAGGAACACATTTGAATGGGTTGCAAAGTGAGAACAACCCTGGATGAAACCTGTCAACTGATCAAGGTGTCTCTACTTATCACACCTTATATATCCCTTTTAAATGCAAATCATGGATCTTGTTTTGCTATTTTTATGAATAGTGTAAATTGGACATTATATATGATAAAATATAGAGGGTAATTTGATGCAATTTATGGGACCTAATATCCTTGCTTTCTGAAAGTTTTAAAATTATAGGTAAAAAATAAATACCATTTTGGGAGAAAAAACACTTTTTTTGCAGTAACGGATGGGCAGCCAATTTTTAGCGGTTACTTGATTTTGCTGGCTATAAAAATAATTTTTCAGAAATATTTCATAATTTTGTTTACCATATATGTTTTATATATTAAAAGTGCTTTCTAAAAAGCTAGACATAACTGAAATACACCCAGTAGTTACGGAGTCCTGACTGATTACAAAATTGATGCAAATCATGACGGTCCGAACCTCAGGAATTTACTCGCATCACTTTCATAAATAGCCCCAGATTTTGTTTTTGAACAAAGATAATCAAAAAATTCCTTCAGATTCTCAAAATAGAAACAATATGCTTTTAAAAAATATAAGGTTTGATAGCAATATCCCAAGTTTTTTTGGGGGGCCAGATGATAAGGTTCCCTTGACCGTGCCCAAATGGCCAATTCCGTTTTTTTTCCGTTTTGCCAAATGGCCAATTCCGTTTTTTCCGTTTTTACCAAATTTTGCTGGAATTTTCAGTTTTTTCAGACACATTTGTTTTTTTTCTTACTTTTGCTAATACTTTTGCAACTCTTGATACATTTAATAAAAATTCACAATGTAATAAATGCACTTAAATAAAACAAGTACATATTATATCATATCATAAATATTTTTTGCTTTCAAGTAATGATTTTCAAACATCACTTTTCATTTCTAGCATTTTTCTTTTTAAAATGTATTCGGATATTTCCTTTTTTAACCTCTTATTATTTTTTAACTAATTTAACCCATGAAGTTCAGTTCTTTTCTTTTTTTAACCTTTCTTATTTTAAACTCATTTAACCAGGTTGAGTTCAGATCAAGCTCAAGTTCAGCTCTTTCATTTTCACCATTGAAATGCAGGATGGCTAGCTGTTTGGTAGAAATGTCACTGAGGGATTCTCTCTTGTCTGTGACAAGATTCTTGTATTGAGAGAAATATCTCTCTGTGTCAACACTGGAGGAGATCAGCCAGATGTACTTCCATGCAACAGGATAAAGTAGTGGCACGGGATCAGCAATGCTCCTCCAAAATTCTGCGAGATCAGACGGATGTGTAAGTTTCTCTCTTTATGAAAGTGCAATGTAAACCAGCCAGTCATCCTGCACTGCCATGGCGAGCTCTTTCAGTGCGGTGTAGTCGGCTCGCTAAATGGTCATTGATGGTCAAGGGAATGCGAGCAAACGTGACAAAACAACAGCCATCTGCATAAAGTTCTTTAATGTCTTGGCTCGCACTTCTGCGGATATTTTAAGTTTTTTCATCGGAGGCGCTATCTCTCCTTCCCCGCTCTCTAGCTTTTCTTGTCATGGGCGCGTATGCGTCAGAAAAATCCTAGGGGCCCTAGTCTTTCCATTTGTCACTGTCATCGCTGCATGTGTTGTATGAGTTCAAGCTGTGGTCAGCTATGACAGATAACACAGTCACCTTTCCATGCATGTCAGTGAGGTGCTGGTGTAGACATGTAGACACAGTGGAGCCAATCAACACAGTCTCACACTTTAACACACAGACGTTCAAGATGTCACCAGCAGTGTGGTTTCTGCAGGCTGACAGAGTCCCGCTGTGCCATTTTCTTTATCTTGCTTTCTGTTGACAAATGGAGTTTGAGGCTTTTTCAAGTTCAGACAATAGATTTAGATTACATTACGATGCATCTCTGTTAGTATATTGTAACATTACGTCACATTAATCCATATGGTGTTGTTTCTCATCACTATTTCCATCAGTGCTTTCCCTTTTCTTTCTTTTTGTAACACTTTCATCCTTGGAAAAGCAGCAGGAGTGATTTTTAGATTGGAAGTCCATGTTTAGAAGAGGAATGGAGTTTGGTGCTCCTAGATAGTGCTCATTGGGGGAATTGTACTTGAGACAAGCAGTTTGATGTGTGTGTGTGTGTGTGTGTGTGTGTGTGTGTGTGGTGAGGTTTAGTTAGAAATGAACATTCAAAAGACCGTTCTGATGGAAACGCGTGTGTGTGTATAAGTGATATGAAGTTGGGACAAATTGGGGTTACCAACCTTTTCTGTAAGAGCTGGATTGCCTGAATCATAGGAGTATTTCTATACCACATTAGTAGAGACCCGACACACTGATTGTGTTTAGAGACCAGATATTTTATTCCTCTCTTTGAGTCTCTCTAATACCCTTCTCTTCCTCCTCCCTCCCTCTGTCTTGTATAGCTCTGATGGATGTCTTTACAGGTAACCATGGCAGTCTACAGTATATATTTTAACCTCCTGCCAGCGCTGATCACAGCAGAAACCTTTTAACTTTATTAAACTGTCAAGTAGGGGTGGGCGATATGACTGAATATGACGTAGTGTTTTTTTTCAAGGGGACAGTTCATGAATGCACGCATTGGGGAAAGTATTTGGCCCATTTATTCGTGGGAAAGTGATGCTACGTCTGATGCGCGCACACACCACACAGACACTCACATTGTGCGTTGCTTTGCTAACTTGCGCTTCTAGATGTTCCTCGTTCTTGTAGCCTAAATAACAATGGAAATCAACGATTTTGAAAATTTGCCACAATTACATAATTAAAATGACGATTACGATTATAAACACGATTATTGTCCACCCCTACTGTCAAGACGTCGCCATGCTTTACGCTGGTCACACACATCCAGGGTTTTAACATGGCTGACAATGAGAGGCTGCTGTGTGGAAGGCTGGATGCTTTTAAATGCCGTTTTAAAAAAATATTAAATACCATTTTGGGGCACAAGCATCAAACTTTTCTGGATAGTGTTGACAGCCACGTGTCCTTGTTTATTCTTGATGTGTAAAACATTAACTTCTGTGAAGTTAGTGAGATGAATAGTGAGATGAATTCTTCAGAACATTTAGAGAGCGAAAATAATGATAATGATATTTTTTAATACTTTGAAGATTGGTTTCATCATTTTGTTGGAGTGTGTGTGTGTGTGTGTGGGTGTGGGTGTGGGTGTGTGTGGGGGGGGGGGGGGTGTGTGTCTGTGCACTGATTTCTATGCTATATTCTCCTCTCAGCCAGCAGAAAGGTTAAGAGTTGACCTTTGATTTGAGTTCAAGCCTTTAATGTTGATAGAACAACACAGAGCACAGACTGGCCTCTGGGAGCTGACATGAACTGAAACCTAATGACATTTCCTCTTTGATCTGAGACACAAAGATGCTGCTGAGAAAATATTGAAAACCACTAGTCTAGAAGGATCTCAAGTAGCAGTGAAATCTTACAATTGTAACATGTTAATCTTGTTATGTGTGTCTGACCTTCTTTGCTTCACTAATTGAAGCTAACACACCAACCTGAATCCACGCAATCAGGGCTCTGGGTTTCTATCCTGAATGCACAAGCTCTTGGTGTCAGTTGAGGAAAAGGCTATATATATATATATATATATATATATATATATTGCTGACAAAGGGTCAAAACACCGGCAAGAACTGCTCAAACAGGATGGCCATTCCAGCGCTAACATTAGTGCCATGGCTCATCACCTTGCCTCCTCTCCACCCGACCCCCCAGTCCACTTCATTGCCAACATCGCTTTGGGCTTGCAAAAAAATAAAATAATATCGAAATTGCAGCCCTCTTTTCACCCTATCTCTGGCAACATTTATATTTAAAGAGCGTATTTGTAAAACATCCATGGGAAAAGGAAGGAAGAAGAATAGAAAGCAGAAGACACACCGGCCAATATGTGCTGTGAACCTTATCCATTGCTAAAACTTAGGTGATGCCAGGCTCTTCCTCACAGAAGCGACCTATTTACCTAGCCTATACCTCCTCCAAGGTGTCATGATCTTAATATCTGTTGACTCACTAGCATGAGTGTTTCTCCAAGTCCAAGAAAAAAGCAGTCATTGACACATTTTTGTTATTCTTTGTTTCCCTCTGGAAACGAATCAGCTCCTTTACTTTATAAAGGGTCTTCCTCATCCTGTTCCTCAATGTCAGACTCAGATGATGATGACTGTCCTTCAGACACTAACTTTATCTCTCCCTCCACTCCACCACTCTCCACCTCCATCAACTTTTCCTCTGGTTGTTCCTCCCCCTGTCCTACCCTACTCTCTGTGCCTGCCTGACTCTCCCTCTGCCCTTTCCCCCAATTAAACTGTTTATCAGCAATCTCTTATGATATATTGTGGTTTATCACCATAAGCCATTTATAATATTGCCAACATATTATGTGTCCACTGGGAAATATGTTAAAGTGCCAGGAGGACACAGATAGCTTGTTAATAAGGTGGGAGTGTAACCAGGGCTTAGAAAGAGTTGTGGGTTTGAGACGTCAAAACATAATGATCGTTCTTAATCAGGTGTGTACATGTTAGTGTGAACAGTCATCAGCGTGAGTGGAATAAAAATAATAATGTGTGTGTGTGAAGTGAGAGAGAGGACAATGCCAGGGAGGAAGAGATGGGTGAACACACGTCATAGTGGGTTATTTGATGTTTGTTTGTCTCCTCGTTCTGCTCTCCAGTCTGAATGTTTAATTCATTAGTCTTTGATATTTAGTCCAGTCACGTTGTCAGGATCGGGGATAAAAAAAACAACAACAAAAACCTCAGTCTGTCCTTGTTCGAGAGAGAGAGAGAGAGTAAGAGAGGGAGAGAGAGAGAGACATTGAGTCATTGAGTCCCATCTGCTGTTTGATGACAAAAGAACAACAAGCGGTCTGGTTTCATCTGTCATTGATGTCATATTGTGTGTGTGTGTGTGTGTGTGTGTGTGTCATCTTGTATGACATTAGTAATTAAGATGTTGTCAAGGGATGAGGAAGTGTTACACTCAAATCTTAAATGGAATAAACCTTCTCCATACACTGAGGCGAGACCGCTGCATCTGGGTTTGGCGTTCCTCAAAATAAATAGCAGCGAGAAAGAAGAAAACCAGTCAAACGAGAGAGCAAATGTGACAGAAAGTGAGTGCGTTACTTGCCAGGTTGGTTGGCATTAATTGGATCATTTGATTGTGATGTACAGGATTAAATGGCACTGAAAACCTATTTTCAACCGTAGTGTTTCTATTAGTACTGTACTAATGCGATACCTTAGCAGTTCCCTGCATGATAAAAGAGATAGTGTATTCTTTAGATTTCAGACAAGCTACACTAATATCTAATTCAAAAAGTCCTAAAGGCCTAGAGAGCAGAGTGACAGCTTTTCGGCTCCAAGTTACAGAGCCATGCTGTCCGTGCTGATGTCTGCTGGGGGGACCAGCATGCTCTCTGCTGGAAAAGGCTGGAGGTCTTGGGCTGGACTGTCAGTTGTTCCTAGTGGAGCTGGATGGATTGAACTCTGCAGGTACGCAGTAAATTTTGCAGTGTTAAAATAACACTTAAAGAGTTAAATTTAACACTATTCCCGAGTGTATTTGGTCCCATTCGGAATTGGTGTTAAATTGACTCTAAATAGAGTAAAAAATTAACACTCACACTTTATAGTGTTATTTAAACTTAACACTACAGGTTAAATAACTCTGGAGAATATAAATATTATTCTCAGTAGTGTTGACAACAATTCAATTGAGTTCAATTCCAATGCTCATTAACACTGCATTGAGTTATTAAAAGTTAACACAACAAGTGTTGATGTTACACACTACTGTGTTGATAATTTACTCTCTTGCTGTGAAAAAACAGCTCTGATCGATTAAAATTGTAACATCCATTAACACCTCTCAGTGTCTCTGAAACTTAACACTGTTTGTGAAAATAAATCTCAGTGGTGTTAATTTTACACTTAATTTACTCTTTTGTAGTGTGAAATTACATCTGACCAAATTTGTTCTCATTATTGCTATTGCAAATATACCATTAAGTGAATAAAAATCACAAGTTACCACAAAATAATGCATTTAACAACTTTATTTTCAGCTCCCAACTATGGCAGGGTAAAATATGAAAACATCTCATTGAGAATACAAAACCACTTTAAAACATTGACCTTAGGTCTGCATAAAGTGGCAATATGGAACAACATACAAGGAGGAATCTGTTGTTCCATACTTCATTTGGACATCAAATGGTTTAAAGTAACACAGCTCATTCATGTGCAACACCTTTAGAACCCTGTCTGGATGCAGCCTGACCTTAAAGGCATGGTAATGTTCATCAAAACACATGGTTTCCATCAGTTTTCCACAGAGCAATACACTGTCATCTTTCACAGCAATAGTCTTGATCTTACAAAACACAGGCATCTCAAATGCTACCTCAGTACAGATAATGAAGTCACGGCGGTACTCTGTACCATGATGTTTTATCCACTTGGCAGAAAACACACTGGTTGACAATACAGCTCCAAATTTGGAAGCAATCTCTGGACCTTCTTTGAACTTACTAAGTGTCACCATCTTTCCTGGATCTAAAGTTAATCTTTCCTTGCTAAAGGACTCCCAATACATTGCCATACAACTTTGATGCTTTTTGGCTAATGTCTTTGTAATGTTTTTAAAGCTTTTTAATTGTTTCTTAAAGAAATTATGTTTGGCTTCATAAGGCATGCACCACATGTGCAGAATTGGGCCGATGTTCCTGATATTATGAGGGTAATGTATCATGAAGTGATGTTATGGTAAGAGATTGATTGGAGGAAATAACTGCTTGAAGAGCTGATGATGATCAATGATTAAATGTTTGAGGTAAATGGTCATGCCTTCTGACAGGACTGGTGAAAATACAATGTTAACAATCTGCAGAAGCAAAAGTAGAAGATGCCAGTACTTATCATCTGTCTGTATTAAATCACCAAATAGCAAAGGCATATTGCGTAATAAGCACCATGACTGTATGGCATTCAACCCCAAATCATTACTTCCATCAAACAACTTTACTCTTGGCGGACGGTTTCGCTGCTGATTGTAACCATAGTCAAAAGCATGTATTATACCAGCCAGTTGTTCACCATTTAGGACGTTGAATGTACTGCAGAACAAGTTTCACCTCAAACTGAGCAACCCCCTCTAAAATATCATGCATTATATCTACAGAAAATTGTTGGCTGTTTTGAAATACTGAAGTGAATTCAACAGACAAATGCGTTTCACACCATATATATGAGGTAGCGTAGGATCTGTTTGTATAGTTTGACAGTGCTGTGCGTGCATCTCGATAGTTCTTAGTACAACTTCCGGATCATCATCACTGAACACAGTCTGAAAACAATTTTCCCAAGCAGACAGAAACGACAGCAATATCGAGCCCCAAATGACTCCACAAAACCAAACAGACTATGCAATCCAAGATTATCCCCAGTGACTTGAACTATGGTACCATGAATCATGTGTTTAAACATGGGAATTTGAAGTCTCGAGTACTTTACGATCATTAACAAGTGTCTCAAGTATCGAATTAAAACCATAATGCTTGATGTCCTGTGCATGGAAAAGAGCACACAAATGAATATTAATCAAAGAGGAATTAAAGATTGGGGGCAAATTCCTTAATGTAAAATATATAGCACCTAATTTATGTACACCCTTTTTAGAGCCCAAGGAATTTGCAGTTTCAAAGTCATCATAAAACAGCTGAATCTGCAAGGCATCTTTTTCTATAGAAAATAGGGGACTTTCTTCAAAATAGGTCGCATCTCTCAAGTCTGCATACACACCTTCCTTGGGCATGTGCCTGGGCTTGAACATGTCTGCAAGTTCTGTGTTTTGAAGAATTGTTTCCAGTGTTTCCAAAATGGGAACATGTGCAAACTTATCAGTTACAATGACCTGGTCATATGTCCCAGTAGTTTTGTTTCTTCTATCAGATCTTGTGCCAAGAACCTTTTCAACCGGTTCAACATTTCCCCATTTCTCTGTGAAGTGTTTGTTTCGTTTAGCTTCTGAATTTAAGGGTGTGAATTCCAACTTTTGTAAGGATTGTTCTATTTTGTTCTTATTTTCTGTGTCTTGTGGAGATAAGCACTGTAAAGCTGCATCTTTAGCCTGACTATGAATCTGAAAAAACACTTCTTCCATGGACGAGACAAAATTATTTACATTAGACTGACTTAATCCAGCTGCCTTGAGTTGTGCAACACGCAGTGGCACACATATCTAGAGTGCTCCTATTGGACTTTCTCAACAGTTCAGATGTTGTGGCTGTCTCATCTACATTAGCTGTCACCGCCTCTCCTGCACTGCTTAAATTAACATCAGTGTCAACCTGTTGGTCAATATACTCAGTGTGTTTGGTGTTTAAATGTTTCCTAAAACCAGAAAAATTACCAAACATACGGCCACATCCAGTCTGAACACATTTAAGTTGAAGATTTTTTCCAGGCAAGTAACTGTGAACTACTCGTAAATGCCTAACAAGCATATTTGAACTAGTGAACTCAGCCTCACAAACAAAACACTTAATGCTGGACAAACTTCAAGCACTAATGAAGCAACCTCGCCCTAACTTCAGCAACACGAGGACTCTCCTTGACTTTGCCAACATCAATGTTGTACACAGTGGTCTGGACGAACGTGTACATGTTGTGGAGCATGGTGTTGTATGATGTGCCAAACACAAAATGTGCCTTAAACAGTTCATCCAAAGCACCAAGAGAAGAGGTTGACTTGCAACGTATGGCATTCTTGTCAATGATGATGAAGAACTGGTGGATTGCATTTTTCTTAACTCCAACAGCCAGGAGATAGGGTGCTGGTAGTGATGGCATCGAGATGCTCTTGGATGCTTGTTCCAGTCTGAGAAGACAAGCACACATGGAGAGACAATTAGAATTATATGGTTGTAATATTATAATCAAAAATTCTTATCATAAATTAGGAAAAAATACAAACCTTCTTAAAGACCACAAGATGCTTCTCTGCTTGGGACGCCGACACCTTTCCTGGTCTCTTCTGACCCTGAGCAGAGGGTGGAATCAGGTGTAACAGCAGTAAAACTGATGAGAGGTCACCGTCCCAACCTGTAACAACACAAGTTTGATGTTAACACACTTGAATTATTCGGACCATGAAAAAAAATTCAGTGTATATATATATATATATATATATATATATATATATATATATACAGTATCAGTCAAAAGTTTGGATGCACTTTCTCATCCCACTACTATAATTGGAGAGCGGTTTGTGTGTCCCACCATGGAGAGGAGACAAGGACAGGAGAGGGGAGAAGAGGAGAGGAGACAAGGAGAGGAGAGGAGACAAGGAGAGGAGAGGAGGGAGGGAGAGGAGACAAGGAGAAGAGAGGAGAGGACAGGAGACAAGGAGAGGATAGGAGAGGAGGAGGTTATAAATTCTAGTTCAAGTGAATGGGAAGGTATGTCCAAACTTTTGACTGGTACTATATACAAAATGTCCTTACATTTTTCACAGATACATTATTTTTATATCTCAATCCAGCTTTAAGTATTATGTTGATGTGTAAATGTTTATACATGTCGATATATTACAAGTCTATGAGTGCAATAAAACAAGAACAGTATGCTTAGAAGCAGCTTACCAAAATCAACATCCACCTCAGTGCCATCCTCAGGAGGATCAGCTGCCAGCAAGAGTTCTTCAAGCTCACTGGTGGATGGAAGCTTTCTGCATTGTTGGATGATCTTTTTCTTGAATGTGGTCGGCCACCTCTCCAGAAGCTTGCCTGATACACCCTCTCCAAACATCAGAATGAAATCCTGTTCAACCTGGGGTGGGGGTGTTGGGTGACAATTTCAGGATTTCACAGCCAACCAAAGTTAATAGGTGCTAGTTGTTTGAGTATCACTACAATACCCATCTACTGTCTAAAAAAACCGATTCAATTGTCATAACACTGTCAAAATAATGACAGATAATTACCAAGCCTTTGATGTCTTTGAAACGTGTAAACTCAGACAGTATGTTGCTTGACTGCTGGGGGTCAAGGACCATGTTGCGGCGATAGAAAAATGTCAGCTTCATCTTCTTCTTGACTGTGTCCTCATCAGCTGAATGTTTCATCAGTGAGATCGCTTCCTTGCACTCATCTTCGCTCAGGGCAGTCTCTGGAACAAATTGGGACTCTCGTCTGACAGTTGGTCGTCCAGACATGTCTTCACCAGATGGTCCTTTGGCTGATGCTACACAATATGGGAAAATACCTTATTATCAATACTGATGACAACCATGTACGCTCCCAGGCAAAAAATGGGCCAAAATCTTCATGGGAAAAAAACATCCCAGAAGATATTTTTGGAAAATTTTGTACATCCAGACGTGTTAGTTTGAATTTTGTGTCAAACATTGTAATCATTATCATTATGTACAAGAACACTATATAAGTGAATTCCCCTGTTTCCAGCTTTCTCCCAAACAATTCACTGCAACAAAAGTTAACAAGGTGGCGCAGAAGGTCTCAGGAGTGTATTTGTATAATTCTTGCTAATTTCCTAACCGATGATTTGTTATCAAGACCATTAAAAGCTTAATATTTTGCCGTTTTGGGCTTGGCCCATTTTTTTTACCTGGGGGTGTACATTTCCAAACTTTTAAGAAAAATGATTTTGTTTATTATTGGCTAGAGAAACATTATGTGCAACAAAGGCAATAACTGATATTGTGACTGTTTTGTTCCGTACGTTTTTCCAGTATTATTACAGTGTTACCTCCTGATGATCGTCTGTCTTTAGCAGTGCATCTCTGAATAGTTTTAATCCTCCAGGCCAAGTACCCAGTGCCACTCTCGCCATCATAAAAATGCTCCTTGGAGGGTGAAAGGATAACAAAAACACTTCATTAATAACATTTAAAAGTGAAAAACAACATGCTCTGGTATAGCATTTAACATTACCACAACCATTACTGTGTGCAACTCACATAGCCATTCTTTGAGTATGGGTCACTGAGGTAGGGGAATAATTCCTCTTGCATACATGCCTTTCACCTGTCTGGGTGGTGATGTACTGCAAGATTGAAGAAGAAAGGAATTCTCAGTCATATTCCCTGGATTTAATTTAATTTTAAATTAATCTGAAAGCTTCATTGAGAACACAAGGTCTAACTAAACAATTAGCAAATTATCCATTCTTCTCTGTCATGTCAGCAGCCAGTATGTTCACCATTTTCCTTCTGGTTTCATCCACCAAGGACTTGGTTCGATTGTATTAATTTATTATACGTTCCCCACCAGGTTTCTTGGTAAGAATGGATTCCACCAACTTAAAACACAATGCAAAACAATTCAGCATGTTAGGAATATATCCACTGCAATTCAAAGTTAACTTAAATGCTGGAAATAAAGTAATATAATGACTTCAACAATGTCTTCAAACCATGTAATATACAATCTCCATTTATGCCATTTTTATCCTTGAAAAGAGCTGATTCAAAAACTGATTTTGAAGTGTCACAAGAAAGCATTGGTGTTTGTGTGTCAACTCTTACTTGCTTAGCTTCTGTATCTGGAAGGGCTATCTGAAATGATGAGTGTATCCCGCAAGTCCGACGAATCAAGGGATGATGGTTGGGACTGCTCAGGAGAGGCTACCGTGGAGACAGATTCTAACCATGATTAGAGAAGCAGGAGGAAGAAAAAACATTATACACAGTTCCCTCATAAACACGTACCTTATCTAATGAACATAAGCTTCACATAACAAAGAACTGACTTATCCATTAAATAATATAGATTACAAATTTAACTGAAATAAACCTGTGTCATATTTGATGGTTAGCACCCCAGTTGAGGGATCCTTTACTATATCCTCAAAAACATCGTCATCCAACTCAGTCCCCGAACTGTCAACAACTTTCACACCTTCTGGGACACCAAACTTTGCAAATGCTAGGAAACAGGCACAAAAGCTTGTGTAAACAGAAAGGTCATTGGATATCTAATGATTTCACATTAGTCTACTACTCGCTAATATTCACTGAATCTGGAATATTACCTTTTTTAAAAAGGCTCAAAACACTATTATGTGAAATAAAATGACTTAAAATACATTTTAAGCAATGCATGTTCAATGCAACCATGTTCTGAATGGTGGGGGGGGGGGGATTTGTAGTGTGTGTGTGTGTGTGTGTTTGTGTGTGTGGTGAGGTTTAGTTACAAATGAACATTCAAAAGACTGTCCTGATGGAAACATGTTTCTCCCTCAGGCATCTCGAGTCTTTTTATGACAGCAGTAGACTAACTGATGTTGGTGACGGTACTTGTCCTCTATTTTTTCTGCTCTCAGCTTATCTCTCGCTCTCTCTATCTACTCTCAGCTTATCTCTCTCTCTCTCTATCTCTATCTCTCTCCCTCTCTATTCTCAGCTTTTCTCTCTCTATCTCTCTTTCTGCTCTTTCTCACTCTACTCTTTTCACCATACATGTGTCTTCCTGTCAGATTTCCTAATTTTTCAAGCGTTGGTCTGACTTTGCTGTTCTGCAGCCAATGGAAAGGAGCTGAGGTGTTTAAAGAAATTGGATTTGGTTTACTGTTCCTACAGTGGTGCAGGATGAGATCCGGAAACAGACAGGCTTCCACTCTTCAATGTCACATGTGCACTCAATTGAGGTCATTTATTTTGGTGAATTAAAGGGGGGGTATTTTACTAATTTTGGGCTATTTAAACTGTTCCTGGGGGTCTTTACAAGATGTTTGTGAAGTCTATATAAAAAAAAATCCTAAAACCAGCTTCTGTGGTGTGTGTTTCAGTCTCTCATTTTCTCCATTGTAAAGAACAGGCTGTTTTGAGGGCGTGGAGGTTGTATGTAATGAGCACTGCTCTGATTGGCCGCCTCACGCCGTGAGTGAGGCGTGAGGATCCAATGTGTATGTGTGAGCAACACTCTCTGCTGTAGCCGGTCTGTTTATGGCTCATGTCCATAAGCTTTTTGAATACAACTTGCAGACAAGCTAGGATTGACAATTTTGTTGAGCTAGTTAACCAATATATTATTGGATGCAATCTATTTGCATCCAAACAGCGCAGCCAAACAACCAAACACGATTGTACTAATGGTGGCTAAAGTTTATCAAGCCTGATACGTTCGACAGACTTATAAAACAGACACTGGTCCCAACAAATAACTTTAAGATGAGTCCTGACTCCAACCAATAACTTTACTTTTACTTTACTTTACTTTTAATGACTCCACTTCTTCCATGCCCAACAAGCCCGTGGCTAGCCCCACTAGCTCGTTAGCTAACCAGCAGTGAATATAGTAACCAGACTAATTTGGTAAATTAAATCAAAACATGGTGACACTTACAGATTCCAATTTTGCAGATGGGTCACGTACCTTATGAATTGCTCCATCTTTAAGCTTCAATTTAGATGCTAATCTTGCCGTTGCTCAAGCAGTCTGAGGACTGATCATCACGCACAGAAAACTGTAGCCTGTTGCCATTAAAAATAAAATTAATCCACTCTGTCCTGGCATTTTCACGTGTTGGGAGACTGTGCAGGGATCTATGTTGCTGCCTGCGTTCTACAAAATAATAACTGGAGAGTTGATATATCTCCTCGATATATTGTTGTTTTAGCTTGTTTTGACTTACCATACAAACATGAGTTTGCTGCGGGCGATTATGTTTTCCCGAGCAGATGCACTGGAACACATTTAGATTGGAAGTTAGGAATACCGACTCGGAAATATCAATTTCCAAGTATAATGGAATGCACCATAAGCAACGGCTTGCGGCACTGCCGTGAGCTGCATTTTGTGATGACGTAAATGGGATTGGTTGTTCAACTGGGCGTGGGCATGCTCTGAGAGGGGTTGGATCTGCACCATATGACGTCCAAAGGAACCATTTTCTGAAATGGGCTGTTTTTCTCCTATCTTTGGCACCGTTTTTGGAAAAAGGAAAATACAGAAAAATGGGTTGACTTCCAGATTTAAAATTTTCTCAGCTGCTTAGGGAAGTAATTTCCTGTGGAACATGTATAAGCGCCAGGAATAAACCGTTTTCCATAATATGGGACCTTTAAATGAAATTAACATTTCTTACATACCATGTGTGGCTTTTTCAGCACAGTTAGCAAGTGATAATGTTCTGTCTAAATATGGCATACCAACTTTAAAGTATCAGCACCTAGAGCTACTGAACATATAATTATATATGTGATCTTTTTTATTTTCTGCCCAAACAGACATAAATGGTCACATACAGTAGTTCAGACAGTTAAGTCTGTTGTGAGACACAATACTCACAAACACATAAAACAGTTTTCATTTAACAGCTTTCCCATCTGTTGTTGAGTGAGAGAAAACTCCCCCTCAGTACAGTAACATGTTTTTAATGAAATCCATCAGTTGTGTATTACACCATCTTGTCCTCTTTATCTGTAAGTGCTGAATGGTGGAGTCCCAATCTCCTCTACTGCATGTTACCTCCCTTCTCAGGGGAGAGGACTTCACAGTCACCCTGTCAGACAGAGACGAAGAGTACGAAGAGTATTTATTATCTATGGTTTGGGTGGTAAAGACAATTAGTAGTGAAGTGAAAGCTTAATAACCACAGTAAGTGAATGAATAAAATGCAGAGGAAACTTATTATTAAATGGATTAAAGGCACATTAGTGTTTAGTCATTTACATTTCCTTCTATAATGGTTATATGTGGAGCCAAAGCAATGCAGCACCTTTTATTGGTTTGACTGTAGAATGTATAAAAGACAAGGAGTACAGATTAGTAATATGTGCATTGAATACATTTATGATTAATTTTATCTCCAGTTCTCTGGGTCTTTCTAGGACATCTCTAACTCTGGACCTTGAAGTTTGTACTTTGTACTATTGGTCATTAATTTGTTAGAGCTCTCTCTCTGGTCTACTTGTTAGAAGTGGGAACTCCACTTTGCCCTGCAACTCTGGTCAGACTGGGTAATCTGGTTCAGCAAGGGAATACATGGAGTGTGTAATGGGTATGAGAAAGTCTGCTGTGAGGGGGAAAGAACAGAACTGAACAAAGCAGTGACTAAATCAGTTTTAAAACAAAGCTGAATAAATTAAACCACATAAGACAGAATAGATGGGAACAGATTAATAGCTGAAGTACTGCAGTACTGCAATCAGTGTGCTTCCCAGATCTCTGTCTACATAGCAGTGAGCCATGCTCTGTGCTCTGCTACTGCACTGTCTCTGTCCAAGGTCCTGACTGGAGGCTGCTCAAGTTGCTGTATGTTACTGTCCATATTATTTTACCAGAAGGATCAACAGTACACAGTACACACATCAATGTACAGTAGATGGCTGTTTACTGTCCACGGACCAAAGCATGTGGTACTGAATGAGCAGCACGGCTCCATCTATCTATTACTGTAGTTCAGTTCAGTTCAGTTCAGTTTATTGTTGCAGTCATTGGCACTGACTTCATCAGGATGCTGAATGCTCCTGAATCAACAGCATGGGCTGTTGCATATTTTTTAATTTAGGAATTATCCTTCAATTCCAACCATGACAAAGACCATGTCAAATATTTAGCCTTTACCCACTGTAGCTTTGAGACAGAAAAATATTCTGATTTTCGTTAGAAAAACTATGTGTCTGTTGTAACTTCCCTCCAGATTCCAACCTTTGGTTCAGTAAAACATTATTGAACAGTCCACACAGTGTATTTCCTACCTGTGTATCTCAGGTCCACTCTTTGAACTCTTAAGTGAGGCACCTGCTGTACCCACTGTCCTTTCATTTACCAGGAATAAGGTGTGAATGAGGATTATGTACCATTGATAGTGATAGTGCGGCAGAGGTGTAAAAGTAAAAGGACTTGCCAGATTTTGATTTTGTAATTAGTTCCATTCTACAGCATGGAACCTGGTTAAGAGCACAGGTGGAGAAAAATCCTGGCACGACTTTTACTTTCTGAACCTGGGATTTTACACCTCTGATGGGTGGCAGTGGAGGAACGGCCTTGTCTTGGGATCGTCCATCAAGTCGCTCCATGGAAGAAGAATCAGAGCTGAGAGTCTCCAGTGGAAGTGAGTCAGGGAGGTCTTAATGTGGACTAATTTTCACTTTCTCTGATTTCTTTGCTTTCTATTTATCTCTCTGTCTGCATTCCCCTTGTTCATTCCTTCTTTCCCTTCTTCTTTGTCTGTTTTGACCCAAAAATCTTTCTTTTCTTTTTCTTTTTTTGGTGCCCTTCTCTTTCTCCTTTCTTTCGCTTAATCCTTTCTCCCTTCTTCTTCCCTCTCTCTGTCTTTTCTATGTGGCTGAGGGGTGATTCAAAGAAACTAGTTTCATTCAATGCCATCATGCCCCTGTGGAACTCTGTGTCTCAAAGCATCCTGGGCAATGACTAATTACCTGTCCCATCCTATCCTGCCCCCACAGTCAAAACTACATCATGAAAGGTTTTCTCAATTACAGCTCAAAGACCCTTCCATACCACAAGATACCCCAAACGTACCATATAATTAAATACGCCAACGTGTTTTATATTCCAGTTCCAACAATCCAACAACACCAAGCCTGAGGTTCTCATGTTCCCTCCCCAGAGACCAAAAGAGTCCCAAAGCTGCTACACTCACAGTCAAGTACAGCAGCAAATCTACAACATAAGCTTCAGGTTTCACACCGATATCCAAAGCTTTGTTGGATGATAGAAACCCTGTGCACTGGAAATACATTATGAATCAAGACACGTATGGGTCAGGATCTTTGAACTCAGGGCTCATTAGTTGTCAGGAGTGGACTGGACTGTGTACAGTGAATGTAGATGTTCTCTCTAATGAGGTAATGCAATGAGGCAGACCTGTTTTCACCAACAGTGATTAGTCTTTGATTACCAACTGTGCAACCCAAAGAAATTGCGTGTAATTATGGATTGAATTGGGCTGCAGATTTGCCATGTCTTCGATCATGTGATGTAAATTGTTCCTATACTGGTCAAATATTAGCAGTTTGTAAAAACAATTCTCACACTGGATAATGAGAAACTGTATTCTACCAATGCACTGAGGCTGCCATCTGCCCACAGTTGCAAGGAGCCATGATTCAAAACAGATTTATAACCTTTCTGTGTACTGTACAATCTGTACCTGAATAATCTAGGATGTGTTTACGCTGTGTATATAATTCACAAACTGTTGGAGGGAATGAAGAGGCTAAAAGTAAGTGCGTGATGGTGTTGTGGTGTGTTACACTGGGGTGGCTCAGAGAGAAGAGTGACATTATCATTATGTAACTTGGCTTTACACTGCCCTGTATGTGTAAAGATAACCATGAACACTATCTTACAAGGCCCATGCCCACACACACACATCTGTAATGAATAATGTATGAAAGCATACAGTGTGTATGCCAAGTCAGAAATAATTTACATTGCATCCTTCTGACCAATGGCCTTTGCAGTTTTGACTCCAACATGAAACAAGACTTGACTGGGAATTAGCAATCTCGCATCTCTGGCCGACAGAAAACATATTTTTCAGCATATTTATTTGATGTGATTCCATCTAACCTTTGCTTTGTTTCTCCTTTTGTATTTCTGCTGGTACATTACCATGAAAACAATGTGAGTTGAGCCTCATATACACTAGTCCATTTTGACAGTGAGCAGTGTGAAGGTGGAGAATGTAAATCCACAGTACACTACAAACCCAGTCTATCCATGACATAGGGTCTTCAATCTTGAAGCTCCATGAGATAAATAAAAAAATACATATTTATTAGAAATAAATGAGCAGAAATACAAATCTAATGAACCGTCCAACACCAAGAATATGATATCAGGTTTAGAGCAGCTACAAACAGGATGGATCTGATTTGACTCTTCATCCTGGGTACAAAGGGAGTTTAGCAGTAATTTGGTTCAATGTCTTTGTCTCTAATGATGGACTGCTTTTCCACAGCCAGTGTACCGAGGCTCAGTGGAAAGAGACCAGATGATTTAGAGAAGCCACTTTCTGATCCTGATTGTGCAACACACAGACTGTTTGGACAGAGGATTCAGCATGGTGCATGGTGCATCTTTCCAGTAACAGTTTCCAGTAACAGTAACTCACATAGATGGAAAATTTGCTAAACTATAAATGACATAAATCATGACTCATGATTATTGATAATATTGTTTCAAGTCAAAGAGTCTGGGAAGCTACTTTGATGCAGCCAACATCTCAGTCAGTATCAAGGAGGTAGATTCATTTTCAGTATAATATTGTTTCAGACCGACTTGGAGACAATGTCATAAAATGATGACAAGGTCACTGATCACATGTCTTTTGTAGTATGGATGGCCCAGTGGGAATCAAACTTTTACCCATTGATCTATACAGTCCAAATTATGAAGGAGGTCTGGCTTGGTAACCTATAGCAACAAGGATCAGAGATGAAAAGTTTAATTATTTTTAACCTCTTTTTGAATTATGAAAATTTGGCTCTCAAAATTGAAATTTTTGTTTGATGTCATCAAATGTCATTTTTCTGAATTTGTTTTTTTTCTCTATTCTCTCTCCTCTACTGTGTCTCTCTTTCTACTGTATCTCTGTTTCTCTCTGTTTCTCTGCAATCCAAGACTTCACAGTTTGAAGAGCCCATTCAGTGACCTTTATTCACATTTTATTCATGACATTGTTGTCAGCGAGGCATAAACGACTCTTTTCTATTTTCTCACAAAGAATGGTTTTCTGTCTTTCACATATTCACCCTTAGACTCCATGTACAATACTGAAGAGAGACTGGAAAGAGATTGCTGTTCCTGGGTCAGTCTCAATCTCTGGGGAGCGTACAAGATGGATGGACCATTCTACTGGCCAATTCTCTTTATGTTCAGCCCATTTAAAACTATTTAATGGAGTATATTACACAATATGACTTAAAATATAATTAAAACCAAGTAAAAAAAACACCTGTTCTTACTATAAACCAAGTCTGGACTGATAGAAATTCTCGATTTGATGTTTAGCAGGTGGTCTAACCCATGGGTTAGATACATTTAAATGAAAAACAAAGCATCATAATGCTGACATGCAACATATTTTTCATGTTAAACAATTAAAAAAAAAAAAGCAAAACACTGAAGAACAGTCTGTCGCCTGCTGTCCCAGCATCTGTCTGCTTCCAACTCTCTTGTTTGGATTATACCCTGGTTAAAATATTTATTAGAATATTGTAGGATCCTGCTTGCTTGATCTTGTCAGGATCCTTAAAGATCTTGTAGGATCCCTCAAGATCTTGTTTAGGATCTTGATAGGGTCCTTAAAGATCTTTAAAGTCAAACAGTCTCAGACAAGTTTGTTTATTTACATACAATATTATTCAATTGCTACTTTGTCAAGGTGCTATTGAATGGTCACAGAGTTCATGTGGGATTTGAACTACCAACCTTGTGGTTACAAGCTTTATGCCCCAACCCCTACACCATCGTTTCTCCTGATCAGCACTAGACATAACGGAGTTGATCATTTTGAGATCAGCAGGCCATGTTGAGAGTTTGTGCACTCGGGTTTATACTATTATATGTGGACCTATACAATTCCGGCACAGAACTGAAATTTCAAAGTATAATATAATGCCTGTAGAATAGTTCTCAGAGAAGCCTGTATTTTACCTCAACATCTAAACACATTTAGATGGACATTTAAATGTCTCACCAGGATCTTACAAGATCTTGGTGGTTTTATGTGTGGTATTCCTTGTATCAAGAGCTCTGTCAGAGCTAAAAGAAAGTTTTAGATGTAAAAAATCCTATCAAGATCTATAAAGATCCTAAAAAGATCTTTAAAGATCCTGTTAAGAAATGTAAAGAGCATTAGGGATCCTAACAATAACTTTAAAGATCCTTTTAAGATATTTTAAGATCCTAAAAATATATTTAAAGATATTAGGGATCCAATCAAGATTTTTAAAGATCATCTAAAGAAAGTTAAAGGTCCTAATAAGATATTTAAAGATATTAGGGATCCTATCAAGAACTTTAAAGATTCTAAAAATATCTTTAGGGATCCTATCAAGATATTGAAAGATCCTAAACAAGATCATTAATGATCCTGGCAAGATCCAGCAAACAGAATCCTACAATATCCTAATCAAGATTTTAACCAGGGAATATTACAATCCTGCATGTGCAGAAATTCTTACTAAAGATCTTGAACAGGATTAAATTCCTAAGCAAGATCTTACAAGGATCCTGTGTCTGGTAAGATTCTACTAAGATTCTGACTCTTAACAGGATGTTTGAGAGAGATCCTATCGATAGCCAGGATCTTGCCCAGGATCTTGCTCCTAATTAGGATCCTACAGGATCCTGGGAAAGATTTTTACCAGGGTACCTTTAACTGAGAACATTCAGTCTCAATATATCAATCTAAGTGTTTTGACAAAAAACCTTCCTGAAAAGTGATGGCTGTCATTAATTCCTATCACCAGTGGGAATAATCTGATATCAGAATTCCTTGTAGGTCTAAACAGAAGAGAGTCCAACAGCTCTGTCTGTCTCTTCCAAATTGATCAAATGATCACTTTTTATGTTTATTGACACTTGTCAAGACAGGAGAAAATACTCTTTTGATGGGACACTTGTGGTGCTTGGTGCTCTCTCGCTCTCTGTTTTCTGTCATGGTCTCGCTCTCTTTCTCTCACGTCACTTTCAAATGATCATCTTTCATCTTTATTTCTCACGCCCACTAGAGAGCTCATCATGGGTGGAATTTACACTGTGGATCACTGACTTTTATTCACTGCAATGAGTCAGTAGTGGCCATGTTATTTTGTATGCGTCAAATCGGTAGTTCTACCAATCACTAGTCAAAACTATTAAACTCCAAACCATCAACAAATGAAGGAGGGTTCTCATTAAAGAATGTTCCTTTAATGAGAACATGAAGAGCTGATCTGAAAATCTAAACTAAAAAAAAAATAAACTAAAAAAAATAAACTCAGTACAGAAGAGCATTGATAGTTTTTATAATGAAGAAACCACCTCAGTAAAGCTGACCGCTGGGGGCTGCATCAGCGGCCAAACTAGAGAGAAGAATAAAAAGTAAAGCTTGAATGCTAAATGTTCTCTGGCTCTGCCAGGGTAACTAACTGCACTCAAAAAAATAACTCTTTGAATGAACTTAATTCAATCATGGAAAGTATTTCCACGTGATTAAATGGCTTTCTTTCAGCATTAAGCAATTCTGTTGGTCCAACTTAATTTGCTTGGGGTGGGTCAAATTAATTTATTCGGATTGATTCAACTTATTTATTAGGGTTGGGTTCGACTTAATTTAATATGGTTGGTCCAACTAATTTTACAGTAGTAAAATTACACTAGTAAATGAAGTTGATCCTACCCAAGTAAATTAAGTCTGATTAAAAATAATAACAAATAAACTATCGTGACCATATATACAGTACTGTGCAAAAGTCTTAGGCACGTTTAAAACAAATCCGTACAGCAAAGATGCTGTGATGCCGCCCCATCAGATCTGGATATACTCTGCATGCCCAACCGTCCTGGTAGGGGGATCCCTCTCTGAGTAGCCCCTCCCAAGGTTTCTCCCAATTTTCCAATAAGGGTGGGAGTGGGAGTTTTTCCTTGTCCTCTGTGAGGGTCTAAGGCTGGGGGTTGTCGTGTACTAATCATTTATTATTTTCACATGTTGGGCACTGTGAAGGCCTTAGAGACTGTAACGGTGATTAAGGGCTATACAAATAAATGTGATTTGATTTGATTTGATTTCAGAAATAATGAAATTAAAAGTTCCTAAATATCAAAATTTGACTATAAAGAGCAGTAATGTAAAGAAAAAACAAAGAATAAATAAAAATCTAGGGCCAAATTCATATTAACAAATCTAGGGTGCCTGGGACTTTTGCACAGTACTGTATATTGCTGAAAATTATGGACTAACAGCTGATGACATTTATGCACAGTATTTTGTTTGCATTTAGATGGATGATAATGGATTTCTGCTTACCTTTTCCATAAGCATGCCAACGGTCTATCTTCTCAACACTTATAAAAAAATGTCTAACAAGGCAAACATTGAATTCATCACACATTTAACTTGAGAGCAACATCAAGTTAGATTTTAATGTTAATGATACTAATGATACTAACGTTAACTTACACAACTAAACTATCTGCTGTAACATTAACTAATGTTAATCTATCAAAACACACAACTGATGGTGAACTGCACTTTTTTTAAAGTGCAAACAGAACACTGTTAATCCTGTAAAACCCAAATATAGTTTGGGTTTGCAGGTTGTGTGAGTTCATGGCCTGATGGCCGGACCTATAAACACATTTACCATCCATAGCATTGCAGGGTTAAACAATAGGACCCATTGACTATCTAAACTGATGTTGTAATTTTGCAACAGTGGGCCTTACAGGGTTAATGCAAAAATACAATACACCCATGGTTATAAATTAGTTTACTTACTGTAATAGGAGAGCCTTGGAAATGCAACATGTGAGGAGATACTAGACTAGCATACGCAAATCCGAGTGGAAAAAAAATCCCCGCCTCCAGAACGTAAAATGGCGGCAAGTGTCCGCCCGTTGCCTTACAAAAGTCGGAACAAACTTTTAAATTAGGCCTTGTACATCTAATATGAGTAAAGATTCAGCAACTAGATAGCTTATTTCTCGCCTCAAATTTGTTCAGAAACAGATTTTGGTGGACTACTAAGGTGAAATAAGTGAAAGTTTATCGATCTATCTTCCCATCTTCATCTCGCGATGAAACCGGTAGAAACCAGTCTCACGTTCATCTTTGAAACATGAAATGATATCGTTCAAAATACATGTTACACTTTAGTAAATGTAACAGCCAGCCAAATTCCTTTTTTTGAGTGTGTAATAAATCTGCTGTCAGGATTTCATGGGGAAAAACAGCACACGTCTTTGCACATAGATAACAGGCTTTCTCCAGAGAAACCAACTAGACTCCCTTTTCACTTTAAACTGCATCAGATACAGTTACACTACATGCCAGGCACAGTAAGTCCTATAACTCCCCTAGAAGGACCATATACTGTGGAGTAGATCACTCTAACATAAATACCATAAAATAATAAAAAGTGATTTTGGCCAAAAAGGCAGGAAATAACAGTTAGGAGACTCAGCTTATCCATCATTCATCAAAACGGAGTTGCAAATAAGTAACAAATAAGTCCACTGCCCCCAATAGTTTTATCTTTTGGGACGCACTAAAGGCCTATTTAAGAGGACAGATTATTTCCTATACCTCTGCGTTGAAGAAGAAATGTTGTGCTGAACTGAAGTCTATGGAGATTGAAATTCAGGCACTTGAAAAAGCATATCAGGAAAAACCGGAGAGGGACTTATACAGATCTCTAGTTAACAAAAAAATAAAATATAACAATTTAAATACATATCAAATGGAGAAATCCTTAATTAGGTCTAGACAAAGATATTATGAATTTGGAGAAAAGGCTAGCAAAGTCCTGGCATGGCAATTAAAAACAGAAGAGAGCAAAAGAGCTGTTAATGGAATTGAAGTAACCGCTGGTAAGGTCTCTAATAACCCAACGGAAATTAATGATGCTTTCAAAAAATATTATAGCGATTTATATACTGCTGAGCCATCAGGTGATATGTCAGTGATGGATTCTTTCCTTTCCCCACTTAACCTCCCATGTCTGTCTGATGAAGACAGCAGATCTATGAGTGAGCCATTCACAATTTTGGAATTATCCGAAGCCATCAAATTGTTACCATCCGGTAAATCATCCGGAGAGGATGGTTATCCTTCAGAATTTTTTAAGGAATTTCAAGACCTCCTGATTCCACCTTTGATGGAAGTTCTTCAATTAGCTAGGGAGGAAAATCGATTCCCCGAATCATTCTCCCAAGCAATTGTATCAGTCATTCATAAACCAGGTAAAGACCCCCTTAAGTGTGGGTCTTATAGGCCTATCTCTCTTTTGAATACTGATTATAAGTTGGTGACCAAAATGATTTCCAAGAGATTAGAGGCTTCCCTTCCAAATCTAATTAAATCTGACCAAACCGGATTTATAATTAATAGGTTTTCCTCCAATAATTTAAGACATTTTTTTTAATATAATTCATTTTGCCCAAGGAAATAACATACCCAGCATTGCCCTCTCCCTTGACGCCGAAAAGGCCTTTGACCGTCTAGAATGGCCATACCTTTTTAGGGTTCTAGAAAAATTTGGATTTGATAGCCAATTTATTGATTTAATTAAGTCATTATATAGGTCCCCCAAAGCTAGGATTTCAGTCAATGGGATCATCTCGAACTCTTTCCCTATCTTTAGGGGCAACAGACAGGGATGTCCACTTAGCCCAGCCCTCTTCGTGCTTGCCCTAGAACCCCTAGCGGAGGCCATTAGATTAGACCCCAACATATGCGGCTTTGAAATTGGACCCACCACGCACAAATTGTCGCTATTTGCTGATGATATTCTCCTTTTTTTGACTAACATTGACAGCTCTCTCTCTCGCTTAGTGGATACATTAGATTTGTACAGCTCGTTTTCTGGTTATAAAATAAACTTTGATAAGAGTGAAATACTTCCCCTGGTGGAATTTAACTATAACGCTATCCAACATAAATTCCCCTTCAGGTGGTCACCCAATGGTATTAAATACCTGGGAATTAAGGTGGACAAAGACATCAAGAATTTATATAAACTCAATCTGATAAGTTTGCTACAGAGAGTAGAGGATGACTTGAATAAATGGATGGGTCTCCCTCTTACTTTAATAGGCCGGATCAATGCTATAAAAATGAATGTTTTGCCCAAACTTTTGTACATGTTTCAATCTCTTCCTATTCAGGTCCCTGCTAAAAAAAGTTTCTTCGCTAGAGAAGCTGGTTAGACGGTTTATCTGGCGGGGTAAATCCCCTAGGATCGCTTTAAATAAGCTTACCCTTAATTATGCAGATGGAGGACTGAAACTTCCCAACTTTAGGTTATATTACCTGGCTGCCCAGGCTAGATTTCTGGCTCAATTATTTGATGTGGAATCCCCGAATCCATGGTTAGATATTGAGAAATTGGAAACAGGGGAGGTTACCCCGTCCGATATTTTATATAAATGGGATGGCAAATTAATCGGTACTATTACTCGTAACCCCTTCATTGCCCACTCAGTCCAAATCGGGTCCAAGATCCATAAGATGTTTGGACGAGAGATTTTTCTTTCTCCCAAGACCCCCTTATGGGGGAATAAGCTTATTCCCATCTTGTATAAGAATAGACACTTTGATACTTGGGCTAACAAGGGTATGACTCGCTTGGAACATTGCTACACAGATGGTCTTTTCATGTCCTTCCAGCAGTTTAAACAGAAGTATCACCTAACTGATAAAGACTTTTTTAAATACCTACAACTGAGGGATTTTATCAGGGTCAAATTACAAGGACAGTGGACTTTGCCTAAGTTATCTCCAATTGAAGTTTTATTCCATAATGATCACCTGATGGTTAGAACTATCTCTAGGGTCTATGAAACTTTATTACCCTTTCTATCAATCCGGGAACCAGAAAGATCTAGACTTAGATGGGAAGGAGACCTAGGTAAAGAAATTGATCCAGATTTATGGAAGGATCTGTGTAGGGATGGTGTCACAGGTACATTAAACGCAAGGTATAGACTGATTCAATTTAACTTCTTACATCAGACATATCTTACTCCCTCCAAACTACATAGGTTCAATTCTAAGTTTTCACCCCTTTGTTTTAGACGTGGCCTCGTCGAGGGCACTTTTCTCCATTCTACTTGGGAATGTAACAAAGTACGGGATTTCTGGCAAACGGTCTGTGATACTATATCACAAATTCATGGTATTGTCTTCCCGATGGACCCTGAGATATGCCTTCTGGGTAATTTCACGAATTCTAACCTTCCCCATAGTAACTCCATTAAACTTACTGAAATATTACTGATCATTGCCAAGAAATGTATTGCAGTGAAATGGAAGTCTGATGTTCCAGTCCCAATTGGAATGTGGTTGTCTGAAGTGAAAAGTTGCATACCTTTGGAAAAGATAACCTATTCACTGAGGAACAAGATGGACCGTTTTGATAGGATATGGTAGCCTTTTATTTCCTATATAGAAAACCTCCCTCCCCACTTGATTGAGTAATCTTTAAACATAACCTGTACCTCTACGGCTACAAGTAAGATGTCTAGAGTGGACAACTGATTTATCTCTTGTTTTGTCTGTTGGTGTCGTTTGTTTTGTACCTTATTAATATCATTTTGTCAGTGACATTGTACTGAGGGGTTTTGTGATTGTATTGTGATTGTTTTTGTAATGTTATTTTGTGTATGTTTGTTAAATATCTGAAAACTTTGAAAATAAAATATTAAAAAAAACAAAACGGAGTTGCTTGTCTTCCCACACCGTTTCCCTCATTTTCTCACTTTTCCCCTCACCTCACGATCTGGTTCCATCTGGTTTGAGAGAGGGAAGTAGCATGTTTAATCATAAAAACTTCACGGTTGTGGTGCTCAATGAAATGTTTTTGATTTGTCTCATTACTCCTGCTGTCACACTGCAGTCTCTTCACACACACACACACACACACACAGACACACACACACACACACACACACACACACACACACACACACACAGTGTTGAGTGTTAGAATATGGCAAGGGATAATATCTTGTCCTGTGTATTGATGAATACACAAATGTATTCTACATCTGTATGCTCATGTTTCTGTTTTTCTTAGATCATATTATGTTGCATTGTAAATTTTGTTCCAAAGAAACGATGTAATCATCTCCAAATATACTGCAAACAAACAGATATAGCTGTGATATAGGCTGAACAGCAATATGTGATTTGGCAATTATTGCCTTGAATCAAGAGAGATGGCATCTACCTCTTGATACAGTCAGGTCTGTTTGCCTTCTCACTGAAGTGTCTAATCATCTCTGCAACTTCTTCCAGTTGCTCATCAGTATCATTGTAATCACACAGGTAGCTCACTGGTCCACCTACTCTGTCTCCCCTCTAACAAGAGAACCAGAGTTTGGCAGAGAACCTTTATGGGAGCAAACTAAGTGGAGGAAATAAATGAGAAAACCTTCCTCATGAAAACCCAAATCAATTTTGTCTCCATAAACAATGTGGGGGCTTTGTGAATATAGTATCTCCATATAAAAGTTTATAGTTAATAAAGTAAGATAAATCAAGAAGTTAATTTATTGCTTTCTGACTTTTCTTCTTCTCTTGTTTTAAATCAGACTTTTATCTGCAGATGGCTTATGGAGCTTTAATGAGGTTTCTATACTTGACACATCATTCATCAGACAGCTTGCAACAACAAGAAGGCAGTTTCACAGGTTTACTG
Organism: Hoplostethus mediterraneus; assembly: GCA_034670385.1. Lineage (NCBI taxonomy): Eukaryota > Metazoa > Chordata > Actinopteri > Trachichthyiformes > Trachichthyidae > Hoplostethus > Hoplostethus mediterraneus. Next base: position 3,502,769 of record JAXDDW010000010.1, on the reverse strand, counting down.
AGGGACTGAATCATTGTGCAGACATTTAAATGAATCTGTCCTATGCTACTGTATTTTAATCTATTGATTTATTAACATGACTTACTAACATGATGTCTAAAGGAACAAATGAACATGTCACCCATATGTTACTATTTATTATCATCATTACACATCCATAATCCGCAACATCTCGAGTTTGTTTCTACATTTTGGACTTCCAGAGTCTTCCTCCTCCATGGACATCTAACTTGTAATGCAGCAGGCTGCTGTCTGTCCAGTTTTCTAGGAATAACAGATTGGGACCTTTGACCCTGTGATACTTTTCTGGCTGTTATTACACAATATTTTATAGTGTGTGTTTTGCGTGGAATACACACACACACACACACACACACACAAATCCAATGGAGGGAAAGTAAAGTAGCATCAGTGTGTCAACATGTATTTCCACTTCAGAGTTCCCCTATTATTTAGAGTCATGCTTTAGTTTTTAAACCTGAAGGTGGAGGGTAAAAGTGTCCTTGTCTTACCTCCCCTGGCTGCAGCTTTAAACAGGTAAAGTGCTGTAAACGTTGTGCTTCAGTGAGTCTGACATCTTTTATCTGTCAAGGATCCACCGTTAGTGAGTGGGAGACAAATCTCTGAAAATATAAAGATGTCAAATAGAGGCAATATAGGACTTAAAGGTTGACTCTAGCTCTGTTGCCAGAACTTCTTGACCTGTAATTCCCATTTCCTGTGTCTCTCTTATGGTGTTTGACAAACACTTCCAGAGATCTGTCTCTTTGAGTTTCAAGCTTCTCTGGTTTTATCTAGTCTCATACTGGCAGACACACATCTCCATCTTTTCTTTTCTTCTCTCACCAACTCAAGAGACAAGGAGTTTTCATTTAAAAGTCAGTTGCTCCTGGCACTGCTGAGCAGACCTATTCTCATATTCTATCTATAATTATTATGAATCTCTGGGGAGTTTTCATGATAGGGGATGTCTTGTGGTGTCTTGGGGTGTGGTGAACCTCATTAGAAAGTTATTAGTCAGGTGTTTTCTTAAATATCCTCTGCAGTCTCTCTTCTAAGAAGTTCCATGACCCTGACTGGTTTTGCTCAGGGCAGCAGAATTAAAAGGTGTTTGGTTCTCGTGAGGATCTGCTAATGCTGGTCAGTTATCTAGTAAAAAGAGTAAAAAGAGAAACACTTACAAACAGTAACAACCTGGATCCTAGAGTTGGTGTAGTGGTTAAGACATGCCTCTGGATATACATCACCACCGCTGGCCGTGGAGAAAAACTCATCAGAACCTTCTACTGCCTCAATCCAGAAAACAGTCGCTAAGGGGAGTGTCCTTACAGCTCTAAATGATAACATTAGTGCTTTGAAGATGAGATTGGGATGTTGGTCAAATTTGCCTACTTTGTATGGGAACTGCTGAAAATGCACCAGTGTTAGAGCTGCTTTCCTTGAAGCTCCAGTTTCTGAAGTGGTGAGCTACATCACTGAGTAACAAGACTACATGCGGAGACCTATCATTTAGACTGTGGTTGTGGATGTGATTCCAATTTCGGTGACAAAGCTACGCCCCACCACCACTGAGCTCCGCCTTCAAACTATTCAAACTCAGTTTAATATCTCCTCGTTCCCACCCAAATTCAATCAAATTCAAGAAATGTGACAATCAAAATCCCTGCCAGATGTCTCCAGATGTGTAATCTCGTCACATAGTGATGTAGCGCACACCTGGCCCTGCTAGATTGTTGATTTTAGTCTTAATGTGCAATGGCAAATGAAGTGCTACAAAGCTTGTGTGTAATTTGTTCAGTATCCAATGGTTTTAAACGTTGTGGGTCAAATGTATTGTTTTGGTGATTATGATTGAAACCACTTGATATACTGTTAATAATAAATATTTAACTTGAATCTTTTTTGAGCCTTTTCATCTCTGTAATCTTAATTTCACTTGAACATGTAATCTTGACATTGACAGGAAAATGTCTATTTATGTGTTTCCTTATTCTTAGTACTCTTGACATAGAAATTACAAAACCATTGAGTTGAATTAAATTAAACATTTTAATGTTAAGTAATTCATATACATTACTGACCAGTTTGTACACTCAATTTAACTCAGTTCATTCCCATGTGTGATTGGGTTTATTTTACTAAGAAAATCAAGTCTATCCAACTAAAGACTTTGGCTACTACTAGTAATGTGTACTTTATTTTACTGAGTTTAATTATATTATTGTGTTAATCCTACTTTAAAAAGCCCTGAAGTTGATTGAACTCAAAAAGGCCAATGCAAAATGTTACTCCATATAGTTAGAAAGGCATTACTTTTTATTTCCCTGTTTAAAGGCCTCCCTCTTCTGGAGGTTTCATCCATTTAATTAGGACAAATCACACTTTGTAATTTTAATTAGTAGATTCTTTGATTCTTATATCCACAAGAAGGATAGATAGAGAAGAAAGAAAGGAAAGGGTGAGAAAAATCATCAGTAAGCTCTCTGTTTTCTTTGATTACTCCATGTTGTTTTGGCTTCCTATAATCAATCAGACAGTCCTAAAGCACTAATGAAATGAGTTGATACAGGCCGAATCCCAATTCTCATTTTCACCCCTACGGCTTCGGCTTGGCCCTCGGAACAGAGTCACAAGGGGTAGTGGTAGAAATCTCTCCCTAAGAATTGGGACAACCCTTCAAGACCCTGATAAGTCATCGATAACGTTTACATAAGCAGACGGGACGAGTTTGTTATCGGAGATTACTATGGCAATAATGGTATTATCACAGTGACATTTGCCATTGGAGATAGAAAAGCATGGACGCTCGCGATTCGTTCACAATTTATACTTTTCACGCTACCAATCGATCAAACAAGTCATCAAATAAAAAAGACCACTGCTTCATTACCAGACCACTTCATGACAGAATAGCGTTAGCGGTGCTCTGTAGTCTAGCAAGCCGTGCTCCTAACGTTACCCTGCCAGTCTGCAATGATATTAGAGGAGCCGTAACAAGTGCAGCAACTTCGGTGCTGGACTTGAGTGATATTTCGGGCGTCATATGCCATCAAAGGGGGAAATGCGACATGGAAATATGTTGTAACGTAACTAACTAGTGAAGTAGAGACATCGGCATATTAGCGATTTTTTGTTATGCTTGTTATAAAGAAACGGTCTATAATACATTGAAATGACATTAAACTAAGATAATACGACGGTTAGAATATTTTTGAAATCTTTATTAATAATGCTAATAATAATCAGTCTGGTGTGATCTGTGATCTGACTAAATCACTGATGCTTTTACTGTCTTCATGATGACTCTACTAGGCTTTTCTTCTGGATCTCAGCAAGGCTCCACTGATTAAGGAGCAGGTTTCTCCAAAAAGGAAAAACTCCTCCTGTGATTTTGAATTTTTGGCTCAATGAGATGATCACAGCCCATAAATGTGTTTCATCTGTTTCAATCAATCTGCTCACACAAAACCCATTTTGAATTTTCCACAGGTGGAGTTTTGTGTTATCAACACAAGTTAGTGTCTTAGTGTGTTTTCTTATGAGCTGAGGCAGATTAATGTGTTCAATAATTTAGCCTTATGTTTATGGAGAAAAGTTGTAATGGTTATGTTGTTGTGACACCAGAACTGCCAGAATGATGAGAAAATGATAATTAGCAGAGAAACTGAAAGAATTATTGTGACTCCTTCCTTCTCTTTAATCAGCAGCTGTGTGTTTTGATCATTTGATGTTTGGCTGTATGACTGCAAGCAGCTGAAGTCAGAGTTTTACAACATTCTTTATTCTAGCTTTTGATGCTTTGTTGGTAGTTATAATAATATCCATTCTCATTGTAGAATAATGCTTTTATTTTACTCCTCCAGTTGATATTTTTAAAATCCATCCATCCACATTTCATTTAAGTCAGCAGAGGTTTATCCATCCTGCTGGCTTGATACAGAGCTGACGAGTTCTTGACTGTTGGTGTCAAATACAAATGGGATTATCTTCCAAGAAGCTATCTAGCTCCCCACAAGCAGATAGCATCTCATGAGTGTTTAATTTAATAGAAGAAATGTTGTTGAGTATCATTCTGTTTGCGGGCTCTGTGGCGTTCCTAGGTCCACGCCACATCGCTCTGAAACCACCGACATTCAAGCTGTCTGGCATTTGCATATTCGCTAAGAAGGACGATGATTGGTTAACAATGTTGCGTCCTTTTCAGAGGAGACGTGTCATCATTATCAATATGGCGATTGAAGGAACCATCGTGATTCATTCATGATTTGATGATCTGTTATGAATGATAAAAATAAAATAAAAATGTTCTCGATACGATATTGTGTCGTAAACAACACATTCCAGGACTGAATAAGAGTTAATATGTAGTCCCCCGTATGTGTGCGTACTTTATTGACTGGAAATGTCTAAGTAACTACAAATTTTGTTGCATGTTAGAGAGCATCACATGACGCTTCCATCTCTAGTGTAGTGAGCGTGCTCAGTCTAGCTACTTTAAAACTGAGCTAAATTCGCCTGCAGCCACAGCCTCACTTATTATGTCAAGTGACCTAATGTGTGCAGCATACCCTTGATTTTGTTTGAGATCATCATCGTTTTTGAGTTTTACACCCCAGTGGATGAACCAGAAACGATCTGCCCCAGTACACTGATCAAAATCAAAACTAGAGTAGTGGTGGACAATGTGAATTCTTAGGAGGAGTTTTCCTTGGGGATTTACTTCAGACACCAGCATGGTGGAGTGATTGTGTTGGCTCTGCTCCTCCCTATTAATTACGTTAGAAACAGCATCTTTCATAGCAGGCAGCACAGAGATGAAAAGTGTTAGGTTTCGGTTTTGTTGCATAAATAAATGACTGGAGGTTTGTTTTTGTACATGAATAATGAAAAAGGATTAAAGCACTTTGCTTGGCTTAATTGTTCTGGCATTAATTACAACTCCATTTCTGTCAATCCTTTATTCATAAGGATAGATTGTATAATTTGTTCACACATTTTGGTCAGTATCTGTTCACACAGATCATTTCCAGTCTATCAATAGCTGGTCTCGCTCTCTTCGCTCCACATGTTGAACTCAAGCACTCAATCAGTCTCTCACTCTGACTCAGACACACTCCCGTTCACACATGCACACACAGATTAAAAGGGCCCAGCTGCAATAGGCCTTAATTGGGTTAGGGTTAGGGTCCAGTCGGTGCTGCATTCAGTTATTTGATACATTTGTTAAATTCTGACAGCACTTGTTATTTTGAAAAACTAAGTCTGATTTGAGTGAATAAAGCATGTTTTACTTCAATGTGTGACTTTGTATGTGGTTATGACCTAAATAGAATATATATATATATATATATATATATTGAGGTATATCGTGTATCATCTTTCTACCTAGAAAATATTGTGATATCATTTAAAAGTCAGTCGCCCAGCCCGAGTGTTAAGGTGTGCATGTGTTTGTGTGTGTGATTTGGTTTTGGTCTTTTGGTTTTGTAATAGTGGAAACCGCAATATCAAACAACAAATCATTTTAGATGTGCTATTTTCATATTTAGATCTTTAATTTATTCTATAAATGCAGGTTTGTAATCTGTTCATTTGACACAGTTAATGTTTATTAAGCCATGAAATACAAATTCTCCACTGAGGACCATTAAACCTCACTAGTCAAGCCGCTGTTATAGATTCATTTCACTCTGGTGGTTTTTACAATCTCCCACCGTCCCTCTAAGTGTCTCTAAGTCTCTACTATCATTGTCTACGGTTTATAAAGTTTTTGTTCCAGATGGTCAATGTCTTGGAAGCGGATGGAGGACGAAGCCCAGAGGTCACTTGTTAGTTGGAGTTGTTCTGTAGTGAAGTTGGCCTTGCTGCTCTGCTCTCTTCTTGCCTGGTAGGCTTGGTATGAAGGAGCTCTAACAGTTTTGGATCAGAAGCTGTTTGTGCTGCTTCACAGATTCCTGTAAACTGTCTTCTGTCAACTGAATCTTTCCTCTGTGTAAAGTATTAAGGTAGAACAGGTTTAGCTTGTCCAGTTTCCTCTGAGAGTACATCCTGAATACATCCTGCTGATCTTGGTGCAGCCGTGCTGGCTTTGTGATTTAGTACCAGGGGGAAATAAAAGTTCAGGGTCTCCTGTCTACCTGGATCCAGTGGCAGTGCTGCTCTCCTTCTACTGGTTTCAATTGTGACTCTATTATTGTCAAGTAACTAATTGAATATGTATTGAATAAGACTTTGATATTGATGTCAAGTTTCTCTGAAGTTGTTGTGTTGGAGGCTCTCTCAATGCCACAGCCCTGTGAGCCTCCAAATATAGAGCTGATTGATTACAGCCATACCAAACAGTGCTGAATAGACTGGTCACTGGATACTCTTTCTATTGACAAGCACTTAAAATGGGAAAACACATGAGTGTGGCTTTCAAGCTCCTTACACACACACACACACACACACACACACACACACACACACACACACACACACACAAGTCACTCTATCTTATTGATTGACCATACACTATTTCACAAGTAAAACACTAGTGGGAAACACTGCACTTAGACACACATGCACAAACACACTCAGTTATTGCATTACAGAGGTGGTTAATTGCTTCCGTGGTGAAACCAGGGGAATGTGGGTGATCAGACAGCTCTTCTAATCAACAGGCTCAAAAGGCTGGTCACCCAATTGCATGCTGGGTTGTGACTCTATTATTGTCAATTAACTCATTGAATGTGTATTGAATAATAAGTGGCTGGTGAACAGAGCAAAGATGGATCCAGCTGAAACACAGAAGCATTTGTTTCATGACAGTACTAGCAGTGAATCCTCAATAGCAAACAACTCACACACATGACTATTTAAATCTATGGATCACCCAATATAGTGACACAAGACTAGTGCATCATGTATGTTAACAATACTCAATACTCAATCTATATATCACCCAATATATAGTGGATTAATTTGGTAAGCAAGAAGTTGGTCTCTATTTATAGCAAGGGTTGATTATAAATGTTCCTATTTTGTGGAGCAAAGCAATTTAACTGTTATGTTTTTACAAACTGGAATATCAGTAATAAGTAGAAACTGCTAGTTTGCTGGATGAATGTTCACTCTTCCTCAAGGGAAACAAAGTCACTGTTATCAGTCATCTGCTACCAGTTACCATCCAATATGTCTCAACATGCCATCTACTAAATAACCAACCAGACCCAAGGATTGGTCAATCAGCAGCCTGGTAGCAGTGTCTTTCTCCTACTAGTGAAAGTCTCTGTCATTGGTGGACCAGCTAGCTGTAGTAACCACAGCAACTTAGGTAAGAAATATGTGAGCGCTGTAGGAGAGGAATGGTTGTGTTTCCTTATGAAGTCTGTTTAGAGATGGATCTCAATGGGCTCTCTGACTGAAGGCAACGGATGAAGAGAGCTTTGGTACTGCTTGTAGAGTGAGAATGTGTGTTTGCCTGTTTACTAGGAGTACTGTTTACTGAGAGGCTTGTGTTATAAATGCAAGAATGTATTGCAACAACATGAAAAATGTACAGAAGCTTAGGTTTGGCTGAGACACCAAGAGGTATCCAATCCTAAGGTGAAGTTCCCCAGGGGCAGGAGACAGGTTGACCCCTGGGGCTGAGGATCTAACCCCTCTGGATATTTTATGGAGCCGAGATGCTGGTGGTTTTCTTTAAAGCGCACCAATCTGGTGCGGTTAGGCAGCTGAAATGACAGAAACACACAGAAGCAGCTGAGGGGGTAAAAATAACGTGAAATGGTTAGATTGGTTTCTGAAGCGGGTGTGAGGGGAGGAGAAAGCAGTGTGGGCTAGAGTGGTTGGATAGTTGGCAATGATCCTGAGCTGAGGGGGGTGTTTGGTTCCAGCTGACAGAATTATGAATGAAAGAGTGACAGAGAGGTAGCCTCCCTGATTGAACTTAAGCTGAGCTCCATTTTTACTATTTTGAGGGACACAAAATTAGAGACACTGGTAAAGTGTGTGTGCATATGGACATGTGTGTATAATATATTATGTGTGTGTTCCTACTTCTCCTGGTTTTAGGGCTGGTCTGTCTCTACTGTGTCTAGATCTATTTGAGGCTCTAAGTGCTGTTTCATTTTGCAAGTTGTCTCCAATGGCCTTGACTCTTCATTTTAACCTCCCACTTCAATATCTCTTTCTATACTTTGTGTTCCTGTGTATTGGACTTTCACTGCCAAGTGCCTAAAAGATGAGCTGCTTTTGGATAATGTGGGATAATCTGGGATAATTGTGCTCTGCAATATGAATCTCATTTCTTTTATGCTTTAAATTTTCTTTCATATCCTGAAGATGAAACCATGTGAAATTAATTCAAGGGAGGTTTTGGAACTGGAGTATGTTGTGATTTTGGAGACTAATATACGTAACACTGCTGTTGGATGAGAACCTTCAAAAATCACCATTTCAGCAACTGAGGAAACCACCTTTATTTTCAGCTTGATGAAAACCACAACATTGATACTTGCCTCTTATCAAATTCTACAATACGGGCACTGTTAGGGGAAAGAATAGATGCAAAGATGTAGAGAACCACTGTGGTACTGGGAACCAATGCAATCCATCATATCAGATCTAATGAAATTGATTTAAAGTGCATTTGACACAGCAGCATCCCAACAAACCAACTACAACTACACTGAAAATAACCTGCATTTGTACACAGTAATATAGAAAAGTTAATGTAAAACACAAATATAAATAATAAAACAAGTAAAATAAATGTAATAAAATGTAATAAAAATTACACAAAGCAACAGTAACATGGTGGAAAGCTTTGGCTTTCATGTAGCTCAACAAGTGGGTCTCTGTGACGTCTTCTTCCTCCGTTCTCTAACAAACTCTAATAAATTTGGAGCTGTTCATGGTTGTCATGTAGTTGTGGTTGGGCCTGTAATGTTGGGTCCCTGGACACTGCAGGTGTCTGTTAGCTTGATAATGTGGAACAACACAGTTTAATTTGGAGTGTGTGGGTGTGATATTTTTGATGACAGTTTGTCATGTCACTGGCGGTGGTGTTTTCCAGCCTCATAGATTTGTATTCATTCATTCATTGTATTCATTTGTATTTATTCATCTTTTCAGCTTGAATCCTGTTAGTGAATTGCTTTACTTTTGTATGTGTCTATTATGTGCTCTTTTGTTGGACTGCTGGCTGCAAAGCAAATTGCCCCACAGCGACATTAAAGGCTGTCTGTGTTAAACCTTGTCAATGTGTGAGTGGGACTGGGACTCAGTGCTGCTGATTTTCAACACCAACTTCCTGCTTCTTCCTTCTTGTCCATGTTGGTTGGCCATTCTCTGTGTTGATGATTGTGTTTTTTAGGCTGCACAGTAATCTTTGTGTCTTGTATGATATATTACTGTCTTTGCACCTTTTAAAGTGATGTTAAAGTGTGTTGTGGTGTGGTCACTGTGTTACATTGGCATGCACAACTGCATTCATGATATCTGCCTTTGCCAGGATATCCTGTATATCTATACTCTGAGGTAGTATCATAAGGCTTGCTTTATATTGCCATCAGGCAGTGCTCTTTAATAGGGACATATACAGTATGTCCTTCTTTGTCTTTCATAGTCTATGTATTTTAGTATAGATGAACATTATGGAGTATGGAGCAGTTTACACATTGAAAGAAAGCTTAGATTTAACCTCTTGGCTGTATGTGAGATCATCGAGCCAGACGGTCTTTTAAGTTAGGAGGCAGACTCAGTAAAAAGTGATGATTTATGTACGTGCAGAGGATTAATTTTTAAACAAAAATAAGTCAACGAAGTATACAAAAAACCTGTCTGTAACCAAGTAAGGAAAACTGAACTATAGTATGCATAACTTAAACAAGGGCATGTGTTCACATCAGCATGGCTGTACTGTACTGTACCTTCAACCTGATGTACAGAATCTCTCTGTATATATACAGGGTTACAGGGTAGAAATCCAGTTCACCCCTGACAACATGTTACCACCACAATATTCACAGGACAAGATGTTACTATCCCTGGACAAGATGTTACTATCCCTGGATGTTACTGTCCAGGGATAGTAACATCGAACATAGTAACACAAGTGTATCCATATGAGTGTATCTAAACTTATGAAATGATGCACTGTATAAGTGATATACTGGTGATAAGTGGTGTGCCTTCAGCCGACCGTGTCAGTGTATTTTACAGTTAAAAGCCTCACCTCATCTCTCTCATATTGTCATACCAGCGCTATATTAGGTATATAGGGGTGAGGAGAGAGGTGAGGGTTATGAAATCTCTACAACACCACATCTGACACCTTGAAAGTCATTTTAATCAGTCAGTCACACACTGAACCTCCTTTCTTCTCCCTCTGCTCAAGGGTTCATGTATAATTCAATCTGTCACAGTGGTGAAGTTCAGAGACAAAGTGGTGAGTTCTTATCCCTACAAGGTACCATAAATTAGCTTAATATTAGTCAGTTTTAGCTCACCAACTCTACAGTAAGTCTCCCTGACTATTTTGATCCAAGTGTTTTGTGGGCTTGGTGATCAGAGTTCTGTTCTACTCTGATCTTCATCACACCCTCTGAACACAACTTTAAACTATCAAGCATCAATAAAGACACATCTGACTTATTGTTTCATTTGGTTGGAACCAGACTGTGAAGTTATTGTGCTTTTATTAAGAGCAAAGCCCTGAAGTTAAACATCTTGATATCAGATCCACACGGCAGCTGAGGTTAACAGGCTGATGTGATGCATTTGCCCGTCAAGAGAGGGAGGGAAAAGACGAAGTCTTTGTCTCAGCTACTGTTGGGATTGGTTGGCTAGTTGGGTTTAACATCCCACATATTCCTGAGTTGAGTCTCACAGGAAACAGAGGGATGGATGGATGGATAGAGAGAGAGAGCAGGGGATGCATGTGCACATACACACATGCACTTGCCTGATGTAACATTACTGACTAATTTATTTAATGTTAGTTACAAATATCTGAACGTTTGTTTTGTAAACTGCTTTGGCAACATTGTTTCTGTTTATCAGTCATGCCAATAAAGAAAACTGAATTGAAGAGAGAGAGAGAGATAATTTTAGAATTTTAAAAATGCCTTTATTAAATTAATAAAGGATACATCAATTCAACATAAATGCATATTAAACCAGACAAGAAAAAAGAACGCAAAGAAAAACATAACAAAATACAAATCAATAAAACAGTAGTCAATTAACACTCAGCTTAACAGTCAAAAGGAAAAAAATAAATCTCCATCACCTCCCCCCATACACACAGCCCCTCCCACAGCCCATATTGAACTAAACAACTCAAAACAGTCTACTACTACTGTCTGGTGAGCAGAGGCTTTAGTTCTGTTCTACTTTGATCTTCATCACACCCTCAGAACACAACTTTAAATGATCAAGCATCAATAAAGACACCAGGATCCAAGGAACCAGACTGTGAAGTTACTGTGCATCTTGACATCAGATTCACACAGCAGCTCAACTGAGGCTAACAGACTGATGAGATGCTCTCGCCCAGTAGAGAGAGGGAGGGAAAAGACAATGTTTTTGTCTTTAAGAGAGAGTGAGAGAGTTTTAACAACACTTGATTTATAAAGCGTTCTAGTCTTCTAGTCTACTTGTCCATTTTCAATAACAACAAACCTTGATAATAAACTTGAAAAACAAAAAAAAAAAAAAAAAAAAAAAAAACCTTTCTCAGCTCAGCTCATCCCCAAATATCAGCACATCATCTGTCACAGAGTACAGCACTCCTTTATAGCACCAGACACCAGGTTGTTCATCACTTTGTAGTACCAGTACTTAGCATTTGCCTCATTTCTAAAAGAGGCCCTGTACAGTTTGTAAAATGTAAAATCAGTAAAATCAGGCAGCTGTCTCAAAGGGGGGAAAGGATCTTCATCCTGATGATGAAGAGACCCGTTGCAGTACCACATTGCCATGGGGTGTTCTGCCTCACTGAGTGCCTGCCTCCATCTCCCTAGCATCAGGCTGACAACCCTGGTGGACCTCACCTCCAGACGTGAGGCCAGTGCAGCAGCATCGTCCATATTCACCCCTGTTATATCCACAACATGTCCTCGTGTGACGACCTTTGACCTGCAGAGCTGTCTGGAGGCGAAAGGTTGCACCCCTGCTGCCCAGATGAATAAGTCCCTGACCTCCTTCATCTTTGGGCAGATACAATACACTCTGGGGCACCCAGTGCAGCTTGTCCCAGAAAAAGTCTACTATAAGGGCCTGCAGCTTGACCAGAAGGTTCGTTGGGGGATCAAGGCACATCAGACGATGCCACAGGGTAGAGGTCACCAGATTATTTATATATAAGACATGTTTGATAAAATCCATTTCCACTTTTTAAAACGACCTTCAGCCTTTTCTAAAAGATTTTCCCAGTTTTTAAGTTTAAAAGACTCATCCCCTAAAAACACTCCCAGATACTTCAACCCTCCCTTCTTCCATGTCAGTCCCCCTGGTAAAATGAGCTCACTGCTCAGCCCACCCCCGACCATGACTGCTTCACTCTTCCCCCAGTTAACTTTAGCAGAAGAGATTACAGCAGACTTTTCCAACTTTTCATTTACAGCCAGAGTGTCAATGTCTCTCAGCTTTTTAACCAAAATAACCGCGTCATTGACATAAGCTGACAATTTAAAGGTTGCACTACAACCAGGGATGTTTATACCAGAGAGGTCAGCTCTGAGTTTGTGTAGCGGGGGCTCAATAGCCAGGGAGTACAGCATCCCTGACAATGAGCCGCCCTGCCTGATTCCTCTCAGAACCTTAAAAGGAGCGCTCAAACCACTGTTAATCTATAGCACACTTAAATGTCACTGTACAAGGCCTTGATCTTAGCTGTAAGACCCGGGCTGAAACCAAATGCCTCTAAAGTTTGCCGCAAATACTGATGTTCAACCCGGTCAAAAGCCTTTTACTGGTCTATGGAAATAAGACCAGTTTCAAGTCCCAATAAACCAGAGACATCCAAAATATCCCAAATCAGAATAATATTGTCACTGATCAATCTGCCAGGTACACAGTATGTCACAATGGATCATCTGCCTCCCTCAGTCAGACTCAGACAGTATTTGGCTTGAGTCTGAGCACATGCTGTGGATATGCCTCTTACGTTCCAAACTGAAGAAAAAGTGGGACGGGGCATCCACTACTGAGATGTTGTGAAAACGTGATCTGACCAGGGCACCCTGTTCTGAAATACCCAGCAGGTTAGCCAGAGCAGATTTTTCAGCCTTGAGAGCATCAATATGGCCTCCATCTGCTGTGGACTCTTGGAGCTCCACCACATCAATCTCCAGAGCTTTTAGAGATCTGGCTATTTTTGAGTGTACTGCTGGAAAAACTGCTTTATCTTGCATTTTCCAACATCCCACCACCGTTGCAAGGAAATAAAACCTGTCTTGGTGTGTTGGTGAACACTCCAGGAAAAAGTAAATGTGTCTCTAAAATTTTTATCCCGTAAAAGAGCTGTGTTAAAATGCCAGTAGGCACTATCTGGCTTTACATGCTGGATAAGAACAGAGCAGTACACAAGACAATGATCAGAAAACCCAACAGGGTTTATAAAACAATTGTTAAAAACACTAAAATGGTGATTAATGGTGAGAGCTCTCACCTTCAACAGACACCCCTTTATAACATCCTCAAGCTCATAAGACTGTTGCATGAAATGTCTGGAAAATAAAATCCCTACTCCACCACTATTACTGGTGTTGTGGCTTAAAACAATTTCTCCTTTCCATTCCCTTTTCCATGCAACTGTATTGTATTTAGTATTGTATTTGTATTGTATTTTTTTGCATCGTCTCTTGCTCACTTTTGGTTAAGAGTGCCTATTCTTATACTAGCCATGGGGAAAAGAAACAATAAAAACAAAAAAGAAAGAAACATAGAACTTAAAACATCATCAAGGAGTTGTGTTCTTATCTTTCTTTAATGTAAAAACCTCTTGTTCAGAGAAGGACTCTTCGCTTAGGTCTGCAGGGTTTTTCATTATTTGCTGACTTGAAAAAAGTTTCAGATCAGGGAAGAAATTTGGACAGCCCTTGTGCTTTTGGTGTCCTGGAGAAACTTCCTGATTCTGGTTAGCGAGTAGCCACGTTTTATCAGGCTGAGTCTGAGTGGAGGGTTGAGACTCCGGCTCCCCATGCCTCTGACTACAGCAGCTAACATGCCACCCAGCAAGGCTGGCTGCCAATGCTCCTGCACCAAAGTGCACCAAACGAACCCAAACTGCACCAGTGAACCTAACGAACACAAAATAAACCAAATGAAAACGATTGGAAAAATAGAAAGATAGAAAAGCAGATTCACTTTTAATTGCACACTCACCACACACTCTGCTCCCAGCATTCACTCAGAGAAAGAGTGTGTGTGTGTGAGAGAGAGAGAGAATACCCAGAAATCAGTGCGTCTGGCTGTGTAAATACCATGGTCAAGCCCACAGCTCTTTGTCAGTGTCTCCCACCTCCCTTAATCCAACATCTCCTCCAGAAACCAGCAGCTTGAAATGCACCAGTGGAGCTTGGAGTCATGAACAAGACTATGTAGGCCACGCTGCCTCAGGCAGGATTTCCTGGAACTCAGAGGATTCATGTCCTTATATCTGCCTCATACATTTCCATTGGCTATTACAAGATCTTAGAGATTTAGGGGAAGTTTTGCTCTCATCAGCAGATTAAAATATGCATTTTTTTTTGTAGTCTTGATTTGCATTGGCTGTATAATTTATGCCACATAATAATTATCAATCCTCTCTTTTGAAGTAATTCCCAGAATTAATTTGGCTGTGGTGTCCATTAGTACATCTTCATTAGCATATAGTCTGCAGAGATTTCCGGTCCATACTGTGTGCTGCCTTGCTGCATCTGCTCCAGCTGCTCTCCTCAGCCACAAGTCATTTGTATTTCCTCCTTACTCTATGCTCAGTGTCCATAGAGTCAGAGGTATTTATTATGGAGGTTTCAGCCCTCTCCCCATATGTCTCTGTCCCAAGCTGCCTCCACCTGTCCAAACATTTAGACACCTGAGGAATCTGACCTTCAGCAGATTGTAATGCATAATGTATGGAAGACAACAACCGGCTTTTGTAGATTGCCAGTTTTGCCTCCGCCACTATGAAATTCAGTAGTTGCCACTTTGGCGCATTCACCCTTTTATACCCAGCCCCGAAAATAAAAGCTACTTTGGACCAATTCTCACTAAAAAGATTAAAAACATCTTTTAAAATCTCAAGTAAGTCTTTGAGTCTTTTGCACTCTATAAAACAATGAAAGATGGTCTCCACCCTTCCGCAGAAAGGACAGTTGTCAGTGGTTTCTGGGTTAATCACAGAGATAAAAGCATTGACAGCAATAGCACTGTGCAGGATTCTCCACTGGAGGTCACCTGACCTTTTCTTGGAAGGGCTTTTATAAAAAGCCCTCCACACTGGTTTAACACCACCATCTACTCCCAGTTTCTCTCTCCACACAGTGTCCATTCTTCCACTTAGCTTTCTTTTGTTTAATACTTTTGTACATAATGCATACAATATCTTGCCAGTTACCATGTACAGGTCTGGATTGTCCACATTTTTAGTCTCCAGCAAAACACCTGTAAGACCATCTAGGTCTATAGAGAAGCCGACCTCAGGAAATCTTTGTCCGGAAGCTCCTCTCCACTGCAGTACTCCCGCAGCAGTGCAAGCTCCCCTTCAGTCAGTTTATCACGCCACAAATTTAAAATGTTCCTGGTGTGGTGCATCGACCTCAGGCCCAGGTGAGATGCTACTGCTTCTGTGTTGTGAAGTCCAGGTCCTGCTATGTCCACTATGTGTCGAAGTTTTAGAGTGCCCTTGTCACGTAGCCTGTGTGTGAGTCCTGGGGCCAAATGTATAAAACTCTGTGTAGATTTAGGTGTAGAAACCTGTGTACGCACAAAACAGGAAAAATGCATACGCTCAGATGTATGTTCCCACGTGTTTTTTCTTCATACATCTCAATCATCCTTAAATTGCGTGCACGTGCACGAGCCTTCTGACCATGCCCACAATTTACTATATATGGCTTCCAACACACCCCCAACTGCCTGGTTTGCATGTAAAGGGCCAGCATTTAGTTTAGTTCTGAGGACAAACAGCGGAAGCATTTAAGAAGAATTAGAAGAAAAGAAGCGCAATTTTACGACTGTGAACTTGAAATAATGGTTAATAATGGAAACAAGTTGAATGGCAGAAAGTAACCGAAACCATCTCCCTTTTAAAAGCCCAATGCAACGCTCTACCACAGAGCGCACGGCTGTGCACCACATTACAGCGCGTCTGTTGTGGCTCTGGGGGTTTGTACATGGCATAACCATGGCTTCAATGCATACCCATTATCACCTGAGGGTATAAAATATTATATACATATATTACATTTGGGAAACCGGACATCACTGCAAATTGCATTTTGATGTTAGCCTGTTCAGCTGCTGTGTAAGGGAACCTGATGTATCTATTACTCAAAGAAACTATGCCACCCCACGCCATGGGCATGATCCGGCTCAGGGCAGCTCAGGATATCCCTGATCTGTCCGCAAGCTTCAGCTGAAACGTCCCCGTCGCTAAAAACCCGATTGTTGTCAATACCTGTAGATGGACGGGGATGGCAGGGGTTCTCCGAGAGTGCCCAACACAGGGTCCAGTTCAGCACACAATTAGAAGAGAACAGCTCTTGGAAATCCACTGGCGCATTAGTCAGTCATCATCATGGACCAGAAAATCAGTACGGTCTCGTTCTCGCCTAAATTGCGCAATAGCAATATCTTCCAGCAACGCCAAGGCAGCCATCATATCATTTGGAACAGCCATTACACACGGCTACAGTCTTTATATAGTGACGTTTTAACGACCTGTTAACTGGTCACACCTGAAGGTGTATCCCCAATAATATGCTACAAAATAATCATCTTTATTTATATACAGATCATGTATTTATTTGTTTATTTATATAAAGGTCATTATCATAAAGCATAGTGACAAACATATTTACTCAAGATAGAACGAAATGAAGGCTTGTCAAAAAAAATTGATTAACCACTCACGCATCACTATATAATCATAGTGGATGTTTTTTTTAAACTATAGATTACATCCTAACACAATGTAGTCCAAATTCACACTTTTCTGATCCTTTTTTGGATACAAACTCGAAAAATGCGTATGGTATGCATGGTGTTCAGAATGCGTACCGGTAAGCACATTTTCGCCGCCCGTGGATTTTTATACATTTGGAAACTTGCGTGGAAAGTGGCGGTGTGCACAAATCTGCACAGCAACAGCATCTTCTCCACACACAGCATACAAGGTTACATAATATAGCAGCAATTTCCACTACATTTCCCCCCTTTTTATCATATTTGATAATAAAGAAATTTACATAGTCAAGCATCAAACATCAAGTGGCAACATGAAAGCTTTTGCTGTTTTTGTGGAAATAAAGGATTCCTGTTATTTAGCAAGCTAGAGTAAATAAAAATCATTTGGGGAAATGAAATGCAGTTTTGATTACACATCGTTATATGGTGTCTCTGGGTCGTCAGCATGAGGAGCCCAGTCAGGCATGGGGTAAAGTTCAGTTCTGCCATGAGGTATATGTGCTTCCCCCTCCCCTTGCCAGGATGCAGTCAAGGATACACAGAGACACTTTTGTGGAGATACAGTTAGTGTCATAGGGGATTTTTACGGTGAACAGTCGTGGTCTTGCTGCTGAACACACATAGCATGAGGTTTTGATTTTCAGGTGTTGGATAGTGAAATTTTGCCAGGCCAGCCACAGATTTTCTTTCTGCAGCAGGCTTCGTTTCTGCCGTGTGTGATTTACCTCAACGGGTCTGTCAAACCACCAGAGAAGAGGAGGAACAGTGATCGTCGTAATCAGGAACATGAGGAGGATGGTTGTTGAAAGGCCACATCTTGTTGCTCTCATAGGATGCCATGGTCGGCGTGCGTCGGTAGGCGGAGTCATCCTGTCATCCTGCCACACAACCCACTCTAACTCCTCAGTGTGCTGGCTGGAGCAAGAGGACAAGCGGACTCTAGGAGTTTCCCGTCCCCCCTTTACTACACTCCTGAGGGCAGGGGCTGAAATGACCTCCCCGGAGAGATGGATGCACTCGGCTATTGGTTGTCTTGGCGTGCAGCTTGTCTTGGGCCGTCTGCGGGCTCAGGCATCTTTTTACAGTGGCTGGCGTGGACCCACGTGCTTCTGCCGGTTACTTTCACTGCAGTCTCTGTCGTCAGTAGGATCTGGAACGGTCCGTTCCACCTGTGTTGTTTCCAGTGTTTTCTCCTGAAATCCTTTACCACGACCCACTCTCCTGGCTCGAGGGAATGTTGCTGTCCTTCAGCTGGCTTCGGTAGGGCTGCTTTAACCTGCTTGTGAATACCAGAAAGCACAGAGACAAGGTTCGCACAGTAACGCAACATTTCATCTTCACAGTGTTCTGTGGAAGGGAGTGGTTGACTTGGGGGCCCTATCCCCGTGTTTGGCGGTCTGCCAAATAGAATTTCAAATGGGCTTAGCCCATATTTTGTTCGTGTTCTGGTTCTCATGTACATCAGTACTATTGGGAGTGCTTTTATCCAGTTTATTCAGCGCAACACTTCATTAGCTTGTTTTTTATTGTGCCATTTTCTCTTTCTACCGCTCCTGCACTGGCAGGGTGATAAGCACAGTGATGTTTTAGATCAATTCCCATGTATGTGCTTACCTCTTTGAGAGCTGTACTGACAAAGGCTGGTCCATTGTCACTACCGATTTTACCTGGAATTCCCCATCTTGGAATGATGTGCTGGACAAGGGCCTTCGCTACTGCCCCTGCATCCTGTTTGGTTGTGGGAAAAACTTCAACCCATTTGGAGAACATGTCAACAATCACAAGACAGTATTTCTTTCCCTCACATAGTGTTAGTTCGATAAAGTCCATTTGCAAATGATCAAATGGTTTATCTGGAGGTGGGTGGGCTGCCTGTGGGACCTGTTGACCCCTTCCAACGTTGTTGGTAGCACAAATGACACATGCATTACAAAATTTTTGGGAGTAATTTTGAAAACCCTTTGTGAACCAATGTTCTGTTATCTGTGCTATCATTCCCCCTTTTGACACATGGTCCTTCCCATGTGTCAATTTCGCATAATGTGGAATCAAGTATTTCGGGAGACATGGTTTGTCGCTTGGGCCATACCAAACACCATCGGTTATGTGGCCACCCACCGCTCTCCACTGTTGCCTCTCCTCTGCCGTTGCTCTGCTCTGCAGTGCTTGCAGATCAGAGGCAAGAGTGAGAGTGTCCGCGGTCTCGTTCAGCAGCTGTCTGTGCTGTGGTTCGTGTTCAACTTCCTGTTTGGCTGTGGCTTTTGCAGCTGCATCGGCTCGGTCATTACCTACAGAAACAGAATCTTTTCCTTTAGTGTGAGCATCACATTTGCATACAGCCACAGCTTTGGGTAGTAGAATAGCATCCAGCAAATCAGACACTAATTTGTAATGGGCAATGGGCTCGCCGGAGGCTGTCAAAAAGTCCCTATTTTTCCACAATGTACCAAAATCATGGACTACACCGTAAGCATATCTGGAATCTGTGTAAATTGTAACAGTTTTATCTGTAGCTAACTTACATGCCTCCGTCAGAGCAAACAACTCTGCAGCCTGAGCAGAAAGGTGTGAAGGCAAAGGGCCAGAGCTTACAGTTTCCTGTTCATTTACCACAGCATAGCCTACTTGATTTTTGCCTGTGTCTGGGTTGCGTGATGCTGATCCATCTACATACAGCTGCAACTCAGGGTTCTGGAGCGGCTGATCCTGGAGATCTGGTCTGGGGGAGCAAACTTGTGTTATTGCTGCTACGCAGTCATGCGGCTCTCCATCATCTGATGTGGGAAGAAGGGTAGCAGGATTAAGCACAGTACATCGTTTCACAGTGATATTAGGCATTTCTAACAGCATGGTGTGATATCGCAGCCACCTGGCTGCAGACAAGTGTGTGGTTTTCTGTTCTAGTAATATCACTGACACTGAGTGTGGCACTAGTAGGGTGAGATCGGAATAACCTACTAAGTCTCTGGAGGCCAACACTGCTCTCTCTGCTGCAGCTACTGCTCGCAGACATTTTGGAAGGCCAGCTGTGACTGTGTCTAGTCTAGAAGAGAAGTAGGCGACCGGTCTGTTACGCCCACCGTGCTTTTGTAGCAATACAGAAGTCATATATCCCTGTTTTTCGTCCACTGTCTGTGTGAATGGTTGGTTGGGATCTGGTAAACCCAGTGTGGGTGTCTGTTGCAGTGCTGTTTTCAGTTGCGAAAAGGCAGCTTCTGCTTCGTCAGTCCAAGTCACAGTATTGTGTGCAGTCAGTCCCTTCCCATGGATCATTGCAGAGAGTGGAGCCTCAGTTTCCGAGTAATTAGGAATCCACTGTCTGCAGTATGACGTCATTCCTAGAAAACTCATCATTTGTTTCTTTGTACGTGGTTTAGGGATTGTCTGGATGGCTTTTACTCTATTGGGGGAGAGGGATTTGCCCTCTGGAGTGATCACGTGCCCCAGGTACGTTACCTTTTGACATACCCACTGCAGTTTGGAGAGGCTGGCCCTGTGGCCATTCTCCGCCAGGAATTTTAGAAGAGCTCTGGTATCTGCTTCGCAGGCCTGCTTGGTTAGAGAACAGATCATTAAATCATCAACATACTGCAGCATCGCTGAACCACATGGTAATTGCAAACCTTCAAGATTTTCTTTCAACGCTGCATTAAAAACCGTCGGACTTTCTGAATAGCCCTGTGGACATCTTGTCCATGTCCATCCTTTTCCCCTGAATGAGAAGGCAAACCAGTACTGACTGCTTGGGTCGACCTTGATGCTAAAGAAAGCGTTAGCAAGATCAATCACTGAAAAATATTGGCTGTCTGGTGGTACCTGAGTGAGAATCGTGTGTGGGTTGGGCACCTCCGGTGCTCGTGCATGAACGGAAGCATTTACTGCCTGCAGGTCCTGCACGAAACGCCACTCTGTTGGCTGGTCCTGATCTCGAATTTTCCTAACTGGAAAAATGGGTGTGCGCACAGGGGAATCCTCACATGGAATGATAATTCCTGCCTGTACCAAAGATTCAAACACAGGTGTTATGCCCTCGACAGCTTCAGGTTTCAGCGGATATTGATGCTTGCACGGTCGAAATTCAGATTTTGGTGTAATTACCAGTGAGGAAGCACCTTTCATCTCCCCCACATCATATTTGTTTTTAGCCCACAGTTCTTTGGGGACACCTTCTAGTTCAGGGGAATCCAATGTTAGTTGCAGAGCATCTGTTTCTTTGACAAAGGTTGAGTGGAACTCAGGAATTAGCTGAACAGATCTTTGAGCTTTAACAACCACAGGAAATCCTTTCCTAAATACCCCTTTACAATACTCGACCCCTGGTTTTTCAGTGTGTTGCCAATTTACCCAATTGGTAATCTGTTGCATCCATGCACCCAAATCCTGCCACTCATCCTGCGGTGCTTTTGACAGTGACACATGTGGTGCACTGTGTGGTTTGTCAAAAAAAATTTTTTGTTTAGTAGTCAAAGTCACAGATGCTGCACATCGTTCATTTGTCCAATACATATACTGTATTTCATCTGTATTGTTTCACTCTCACAACTTTCTCTGAACCACCTCTCTTCATATTTCATGTCCTGTCCGTCTGACACATGAGCCGTGCAATACAGGCTCTCTGCGGTCATGTAATCCTGTGTGTGTGTGTGTTTTTTTGTGAACAGAATCATTTCCTTACATACGGGATGTAAAACAGTCTGTCGCAGTCTCCACTCATAAGTGTACAGAAGTGGAGACAGGCTGTGTTTATGTTTAGGTTTGTGTTATTTTCAAACCTTCTTCATCGGCTATAAGCACAATCCCAAGCTTGCACATCAGGTCTCTCCCCAGCAAATTTAGTGGGCAACAGGGTGACAGCATAAAAGAATGCTTGAATTTGCCACAGTGATCATCCATACATTGCAAATCTTTAGTGTATGGTTCAATTATGGGAAAACCTCCCACACCCACCGTTTTTGTATATCTGCCACTCATTTTGGGTTTTGTGGTGAGTGCCTTTTCCATTATTACAGATTCTGTTGCCCCTGAGTCCACCAGGAACTCTATTTGCTGACCTGCGACCTGGAGTGCGAGCTTGGGTAGAGCGCTGTGTGCGCCGGATTTTACCATTTGAAAAACCCTTTGACTCTGTGTTGGTTCGTCTTGATTTAAACACTTCTCAGTTTTTCTAATTGCGTCATGTATTTTCTGCAATTTAACATCAAGGCATTGTGTAAGCTGCTCTTCATTGCATATGTATGTGTGCGGTGTAAGCTGCTCTTCATTGCATATGTGTGTGTGAGTGTAGGTGCTCTTACATTCATGTTGTGGAGGCGAGTCGGTTCCCTTCCCCTTCCCTGCCCCCTCCTCGAGTCAATCCACCTCGGGCTTGTTTTGAAGTTTTGCCTTCTCTGGGCATTCTTGGGCCCAGTGGTCCTTGGCTCCGCAGATAAAACAGCCGTCATCTCTGCCCGCCCCTCTGCCTCTCCCCCGGCCTCGGCGTCCTCTTCCTCCCCCTCTGCCTCTGCCCCGACCGTGACCGTGATCTCCTGCTATCCCGGCTTGTGTCTCCCACGCTGTGAGCTGAGCCATTTGCAGCCTGGTTTCAGCTTTCTCTTTCTTTTTTCTGTCTCGCTCTTTGAGAATCTTTTCCCCATGAATGGCGTGTCTTTCGACTTCTTTCAGGCGTCCTGTGTCACAATCGACACAGTGGGTCTTCACATGATGTTGCACTTCAGGTCTCAGTCCTTGTAGGAATCTCTCTCTCAGGTGAACCTCCCAGGGTTTCACCCCGGCCTCATCTTGCCACCCGGCAGTAGGTCTATCCAGCCCACTATGTTTTGTGTGAATGTCCATCAGGCTGTATGGCGATGTCGCTGGCTCTTCAGGGCTCCGCAGTGGGTTGGTGAAGGCCGGTGCCAGGGTCATGCTTTTTGGGGTTTTTGGGGTGGGGGGCTGCTCGCTCCTGTACGGTGGCGGTGGGGCGGACACTGTTGCTGCCAGAGCCTGCTGGGCACGGGCATATGGGCCAGATTCGTCCAGATGTCGGGCACGATGTCCTCGTGGTGGGGGGCAGGTCCGGGTCCGGGTCCGGAGTCCTGTTTTTGACACACTGGGACATTGCTTTATTTTCCCCTGTCCCTGCCTGTTGTTGTCTTTCCCTGCGTTTGGACTCATCCCACCACAGAAAATAAGCCTTCCAGTCAGCCTGGAAGACTACACGCTTTCTTTGTTTACCTTTATTCTCTTTTTCCTTTTTCTCAAGGGAGTCTCTTAATTGTGTCAATTGTCTGACACTGAAACTTCCCTTTTCTGGAAAACCATGATGGTTTATCCATTCCCCTAACTATTGTATACTGTCTTCACCATATCTATCAACCATGTATTTTACATTTGGGCTGTTTGGATCAAATTGTACCTTTGGAGGTTTAGATGTCTTGGACTTGGCATTACCCATTGTTCCTAGCGGTACTAGCCTCAGTTTATATCACTTCCCTTATTGTTATACTCTAAATCAGTTCGATTCAGATATTACAATATTTTCCCTGCCCTCTTAGAGCTTTATCAGTGATTACTGGCGTACGCTGCCCTAGTGACTCGTCAGTCATACAATCCTCTCAATTGCAGAACATTACCCAAGGATAACTGCCTTTCCACAGAACAATCTTTACCTCATATATAATTTTTTATTTTTGTGAAATAAGACAGAGTTTGGTCTCACCGAGCCTCCACGAGCTGGATTCTTTGTCTGTTGGGACGTCGGCGGGAGTCCGTCTGCCTCAGCCCAGTGGTCGCTCGTCTCCAAAAAGGTTTTGGGCGGAGGTAGCGATGACAGGTCTACTGAGTCGCGACTGCGCGCAGTTTTCCCGAGGATGCAGAGACAGAGAGGAATCACTCGCGACGTCCCATCTGAGATGCCAAAATTGTCGTGGAAGGATCAAGGAGAGACCAGACCAAGGCTGTCTTTGTGGTATTTTATTGAAGCTTCAACAAAATGATCTACACAGTCAGTGGGTTTCACCAAAGTGCAGATGAAGCCCACCCTCAACATGAAGCTTTTATACCTTATCTAGGTGCAGGGGGTATCTAGGTAAGGGGGGCTATGTTACTTCAGGCCTCCTCCGACCGTGCTTAGTACCTCTGTACTCAGCAATGACGTGATTGCATGCTTAGATCTTCCTGTTTCCTTAGAAGACTCTGAGCGAGTCTCGCTCCCCTCTCATCCTGGGAGCACGGGCTGTCTCGCTTTGGTACAGGTGCAAGGTTAAAGATAAGGTTAAGCACACACAGGAAATCTGCACAGCAACAGCATCTTCTCCACACACAGCATACAAGGTTACATAATATAGCAGCACAGGTTATGAGGTTACATGATATAGCAGCATATGAGATAATAAGCATAAATGTAAATTTCCACTACAGTGCACAGCAGCGACACAGGCATCCAGTTCTTTACACTGCAGCCTCCAGCTCTGCAACAGAGTCCTGTGTGACCTTTGGTAGACCTTTATAGAAAGCATGTGGCACCTCCTGCTCCTCTCTAAGTTCTGACCTGAAGAGGCTACTGTAGAATCCGACAGCATGCCTCCTGATGTCAGTGGCCTCAGACAGTATCTGGCCTGAGTCTGAGCGCATGCTGTGGATGAGCCTCTTCTGCCCGTTCTTACACTCCAGACCGAAGAATAAGTGGGATGGGGCATCCATTTCTGATATGTTGCGAAACCGTGACCTGACCAGAGCGCCCTGTGCTGAAATTTTATTTTTGAGTGCCTGAATATGGCCTCGATCTCCTGTGGACTCTCAATCTCCAGAGCCTTTAGAGATCTGGCTATGTCTCTTGTGGCATTTTGAGTGTACTGCTGGCAAAACTGCTTTATCTTACATTTTCCAACATCCCACCACTGTTGCAGATAACTAAAACCTGTCTTGGCATGTTGGTGAACACTCCAGAAAAAAGTGAATGCGTCTCTAAAATTTTTATCCTGTAAAAGAGCTGTGTTAAAATGTCAGTAGGCACTGTGTGGCTTTACATGCTGGATAAGAACAGAGCAGTACACAAGACAATGATCAGAAAACCCAAGGGGGTTTATAAAACAATTGTTCAAAACACTAAAATGGTGTTAAAACAATAAAACCGATCAAGTCTGGCCAAAGATAAAAGATTATCTCTAGCGTGAACCCAAGTGTATTGTCTCTGATTCTGATGAAAGCGTCTCCACACGTCACACAGCTCATGAGTCTCAATCAGACTGGAGAGACGCCTCCGAGACGCAGAGTGGGGCTCCTGGTGGTTCCTGTCTAGCCTGTCAACTGTGTAGTTAAAATCCCTTCCCAGAAATAAAAACTCATCACAGTTGCAGTTTCCATGCCAACAGTTGGAGCATACACCGTGATGAACACCAGCCTCACGTTCTCACAAAGAGCTCTCACCTTCAACAGGTGCCCTTCTACTACCTCCTCAACCACATATGACTGTGGCATGAACTATTTGGAAAATAAACCCCCCACTGCACCACTAGTACTGGTGTTGTGGCTTAAAACTACTTGTCCTTTACATTCCCTCTTCCATGCTACTGTCTTGTCCTCAGTGCTGTGTGTTTCCTGTATTAGCATCACGTCTAGCTGCTTCAGCTCCATCAGTTTAAAGAGAGATGCCCTCTTTGCATCATCTGTTGCCCCATTCAGGTTAAGGGTGCCTATTTTTATATTAGCCATGGGGGGAAAGCCAAACTGCAGAAAATAAACAAAAAAACAAAAAAGAAAGAACTTCAACATCTTCAAGGACTTGTGTTCTTATCTTTTGTAAAGTTTTTTTTAACCTAAAAACCTCCTGTTCAGTGAAGGACTGTTCACTCAGGTCTGCAGGATTTTTCATCAAGTATTTTGCAGACTCTACAAAAAGTTTTAGATCAGGGAAGAAGTTGTCAACTTTAACAGCCCTTGTACCCTTGGTGTCCTGCAGAAACTTCCTGATTCTAGTGAGTGAGTAGCTACTCTTCCTGTCAGGCTGGGTGGAGGGTTGAGACTCCGGTTCATCGCTGTCACTGTCTACAGGTGTCCTCCATGCTCTGCTCTGGTTGGTTCACTGGAGCTTTAGCAGGTTTCTTAACCTTACTGGAGGACTGACTGACCTCTGGGGTTTTACACTTATGTGACATTTTGAATAGATCTGGATCTATGACCATCTCATCTTCCTCGAGGACAGACTCTGCTACCTTAGTAGCTGTCTGTCCAGCCTGTTCACCCTGTCCAACCTCAGCATCCCCAATGGCCTCGTTCCCTTCAGCCTCTGTCCTGACCACTGCTTCCTCACCATCCATCACCATTACATTTTCGGCCTCCCTAACTACACTAACCTTACCTGACTCCTTCTCTGTAACCACACTACCCATACCTGTCTCCTTATCCTCCACCACAGTATCTTTACCTGCTTCCTTGCCCTTCACCACACTAACCTTACCTGCTTCTTTGTTTTTCACCACAGTGTCCTTACCTGTCTCCTTCACCACAGTGTCTTTCCCTGGTCTAACTGAGTCTGAACTACTAGTACTAGCCTTAGGTGATGATGGTGTTTGATCAGTGGGCCCTGATTCCTTTCTCTCAGGGCAGGATCTGATCAGGTGACCCTCCATCCCACACCCAAAACACTTCATGGTATCTTAAGTGGCATAAATGGTGTAATCGAAGTCTTCAACCTTGAATTTAAAAGCCAGGTTTAGCTCAGTATTGTCGCTGTTTAAAATCATGAAGACATGTCTTCTGAAAGACACCACATGCTTCAGCAAGGGAGATTTACAGCCCAGGGGGATCATCTTAACGGAAGAGACAATCTGACTGTGTCTGGCCAACTCCCTCTCCAACACTTCGTTCCTAAAGGACGGGGGGATGTTGGACAGGATGATCTTCTTAGCGGGGCTGACCGACGGGAGAACGGGAGTGAACGTTTCCTGAATGACGACACCCGGCTCCACAACCAGATTAACCTTATTCACACAGTCTAAAAAAATGACAACGGCGTTGTTCATCCGCGACGCAGATTTGACGCTACCGTGTCCCACCACCTCTCCTACCGCCAGACCACACTCCTCCACCGAGCAGCTAACAGCTGGCGACAGCTTCACCGCATGCCGGCGTGTCAGCCTCTCCAACCCCGTACCTCCGACTACAGCGGTGGCATGTCGCCCAGCGAGGCCGACTGCCGATGCACCCGCACCAAACTACACTCTGCACTCACAACTGCACTCCGCTCTCACCATCCACTCAGAGAGAGAGAGAGAGAGAGAGAGAGAGAGAGAGAGAGTAGACAGAGATAGATTCAAGTTGTATAGACTCGGAATAGCAATGGACCAGACAAATGTCCAGAGGATGTCTGTGCTTGACCATTCTTCTGAAGCCCACATGTATCTTTCTCATCCAAACTAGAAAATGGCTTGTATGTTGCAGCCCTGTGTGTAAATAGAAGGTCCTGCTTAGTCTGGCTGACCTGTTAAAATAGAGAATAGGACCTCCTGTATGGTCTTATTTTAATGGCATTAAGTTTGTACTTGTAAAACAATTTTGTACTTGTAAAAATATTTTGTGCATTTGTAAAACAAAAGTTGCGAACTTGTAAAACAAATTTGTACTTGTTAGAGTATGTGCCATAAAACTCTATTTACATGTGCACAATTGGTTGTGCAATGATGTGCGGTTGGAAAAACCAATTGTGCACATGTAAATAGAGTTTTACAGCACAACTCCATCTTTTTACCAGTACAAAGTATTTGTACAAGTACAAATGAAATTAATTTTATTTATTCTACTACTTAATTTCAACTCACTTCAATTCCATCATTGTATCACATTTCATTAAGAACTTTTAATATCTGACCAAATATATTTGAACTTTTAATGACTGGAAATTAGATTTCAATGAAACTATAAAAGATCTAGGACTATAAATACCTACCTATGCTGAGCTGCTAAGATACAGGAAGATATGAATAAATAGTTTAAATATCTAAACTTGCATAAAACAGACTAGACTAAAATAAACACACAAGGTGAAGAGTAACTATTTGCCCATCTTTTAATTCTCTCTCTAAACTGGGACTTGTAACATTTAGAGGTGATAAAGTAAAGTGTAATGGCCCTGATCCTCACCAGGTAGAAGTCATAGCCACCATAGGGAGGCTGCTGTTCACTGTGTGGGAGTCATTCTTGATGCTGTGTGGAGAAAATTCAGCAGTTTATGGCTAGCTGCTTCTATCTGCATATTCTCAGATCTGGAACAAACTAGCAAAGCTTATTAGTTTTGATACTTCATTCGGAGATAAAAGCCCAATGTGGCAACAGGATGTGATGGAGTAAACCACAGACTGAAATCCTTACACTGCGTTCACACAGACAACAACATGATCAACAAATCCCCGTACATTAATTTCCTATAGAGCTGAGCCACCAGGGAAACTCCCTCAACAGCCAATCCGATTTGACTGCTTCCTCATTTCGATGTGATTTCCTTCCATGAACAATAATTCTTCCAAGCAAGTGCAAAATGGATGGGAATTTGATTATAGCAATTGAAAGCTTCCCAGTTCTGTCAGCTTATATCTGAAAGGGTCAAAAATTATATAGTTGCATCCATCATTGATGATTTATTTATGCACACAGACGTCTAGCTAATTTGTGCTTGTCTGAACTGGGTAAGACAACATAACGTTATGACAGGCAATAACAGAGCAGCAAAAAAGACAAGATCTGCCTGTTCAGAATTTAGTAGCTGCACGAGACCACCACATAGATGCAACCAGAGCTTCTCACTCTGGCCAAAATCAGTCAGAATATAACTTGCTGTGTCAACACCCTCTTAGTTCTGGTTTCAAGCATGAAAAACCCTTAAATTTGTTTATGGATTGTTCCTTGTTTTCTGGATTACAAGGGATGCTTTGAAGGGGATCAGTTTGAAGTAACGTCAAATGGGTTATATTATCATGGTGTTTGTTAATATGTCTTGTAATGAGTACTTTGTTGAGAAGGTTAGTGAGCCAATTTCATTAAACTACATCAACATTGATCAAACTGAATCATTTATTACCTGTCAGAGCCCTGTGAAAGGCCTAAAAGTATAGTGCCACATTTCCCCCAGAGGTCCTAGTTTGAGCACCACTGGTGTGAATGACGACGCCATCTAGCTGAAGTCTCATCAACATCAATGTTGAGACACTGTGGCTGACCAAGTGGTCGACCAGGCGTTGGTCCTGCCACCCCATATTGGTCAGTGTGATTTGAGATGAGGTGAAGACATGGATTCAGCAGGGAAGAGTCACAGTTGGCTTCTTCTACCTTGATGGTCTCAGTTACATGAGGATGATCTGAGTACAGAAACATTTTGTGACCTTCTATAAATCAGAGTGTGAGTTTCTCTTGCTTTCATTGCTCCTGTGGTTTTTCAATCTGTCCACCTGACTAGCTGCTGTTCACCAAGGATCTCAGAGTGCAGACATCTCACTATCTTTGGAAGTAGCCATAAAATATGTTGAGTTATTTTGCTCAGTGAATGATACTGTGAATGCATATGGAGTCAAAATGCACAGCACAGTCCAGTACTGGATATTGTATATCATTTTTATCCAGATCAGCAAGTTACAAAACTGTTTATCTTCCTGTGTCTTTCTTGAGGCACCTTTAGACACAGTTCAGCAAAACGCAAGTAACTAACACTGAAAGGATTGAAACTGTGAAACCAAATATATAATAGCAATATGAGTGGGTGATGATTCTTTCTGGGTAATACTTTACTTGAAGTGGATTATGAAGCATCATAAGGATTTTAAACAAAAGAACACAGGATGACGTTGTTGAAACTAGGTAAGGGAACTATTTGACCCTGTGGCGTGTGTGTCTATGTGTGTCTGCCTGACAGAGAAGTGAATAGGGCTCTACCTCTTGGATATAAAGAACTTTAGAAGATATAGTAAGACTTTACATACTCTCACATGGCCACACAGTTGCTCTGATATGACTGAATATATACAGTCCATATATCACAGGTCTGTAATAAGTCATGAATACAAACACTCTCACAGACAGAAACACTCATATACAACTGCTGATATGTCCTAACACATACAGTATCACAGTCCTGTGATAGGGAATCCTGTAAAGAATATTTGTCTCTTGAATCTGATCACTGAGAAATTACTTCCATTGATACTATCTAGTGCAGAACCCAGATACCGCTATCATCTGCTAGTTGTTGTCAGAGGTACTTTGAATTAGTGTGTGTAGATACAATGTATTGTAATACACACTTAGTTAGGAGGTAGAAGTTACTACTGTCCACTCTTCAGCCAAACGCTTCACATTTCTATTACTGACACGGGCTGCCTTTCCTGGGCCGATCACACACCATGGAAACAAAAAATGGTGCCTGAGGTTTTGAAAATCTCTTCCTCTTCCTTTGAAAGTCTCTCTCTCTCGCTCTCTCGCTCTCTCTCTCTCTCTCTCTCTCTATCTATCTCTCTATCGCTCTTTCTTTTCACTCTCCGTTCCTCCTAGTAAATGTCCCCTCTGGTCTACCTGTTCCCCTCTCCTGTTTGGCCATGGTTTTCCACCAGCTATCATGTCCTCATATTTGCAGTCTTCCTAGTCCTCTGGGTAGAGCTGGATTTGGAAACAAAGTCAATGGCAGTTCAGTCAAATCCCCTTCGTAGCTCATGGAAATGGAGCAAATGATTCCTGTTAATTCAGTCTATACTTGTACAAGAAAAAAGTGACCATCAGTAGTGTAGATAATATGAATACAGACAGAAATATCACAGTTGCAGGAAACATGCCAGAAGGTTTTGGTAGTGTTGTCAAGGATCAGTTGTATCACTGGCTAGTGTTGGAGCTGCTTGATGTTGGAGAGTTGAACAAAGCTGAAAATCTCTTTAATCACCAAGTATATCAATACAATATTTTATTACTACTCTGTATTGACACTGATATGCAGTGCAGTATTCTACACAGCTTGTAGGAATTGAATACACTTGCAGAGTAAGAGTAGAGTATATGACTGAAACTACATTGTATGAAGGTCGTTGATCCCAGAGTCCTGGAACCACACAGACGTCTACTACAGCTTCCTAGAGATGGTGTTAGTATTCCTTAGGGCTCATATAATCCTGTTGCTTATCTAATGACCAGAACCTTAGTGAGTATTTAGAGACCCACCAGTGCTCCTCCCTTCAATTCATAATACTAACCTCTCTATAACACAAACCTCCCTAAAGGCCCTGTATATTACTAACTCACAAAGGGAAAACTGTTTTTTAATCAACCCAAGCAGAATTATGTGTCTTCAATTGTATTTGTAAGTCAAGAAGTGACAGCTTCTGCTAATTCTTCTTCTGCTATGTAATTAGTGCTTATTATTGTCCTCTTGAAATGATTGTCCTTATAAAAATGTGCTTATGTGATTTAAGTGTGGGGGCTGGCCTGGACCAGGACTGGGTTTGGCTTGCTTTCTAAATACCATTAATTTCCTTCACCCTGGTTTAAGCTCATGTGTTCTTGTGTGTCTTTGTTCCAGCAGGGGGTGCTAAATCACAAAAACAGATGAGATAAAAGAAAGACATAACAACTGCCTGGAGGGCAGAATGTATTTCATCGTCACATATTCTCCATAGAGCTCGTATCAGCAAGGATCTGGGGATATGCAGTGCAGTCATTCAACACCAAGATATTTTTCTCCATTGATCCATTCATTCTAATGTTGAGAGGTTTGCTCTGTTCAAGGCCACTGAGTTGTTGGCCTCAGCCTGCATTCATTCTACAGCATGATGTGATGCAATGGAAAACATGCAGCTGCGTTAAACATCAACACCCAACAATATACCAAAACCAATCAAATAATCTTATATTCAGGAAGTGATGTTATTTCTGAGAAAAAAAGATTCTGTAACATTTTGCTATTCCATTTACTCTACACCCAAAGCAAGGGACCACATTTCATGAAACGTCCTCATTTATAAACCTTCAGCTCTATCATGTTCATTTCAGTTCACTAAAGCTAATAGCTGAGTCAGCGAGAAAAAGTAACCTTGGTAGCTGCCCTAAGGCTGCCCTAAGTTATACAGCCCTTTGCACAGTATGTACTTTAAATGTAACGTCTAACAGTAGTAGTAAGATGGATGTTTCTATCACTGACGTGGTTCGTGTTTATGGTACAAGAGGCTCTTTCAATGCTTTCACATGCTGTCCTCTTTTAGATGACTGCTGTTCCTTGTCTTTCTCATGTGAGGAACTTTGTGAGACCCACAACATTTTCATCTAATAGTCAAGTGTTTTTCTAGCCATGCTTGTTTTCAGTGAGGATCATATCTTTTCTCCTTCAAGATGTTCTTCTCTTTATGCTATATCAAGGTAGATTGGTGTTGCTCCACATACAGGATGTTTCATCCAAAGCTTTGTAATAACCATGACTGCATATATTTTATGTATGCTGTAGGTGGACACAATGGGAATCAAACTCCTAACCCTGGCAGTGTTGGTGTAACGCTCCACCCATTGAGCCACAGTATATTATGGATGGATAAATGCCAGGTTTTGATGCTTGTGTGTCTTGCAGGTAGTGATTCAGTCTCACTAGCAGGGGAAACTCTCCTTTATGGTGGATATTGTAGTGGTGCAACATCATCTTCATCTACTCTAAAGGTCACTGACTTCTGTAGCCTCCAGCCCTGCAGACAACACACACACACACACACTCTCTCTCTCTCTCTCTTAGTGAAGTGTTGACCTCTGACAACATGTTGTGTCTCTCTGCTGTGACTCGTTGTATCCCAGTACATCTTGTCGTTCTCTCCTCTTCACTAACCCTACACCCCTCTCTGTCTCCTCCTAGCATCTTCTTACAGAGGGGCCTTGCCTCTATGAATGAGTCTCAAAGAATAACATTACTGATCTCTCAAGCTACTGCCCATCCATCAATCACACAGCTTCTGTCACCAACAATATTATTATTATTATTATGGTCAAAGGTTCAATTAGGCTTTGATTGATATTTCTGCCTTTTTTCGTAAAAATATTTTAATCTGAGTCATGTTTGAGCTTGTAGACCAGTAAAGGTAAGTTAAGGTCAGGCAGTCTGCTGTGTTACACTATTAAATTACCACATTTTATTGATACAAACACACTCTGAGCTCAATTTGCATTTGTAATTTACTCACCTGCTTGTCAGCCCTACTTTGTGTGTGTGTGTGTGTGTGTGTGTGTGTGTGTGTGTGTGTGTGTGTGTGTGTGTGTGTGTGTGTGTGTGTGTGTGTGTGTGCGCGTGCGCGTGCGCGTGCGCGTGCGTGCGTGCATGCGTGTGTGCACGTGCTTGTGTGTGTGTGTGGCTGGCATCTGCTCCAGAGTTCACCCGTGGTATCGCAGCACCTGGAGGGGGGGGTGCTTATATTTCTGGCTGCCTGCCAGGCATGCTGGTGTGTGTAGTAGTGCTAGCTCAACCCAACAGGGAGCTGGCAGGTCACTCCATCTTTACAGGACAGACCAGTAGACAGTCCTCTCTGACACACACTGGCAGCCCCGTGTTCTCAGTATCCCAACATCAGACTTCATCTCTAAACTCTTCTGGAGAGGAGACCTGTCTCTGTGATCTGTTCTGTTTCCCAGCTTCATAAACAACAGAGACAAACTCCACAATAAAATGTGTTTCTTCTAAAAACCAGACTGTATTCCCCCTTCAGCTCCAGTCTTTCATTCTTTGCAGAGCACATTTGAAAGATGTGTATTGCACTCATGTATATCTAATGTGCTATGGAAGCCATCAGTGTAATATTGGAACAATGACAATGACATGATGTATTACTACGAACTACATTGATGTTGTTGTTTATGATGAGAGGCTCAGAGTAATTTACTGTGTCACATAATGAACAGAGGGACTTTTCAATATCAGCTGAATGACAACCATGATTCTGTTGCTCAATGTGACTGCTGGATAATTAGCTGGTTTGGTCCAGACATTCACTGGAGGTACACACACACACACACACACACACACACACACATATACACACACAGAGACACACACAGATCTCTCTGGTCTCTCCTTTGACAGGTCTTCATATTAGCTGTCAGTCCACAACCTGACACTCACTTGTCCATTTCTACACTCCACAACCTCTCTCTTTTCCTCTAACTCAGACTCTCTCAGTCTCTCTCTCACTTTCTCTCTCACCCATGAGTGTATTCAGCCATCTAATACATAGTGAATATGAGTGACAGGTCAGAAATGTACAATAATAATGTTTTCTCACCCAGCGATCTGCTTTCATAACAAAAAGAACTGTTTCTCTTTTGAGCAGCTCTTACAGAAACCATCAGGTAGATTTTCTAAAGAACCCCAATGTTTTATTGAAATACCTGACAAAACCTTCCTAAAATAAAGTTCTGATTAAAGCTGCAATGACAAATCAATAAAATCCATTTTACTCTGAGCCTAACACACATATACATGCATGCACATGTACAGACACACACATACACACACACACACACACACACACACACACACACACACACACACACACACACACACACACACATACACTCTTTACAGTAAACACCCTCACATGGGCTTCATCTGTGGGAATACAGTGCCTAAATTAGTATAATGAATTGATATCAAATAGCCTCAAAGCTCCTAAGCTCCAACCTACTTTTGTCTTTAATGTGTCCCCTGCTATCAGCATTAGCATGGCTGACCACTCCTAGTACACCATGATCCATCTAGGCTTTGTTTTCAACACTGATTAAATGCGTAAAGGTGCTGTAATGGGTTATAGATATTGCAACCATATAGATGGACAGTAGCTAATGTGTTATAGATATAGCAACCATGTAGAAGGACAGTAGGTAATGTAGGTGTTATAGATTGTAGTGTATGCAGGAGACATCGGCCCTCCCCCCCCCCCCCTCTTCGGACCACAGCAACACCCAAAGACTAACACATTTCTCTCCCAGGGTCTTCCTATGAAGTCAAGACCCCTGCTGTGCTCCCAGGAACCAAAGGAACCCCCTTTGCAGCAAAAGGTGGATTTCCCCCATATAAATAAAGCCGCCAAAAGTAACACATTGCAGGTTTGACTACCCTGCTCTGGTGCCATTAGGAGATGGGACCGATGATAAGGGCCGGGGAAATGTACCTAATCTGCCTTCCAAGGGAGACACAGAATAAGAGAACAAAGAAACTCTGGAATGTGTTGCAAAAATGTGCTTTCTGGATATGTTTATTAGATTTGAATTCACATCCTGTAACAGATGATGTACCCTACTCCCCAATGTAGTATCTTGGTTATTCAAGGCACACCGAATGTGTTATCAGGACTTTTGGTTTACTCGCCATTATTTTGTGGTAAGACAGTGATGTTTGGTGTCATTCAAACCCATTTGTTGTTAGGAGATTAAATATGTCACTTGCATCCCCAAAGGATCAAGAAAAATGATGTTTTCCAAACCTGAGCTGGAAATGCAGTTTTAGGGGATGGTGATCACCGGTCATCAAGCTGTAAATCTGATGCATGCAAATGAGGGAAACACCTACCACTCCTGACATACCATAAAGCCCTTGACCCTTGGGCTCGGCTCAGAACACACACGAAATCTCACCAACTCGAACGAACAAAGGAGGACAACTCCTGAAACGGGCGGACAGGGCAAAAACTCAGGCGGAAAGACATCAAGAAACATCAAGGAACATCAAGAAACTCAACTCCACCGTCCTGCAGACCGTCCTGTAACTAAGTTTGAACCTGGCTCAAAGCTCTTCTCTCAGCTCAAGTAGCAGACCAGCTCCAGAGTGAATCTTGCCGAGACGGCCGATTGAGTTCACTCAACCTGATCCAGAAGACTACAAAACCACGTCAGAAGTCAGCCGCCACTCTACTCTGCTTCCACAACACGCTACATAGATATAGCAACCATATAGATGGACAGTAGAACTTAGAGTGGTTAGATTCATCTTGGCTTTGCTTTCAAAAAAGTTTTACAAGATGTTTTTGTTTTTTTTAGCTTCCTTTTCATATTTCCTGATTTATTAACTGCCTGTTAGTGCTATTACATTGAATCAGATGGTTAGAGGATAATACCTGTGTATTTTTAAGTTTGTTGCCTCTCCTTTACATTATGGCTGGTGGTATCTGCACACAGTCAGTGTAGTTGGAGATATCAGGGCTCATTTTCCTCTCTTCAGAAGAAGCCAGTTGTTGCCATCCAGTATGAAAAACAACTTCCTTAGACTTGAAAATCCTCCAAGCTAGATAGTAACATCACAGTAAACATGAAGGCTTAATTTGGTTTTGTCAGATTTTTTGTTTTATCATTATTTCATTGTTCCCAAGTTGAGCGTTTTTATATCAGTGTGCATATTACGTTATGCTCTGCTTGCTGTCAATCACCTGACACTGGAAGTCACCACCAGGAAATAGTCCCTCAAAAACATGTCACCTTACAAACTCGTCACGTTGAAGTCAACAGCTGGTGAAAGTGGAGTTTGCCACAAACAAAGATCCACTATGTTGTTTTACAAAGAGATTCTCCTGCTGTGTCCTATTGACTACAGCTGTCTGATAGACTTAAAGATTTATCTTCCACTCCTGCTGAAGATAGTGACTTGCATTCTTATTATGTGTGGACTGGATCTCCTGCCTAAACAGACAGATCAATGATCATTAATGTAGAGTAATGGGAAATTACAATGGAAGATCAGCATTGAAGAAGTAGTTCCAGGAGGAAGTTGAATCTAATATTGTCTCAACAATAGAGCTGTAAGAGTTTTCCTATACTATCCATGTAACTCTTTCAAATTTTGAAACTACAACTACTACAACACCAATATTATCATGTTGTGCCTGAATCAATAACATAACTTCATCTAAAACCATCCCTAACTGTGAGAGCCATTTGGACAGAGTTGTGGACTTGTTTGGTGCTGCAGAAAACACACTGGGCCTCATTCACGAAACGTGCATACGATCAGATTTGATCATATTACGTTAGTACGAAGGTTTCTATGAACATAGTCGGATTCATGATTTTGTTCGTATTTGAATTTGTTTGTTTGGTATGATCAGATCTTGGAAAAAGCTTGGAAACGTGGAAATGTGTTTGGCAACATGCGGGAACGGCATGCTTCCAATGTTTTTCTTTATGAAAAATCCATTACAGTAGTGCCAAACCTCAACAACAACAAGATATTTCTTAATAGGCTGAAATGGCATATTTGCTGAACTGTCCTCATTCATAACAACACAAGATTATCCAACTTGTAATGGGTTGATCACATGGACTAGACGCCTTACAAATACAATAACGTAGTCCCTACCATCTGATGAAGATGCAGGCTGGATCTGATCTGTGTCCAACAGTGAGGTCTCTCCTATTATTAATTGATCCTCTGATCCATGTCAGATAGCGGCTCAGTGCACTGCCGTCCTTTCAGGGGACCCCTGCATTTTTCAAGAGATCTTCTTGAGAGAGATGACGGCAATAGAGGGATTCTTTTAGCCTAGATAAACGTTAGAGAGACGTTAGAGAAATGGGCTTGTTTGGGGTCACTGGACAAAGATGTGTTTAAGACATGATCCATTTTCCTTTTTTAGGGAGATATAACATCCATCATTGTGCAATGAAGGCAGACAAGTCACATTTGGCTTGCATGCCTAGCCCAGTTATATTGAACAATACAAAATCTCTCTCTCTGCTTTTGTCCTTTTCCTCTTCTCTCCTCCCCTCATTTCTGCATCACTGTCTGCTCCTCCACTCTTCCTTTTATGTCTCCTTCCTCCTCTCCTCTTTTCCTTCTAAAACAATGTTCACCGACTGATGATCATCTTAATAACAATCATAATGAGGCAACAGGGAGGCTCTTTAATGTATTTACTCTGAAGTAAACCTTCTGTCTAGGTTCTACTAGGTTGGATAAATCACCTTGATGATAATCATTATACTGTATGTACGGTATGTGTGTGTGTGTGTGTGTGTGTGTGTGTGTTCAACTGAGGTAATTACTGAACTCTCAGCTGCTCTCTGTCTACAGCAGCTACAGTGGGTTGATGTTCACCTGAGTCTGCTTGGTACATTGAGACCTCAAATTAGCTACGTGGGTGTGTGTGTGTGGACCTCTCTCTGTCTCCCTATTAGCTTTCCTGCCATGCAGCGTGGAGGTGGAGCCCAGAGTCAACACACACACATGCTTGGCTACTCATGAAATACAAAACCTTCTTCTTCAGGAGCATTGTTTTAAATTGGTAGCACAGATGGATCTCAAGCTGGAAGCCACAGGACTCTCAAGATTCAGTGTGATTACTGATGTCTGTGTGTGCGTTTACTCACCTCACCTCTTTCTTTACCCATAATCAATGATCCGTTTTCTCATGACATCTGTGAAATAGTGATTAATTTATTCACCCAACACTTCTAATAAGATCCCTGAACAGCCACACTTTAATCTGACATTAATTAGCTCTTAACTGGCCTGCTGACAGACTGAGGCAACACACACACACACACACACACACACACACACACACACACACACACACACACACACACTCGTATTGTTAATACTTGGATCCTCTCTGCTCTCTTCTCTGCTCCATTTCCCTCCTGTTCTGGATGACAAAGCTCCTCTGGTGTTTGAGTCCAAGTTATTTTCCTCTGGTTGATTGGGAGTCAAACTTCTTCCAGGCGTTCCTGGCTAAGCTCTGTGTGATCAATAGGGCTGTTACTCCATCAAATAATACAACATTATTAGATTCCCCCTGCTCTTTGTGTTGGGCTCTTCAGGGTCACAGCGTCCTGCCCCCCGACTCTGGTCTCTGTCTGAATGTGCTGGAACCAGTGTGTTTTCTGCAGCACCAAACAAGATAAACACTCTCACACAGTCCCACACAATCCCAGGATACACAAACCTGCTTCATGAACATCCTGAGGACTTGGGAGGACACACCCCCACTTGAAGGCATTGAGAGATACAAGTGTACACACACACACACACACACACACACACACACACAGCGAGGCTCCATCTGCCAAAAGCAGGCTGGTGTATGGGTGAGTGATCTGACAGCACTCTAGTGTAGTCGTCATGTAAAGCGTGTGGTCCTTCACAGCTGTCAGGAAACAGCCTGGTTGTCTCTAGCAGAGCATGGAGGCAGGGCAGGGCTTAAATAAATAAAAAATCCACCCTCAGATCCTCTTACTCTGTTAAATGTCATCAATCTGTGATATTCATTGCAATTGCTAGAATCTGGTTTCATTTATCTTTTTTATCCCATAATGTTTTCATTCTGTTCTCTCTGTTCTTTAATCTTTATTACCAGGTGAACCTCTTGTCTGACAAATGAGAGGGAATTAGCCTCTACTGTCTCTTTCTCACACCAAATGTCATAGTGCTTTATTGCGACCAGCATCAAAATGAATGCAGCTAATGTGCTCATTAATCTCCCATTGCTTGGAGGGTTTCAGTTATGAGCAGGGCAGAAATGTCAGACCAGCCATGATCACTGTAAGTCAGGTTAGATAAATCACCATGGAATACATGGAACAACTGAGAGCATCTTGACTGAAAGATGTACACACATTAGTAGTTGTGAATCCCGAATCCTGCCCCGCTGCCACATGATCGTTTCCATAAGATTAATAAACAGTTTAAATTATCAGCCCTAGTGGGCCCTTAGATCTGGGAGTGCGTGGCTACACGCATCCATAAAACCCTTCTCTGTGTAGTTACGTAGACATTTACGTCCATCTACGCAGAAGTATAACTTGGCCATTATTCTGCTCTCCCACTCATCTCCCCACAATCAGCCTCCATGTGAATGCCTCTACAGTTTGTTCATTCAACACAGGCTGCTCTGTAGTCAACAGGCTTCCCTACTGCCTTGCTGATATGGACCTGGCATTTCCAGAGTGAAAAGAAGGCCTCTCCATTGATTCACCTGTTTTGTCACCGAGCCTCCTGCCATGATGCAGCGCTGAGAGGGAATAGAATGGAATATGGAATGATATGGATTACAATTCCAATCAGAAGTCTACTCTACTATATTCTACTAGATATGTGTTATTCTGGTTGATGTCATTCTGGTCTTTGTGGTGATAATGCAGTACAGACTTTAGCATATGTTTCATATTTACATGTATTTTTCCTGGCGTGGCAAGGAAAGTAGTTGGGAGGAGGCAAATTTAACATTAAGCATTTTGTCCTCTTTGTCTCAGTAGGAGTTGCATAGACTTTAAGTGAACCGACCTAAATGCTTCATTTAGTTCTGAGGTCTTTTAGTCTGCAGATTAATTGTTAATTAATGTGGTCAGTGAAGTGCATCAGAGAGATTAGATAAATACCCTCCTCAAGGTATCACCACCTCCACGACAGTCACAATATTCTCTCACAATATTGTCAATAAATATTAAATTGAATCTTATTACACTGAGGTCTTTGTAAAGTATGTTTATATTTCTGTTCATAGTTTAACTTTCAGAATATTACTTTTAGATATCAGTTTGTGTTGGACATGTATGGATGTGGTTTACAATAACTAGTGGTACCTGTTGGGTAAGCCGTCCGGCCAATGTCACTGTGACGGCCCTGCCGATGGCCGACACCATATTGCAGTGTGGGTGACTAACTTCAGTACACAGTTCACAAACGATACACAATTTCGTTAACATTTAGCGGCCGTATGTTTATTTTGTTTTGGAATTCATTAATATATATTACCTGGGTTTTCGCTTTGTTTCTCCACATGCTGCTGAGCCACCCGCCCAAAAGAGGAGTTGAAGTTCAAGCCACTCATTTAAGCTAGACGCAGGAAGTGGAGGGGACCAACTTCCTGGGCTGGGCGTGGGGGACTCTAACCAAAGACTTGAGTTAAAAATGGCAGCATGTGGATATTCTCTTTTTGAATTTGATTGTATTAGTATTTACAGATACTGTTTAGTTTATTGTATTTTGTCATTAGTTGTTGAATTTATTTTGGAACCTCTTCTTTGTCTGAAATTATGTTTTCCCCCTTGGTGTCTGTGTGAGCTAGCCCACCAGTATATATACCCCCCTTTGTGGGTCATTTGGTTAGGTCAGGTCTGTTCAGTTCAGTTGTCTTGTGTGTTATTGATTTGTTGACCTCAGTTTAGTTAAAGGACACAGTGTTCTTTTGATGTCCTTTTTCTTTGCTTATGTAGTTTAAATGGTTGCACTTTGTTACTTTGTTTTTTCTAATTTGACTGGGCGAAATAAAGCCTGACAACAGGAAGAATGCTGGCTGCAGGTATGGTGTTTCATGCAGAGCTCACCAGTCTGGGGTAGGCCAGCCCAAGCTTTAGCTCTCTGGTTTATTCCAGTCAGTTTATTATAGTTGGATTATTAAAAGGATATCATGAATAGAAAACAATACAGTCCGGGCAGAGCTGCAGGTCATAGCAGTCAATCAAATTGGTAGGTCTTTGTCTACCTTTAGGTGAGCACCGTGGCCTAACAGAAGAGGAAGAGGCGCAGCCCCAGTTCAAACCTCCCTCTTATGCTCAGTCCAATCACATGACTACAAATGAATCTGCTACCATCCTCAGCCAGCATTGAAAGAGAGAGAAAGATGTGTGCCTAACACTATTCCTACTGACTCTAATAGTATGTTTTGATAAATGGACTATGATAGCACCATATATTGTTTGCATACTCTACATAATGGCAGCAGATGTGTAGTCTTTGACAATGCAGGACAGTGCACAAAAGGAGTGTTTCACATCCCAAGCAGAAGAAAGAAAGAAAGATGCACTGGAGATCAGTTTCTGGACCTTAGCAGATCAGATTTCCTTGAGTCCATTTTACCACAGGCATATCTCTCTGGAACAGTAAATCATTTCCTCCAGTACACAACAGCATTGCTGGATAGAAGGAATGCCTCCATGGAGAAGATTGTTAGCGTCTCTGGTTAGTGAGCTTTGCTGTCTGTTTCCCTTGTGATCAACTTTCCATTAGCACTCTCTACACCACTTCACACTCAAGCAGATTTATCTCTACAACTCTCAACTAATAATGAGGTTTGCAGGAGGGTTTTTCTGGATGCTGATAGATACAGACCCCGTCCCTCCAGGAATTAATGTGGATTCGTTGGGCATACTATTATGTCCATATAAAAGTACACTCATTCCCTCCACACAGGCACACAAAATCCAAGAAACTTTGTTTTGACATGTCTTAGTCATTTTAAACTGTTCTGCAGAATGGCATACAGACACAAAATACTTAAAATAAAGAGACATTTGGAGACACGACACACATTTCTCACCTATTAAGCATGTCAGGATCCATCAAATAGAGTCAGATTGGATAGCAGTCATATATTTCATTAGATAGCAGTCATACATTTTATTAGAATTGGTAGGTTTGACCATGAAAAATTCATCTTGGCAGCAACAGTGGATTCCTCTTGAATCAGGGCATCAGCCTCACTGTATTTCATGCACCACTTTCTATGTTACGCAAACCCACAGCAATGAGGGTAAGCAGGCAAAATGCATCATACTGTCTTATCTGGAAAGAGTTTCTTCTACTGGTGGAGTGTGACTCATCAGCTGAGATGGGAAGGAAGTGTATGTCTGTGCATGAGAATGCCCATTGGAGTGAATAGTGCTGTGTTTGATATGTCTAGGTTGTTCTCTTTTTTTTTTTTTTTTTAATTTTTTATTCATTGTGTTGTTGTTATTGTCTCTGTGTGTAATGCTGCTGCTGCACTGCAATTTCCCAGCTTGGGATTAATAAAGTACATCTATCTATCTATCTATCTATCTAATAAACTCTCCTAATGATACAGCCATTTCTCATCTCATGGGCAGGGAAGGAGAGAATCAGAGTAGGAAAGGTTGCTTTGAAGAGGAGAACCCAGCAGAGAAAGGAGAAAAAAGGGAATGGAGAATGCATTAGGGATGAGGAGGGAGATGGACTCAACTCCTCTGTGGTCTGGACTTGATTTCCATCCTGAGACTTCCTGCTTTTTGACCTCTTGTTTTCTATTCAGTGACACCTGCTGAGCAAAAGAGTTGTCATACGAAATGGTAGCCATGCTTTGTGTTGTAGGAAAATATACTGCGTTTTCATTGCAGTTTCTTTGTTTCTATTTGCTTCTCATTTACAGGCTCTTACAGCGAGAGAGAGAGAGAGAGAGAGAGAGAGAGAGAGAGAGAGAGAGAGAGAGAGAGAGAGAGTCAGTGTGTGACACTGATGTAAAATATGGAAAAAAAGTCTTCTGTTTTTATGGAGCTTCATTTACAATTTGTCTCTTCTTGTTTTTTGTCTTTTTTCAGGTAAGAGGAAACTCTTCGAACCTACACTGTGTGTGTGTGTGTGTGTGTGTGTTTGTTCCTGACTGCCGGTTCACGAGGGCACTGCCTCCTGGGTTTATAGGACTTCAGAACCGACAGTAAGACTTTACATACTGTATACACACACTCTCTCACGTACACACACACACACACACACTCGGCTGTTGATGCTCTGTTACCTGCCTACTAATTTTCCTTCCTGATGGCTCTTTGATTTGGTTTCCATCTCTTTCTCTGTAGCTCATACAGGGAGGAAAACTGTTTTTGAAGGTTTGGTGGAAATCAAAAGTTTAACTGGATTATACATTACGAGAGGGACAAACGCTGATAAGTTCCTGTATCTGTGTACTGTAGTACTGGGGAATATATCTGTTTACTGCAGTACTGGGAATATAATTTAATTAACAGGCACATTTCAACTCCTTTCTAGCAAATTATTAGGAAATTATAAAGAAAATAAAGTGCTACCTCAGCATTCATATCTGGCAAAATAGTTGCATCTTTGAAAATTAATTTCCTGTAACTCAAGTACAGTCCCTGGTCCAACATTTGGAAAGCATATTGATGCATATTGATGCATATATATATATACATCCATCCATGTACGTTGATTCTGTGGAAGCTACTAAAAAGAGATGATGCTTTAAAGAAGAAGAAGCAAACTACGTTCAAACATCCCAGTTCTTTACAAGTCCATTGTGTGAGGTCTCTTAAACTGTACTTTGCTCCATTATCATTTGTCTTTTAACTTGCATTCACAATCACAGTGACATTTTGTGTTTCAGCTTTCCATTGCTAAACTTGTATGTTTGTATGTATGTATAATTATGACCCATACTCTGATACATACTCATGAGATGTTTGTCAAGCCTTTACTGCAACCTCTGGTACATTTCATCTCAGTACATGCCATTAGTCAACCATGTAGTCCACACTGCCAATAGCCAAATAGCAATAGCCAAACGTGATCCATATC
Organism: Hoplostethus mediterraneus; assembly: GCA_034670385.1. Classification (NCBI taxonomy): domain Eukaryota; kingdom Metazoa; phylum Chordata; class Actinopteri; order Trachichthyiformes; family Trachichthyidae; genus Hoplostethus; species Hoplostethus mediterraneus. Next base: position 3,458,314 of record JAXDDW010000010.1, on the reverse strand, counting down.
ATTAAACCCATTGAAAGGCAGAGGCTGCTTTTAATTCTTGATAGACCATACAGCCTGTTTGGTTCATCTTCACCAAGTCTGTCTGGAGAACACTAAACTGGATGTTCATGATCACTGCTTTGCTGTGCGGCAAATCTCACACACTGTCAGTTGTTTTAATGTGTGTGATGATAATTGGATGTAAGGCATTGGCAGAGACTTCTATACAGAAGACATTCAGGAAACAGTACAGTGCATCTAGTAGCTTGGAATCACTAATTAACTTTCACTGGCCTCAATTTGTACACAACGCTGTATATAAAACAGGCTACTCAGAAGGGAGGATGTGTTGGGGTGTGTGTGTGTGTGTGTGTGTGTGTGTGTGTGTGTGTGTGTGTGTGTGTGTTCCTGTCTGCCAGAGGGGGATGAGGGACTCCTGGGTTTACATACTGTAAAGTGCGTGTGTGTGTGTGTGTGTGTGTGTGTGTGTGTGTGTGTGTGTGTGTGTGTGTGTGTGTGTGTGTGTGTGTGTGTGTGTGTGTGTTCAGTCACCCAGGGCCTTCTAGTTAGGCCAGAACAGACAGTAGAAAGCACATACACTACATTAATTAACATCTACTGATATATACCTATTGAATCTCTAAGCATGAAAACATGTAATTTACAGTGATGTGACTATACACTCTGTATCTATATGTTGTTAAATAATGGAGACATTTATAGTAATGTGAAGATAATAACTATGACAGTATTCTGTCACACCTGTTAGAAACCTCAGGTTCATATGAGATCCATCAACCAAACCATTCCTGCATGTACTGTTATTAAAGCATAATGCGCAGAACAGAAATAAATAGTCTGATTTTATTTGCCTCATTTTTTAGTGGAGGTTGAGATGGCAGGGCTTGACAAAGCAGCTCCATGAATATGGATGTATCTTAAGATCATTTATAGTGATTGTTGTTAAAGTCATCATCCCCCATTGGTTGTGTATTTCTGCCTCGATGCAGGGTTATCTCTATGGCTCTTCACTTCAGATTGAACTCTGGGATGTGAGGACCACTCTCACTCTCTTACTGTTAAAGGCGTTGCCTATGAGGGGTTAGTGGTGATGTGGGTGAAGGAGCTTCAGTCAGAGGGCAAGGAGCAGGCAGGAAGGTTGGATTTCCTTTGCAGATTTTTAACTCCCATTTATAAATGAATTCCAGTCTGCTCAATCCAGATCCATTTGGATGTGCGTGCTAAAATAGACAAAGACACATGAGTCCATGAGTCAGTTTAACAAGACTTATATATATATATATATATATATATATATATATATATATAACCATATTCAATCATTAAACCAACAGTTTTGCCATAGACATCAATATTCCATTCAATTCAATTTTTAGATTATTAACTATTTTCATGACAGCCATACTTGTTACTTATTATTTGGAATTAAAGGCCATGCTGCTTCACATCATAATAGTAACAATAATGATAATACATACTCAATGTGGAACAGGATAAACAAAACAATGAGAACCCACGTTAATTTGGTCACTGTAAGGATTTGTGGATCTGTTTGGAGTAGGAATTGTACAGGTAGCAAGTCATCTGGCTGGAGGCGGTTTGTTGGAAAAACAAACAAACTTGGATTCTAAAGTTAGTTATTAGTTTGATGTAAAACCTGTGAGTACTGAGGCTATAGGAGCGCTTGGTTTCTATCACAGCACCTTCCGAGATTCGCTCTATGCCAGGGACTTTGTAACACGTCGGCACATGAAGTGTTTTTGAAAGATGTTCTCAATGGGAAAAGTTAGTAAATCTGAAAATGGTTGAGAAATCATGCAGCTCTGTTCCATTTCGAGCACCATGTGAATGTATACATAAAGAGTGTTTTAGTACGGCCATACTGGACTCTTTGGTTGGCAACTACACAGATTGTGCAAGTTCTTCATAGCAGCTGCAAACTTTTTTATAGTCTTTTAGAATCCTTCAAATCTTCTGTCACCTTGTCTTTTCCACCTCTTTCTGTTTCTTTATTGAGCCTTTCTGCCGTCCTCCTTCTCCCTTCCTTTTTATTACCCTCTCTTCCTCATCCCCCCTTCAACCTCCTTCTCCTCTCTTTCATCTTTCACAGAGTCCAGGAGATTAAGAGTGTGAGACTCATCTCACGTCTCAAGTCACCTTGAGTTGGTGTTGGAGGAAGATATGTCAGATATGTTCCCCCGACTGCTACGTCATAATGATCCAATCCACTCGGTTGTAGGAAGCTACACTGAACTCCAGATTAATAGCAGTGACATCAACATGTCCTCCAATCCCCCTTTAATCTCATGTGGTCTAGTCCTGTCCACTTCCCAGAGCTCTGAGTGTTGACAGTGGCTCTCACTAAATACATTTTGGTAGAAGGTGGGGAGGCAGCAGGGTGTTTGTGGAGGAAAGTGTGAGTGGTCATGGGTGGGGCTGGGTTGTTTATTTGTGGGTCTGTGTGCGCATGCATCAATCTGCCCCTCTGTACATCATATGTGTGTTTAGTAGCATACAATGGTTTATTTGTACTGATCAGCAGGTTCACCTGCACAACTGAGTTACCTCCTCACTGTCAATCACATCTGGCTGAATGACGAGGCAGACTGCTTCAGTTCATCAACTTCAATTCTCGTCAAATATGAATCATTCTTTTCTGAACCAAAGCTGTCTATATTGTCATGTCATGATGATGCATGTTGTCCTTCTTACAATATCTTGATGAGCAATAACACACAGAGAGATCATATTTTGAAGACTGAGGGAAGGAGGCAACATTAGAGACTCCAATCAATAATCACATAGATGATGAGTCATATGGTTGTGGTTTTCCGTATAAAGCAGACAGGGGTTCAGTTACTGTTTGATTCAACCTTAGTGTGGCAAAAATAACCCACATGTTCCAGGTCCAGTATGTCAGAAACAACCATCCTCCTGGGACAGGGTCTAGGGTTTACTGAGAATAGAATAGTATTCCCATCTAGTGAATACTATGAATAAAAGTGCCTTTTATTTTTTGGAATTCATGAGTGCACTTGAGGATTCATCTAATACTTCCAATAGAGAATTCATACATTTTAGCCCTTCTACTCTTGAATAATAAATAGTAAATTCTTGGTAAAAAGGCTCCTCTAAAATTCTCCCCTGTAAAGGGAGAATGAGCTAGACTGAGAGTCCAGTCAAATCTCACAGATCAGAGGAGGGAGAGAGTAGCTGGACTACCACTGTAGACCAACATCTACATATGAGAAAGACCTGAACCATTTGGTCTGTTCCTATGAGACGATACTGTGTTTAAATCTTTGGTGAGAGAAAGTCAAAGGTCTTCCAGAGACACATTTTAGAATAATGATGTTGGTTGGAACATGTGCAGTGGTCTTATTCTTGCTAATTAACTCTGTCTGCACTTCATTTCCTCCGCACACTTCAAGGCCTGAGATTTTCACATTGACCCCTGATGGGAATAGAGGCTCAGCATTGAATAGGAGATGGTATAAGCTGTGTGCTGTGACGAGAATCAAAGCAGTTGGTGAGATTCACTCAATAATGTTATTCATTTAAAGTAATGCTGGAATAAATGACCTCTGACTCCTTTGTTAAACATTGAGGAATGTTGGATGAACATGCAAAAACAAACACACACCTCCTTCACCTTGCCTTCTCTGCTCTCTTGTTCACAAGGCACTTTGCTGTGTACTTTGGTAGCAGAGTGAGAATGTCCATCACTACTGCAGATTAGTTCAATATGGTTTGACTTGACAAGGATGAGACATGGGAACAGAGAGAGAATGAAGGACACCAGCCCTTCACTAGAAGTGGTCTGATAGAAGTGTCTCCCCAACAAACACTACAGATATAACCAGTACTCTATCTGCTGTTTACTACAACAAACATGTTCAGTTCAACAAGCTGGTTTGGAAGATGGACTCTGAGGGAAAGACAGAGAGGGTGTTCTCTACTGTTGTTGTGGTGTTTAGAAGGACGAGATGAACGATGGATGTAAAGTGAAGGACAGAAGAGTGAGAATAGATATAGGAGGAAGAGAAAACCAGAAGACTAGAGAGAGAAGAAGTGATAGAGAGAAGAGTGGAGACAGAGAAGAGGAAACGAAGACAGAGAGTAATAGGTGAATGACCATGATGCTGTTCACCCTAAATCCAGAGCTATGTCAGATTGTTCACTATGGTCTTAGTAGTACAGAGAGAGACATCAAGGCAGAGAGCCCACATGGACAATAACCATCTTGATGGAAACATCCAATTGCTCCTTTTGAAGAAAATAGAAAAGAGCTTTTCTTCCAGCAGATTGGAACTATTGTGTTGGAGAAAGACGAGGGTCGGTTCAGTTCTCCGTCACAGTTCACCAGGTTTAACAGCTCCTTCCTTGCTGTAACCTGTCAGCTGGAATAGTTTTCTGTTTGTCTGCTGGAGAAAACACCATAGTGGATTACTGACTCTTATTTGATAAGGCAGAACTCCCAAATGTAGCTGTCCATGGAAATTATTTCCATGTCACACTGAAATATTTCTTCAGGATATAATTCTTGGCCATAATTGTGTCAGCAAGTCTGACAGTGCGGTGTTGGTTTATTGCTTCTCAACGTCACTGATGGAGAAGGAGGAGGAGGCTGATGGAGGTGAAACACTGGATCTTGGTTTCCATAGCGTTCATTCCGCAATGTAAAGGCCTCCATTTGGCATCAGTTGAATGCCTGTAATTCCTTGAGACACAAAGCTGTTAGTTGCTAATCAATATTAATTTCTGATGTTATAATTAACACATAAAAGAGAATCATGATAATAACACCTGCTGTCTAAATGGGCACAAAAACAATTCACACCAAGCTGATCCAAATAGAAACATTTAGTAACTTTCTTGGTTTCAAGCTAATTATTTCTTACATTTCACTATTGAAATTCTGCCCTGTTTTTTGTTTTTGAAAAAGGTACTAATTTGTTCTTTGCTGTTGAGGCAAAAACGTCAAACTGTGTTGCTTTGTTACAATGTAGTGAAGGATTATTTTCTTTCTGGAGTTGAATAGAATGAATATGGAGGCACTGATAATAATCACTGTGATTTATGAGAGGGCTGACGGTGTGAATACAGTGTATTGATTTCTCAAAACACTGGAATATTAACAATTGCTTTGCAGATTGAAAAGAATTTCATACAGGACATTTGACAATCCTCCAAGCAATTAAAAAAATGGGCTTTCTGCATTACAGATAAGCTACCATTAGACTGCAATAAAGATTGGATGATTTGAAGAGTTTTATATCTGTGTTTGGGGCAGAGCCTCAAGTCACAATTTCAGCTCTTATCTCCTCTGTTTGATGAAACAGTACATCACCATCCGAATGGTAGTTTGTCTGAACTTGAACTTGCAATAGAACAGATGTATCTGTCAAACAGCTAAAAGTATACATCAATTTTTACATTCTGTAAATGTGAACATAATGTTCTCTCTCTCTCCCCCTATCGCTGTCTCTCTCTCTCTCTCTCTCTCTCTCTCTCTCTCTCTCTCTTTCTCTCCCCCTGTCTCTCTCGCCTCTCAGCTAAATGATCTCTCTAGTGAACCACTTTCTCCAGGTCTCTATGGTTTTATGAATCTCTCACACAGAGCGACTCGATGCCCTGCAGAATGACCTCTGACCTTGTTAGAAACTCCCAGTGGAGCCAAACAGCAGACCACCTCCAGGTGCCTTTATTTATTCTGAGCAGCCAAGCCTCACTTCATTTCCTCTGGGCTACTCGGGGAGCAGCTTTTTCACAGCTTCTTTGCATTTTGGACTCTTTCAGACCAACTGGTACAGACAGCTCTATTATGGACTGATTTGTCTGTTAAATAAAACTGTTTGACCGTTGAAAACAGAATATGAAGGAACAGTACAGCTGAGGTTGTAAGACTTGGGTTTTCAGATGGACTCTACAGTTGTAGTGAAGAGTTGCAGCGATAGCAGCTGTGATTCTTCTGTATCATTGTGTTAATGAGAACATTTTCAGATAATCTGTGATGAGTGTATTTCATCAGATGAAGGTAGACGAAAGAGAAAGCCAGTCAGCTGGTTTGAAAACTTGTGTATCATGCAGTTGTTTGGCTTTCTTTTTCTTTCTTTCTTTTTTCTGGAGCTCAACAGAAACTGATGGTGTGATGGCCATTGCTCTGTTCCACCAGTCTTACAGTTTAGGATTGCAATTAGAGTGAATTGTAGGTTTTTTTAAGGAGAGATGTCAAATCAACCAATCAAAACCATTTTTAGTCTCTAGTGGAGGTCTGACTATTGGTCTTGTTTGGCCATAACACTTTGCTGCCCACCTGGACCAGTATCATGCTGAGCTTGTTAGATTTCACTGAAGTCGGAATGGATGATGCAATCATCTACAATCATCTACCTGCTACAAAGGGCCCACTCTCACCTGGACAAAGCAGGAAGCACTGTGAGGGGCATGTTCTTTGACTTCCCAAGTGCCTTCAACACCATTCAGCCCCTGCTGCTGGGTGAGAAGATGAAGAGAATGCACCAATCACCAAGACAAATTCCTTGTATGTGTAAATATATTTGGCAATAAACCTGTTTCTGATTCTGATTCTGATATCTATCTATCTATCTATCTATCTATCTATCTATCTATCTATCTATCTATCTATCTAAGTCAGAAACTCTTGATTTCAGCCCAGCCAATCACACTATTTGTCTGAAATAATTGAATCAATTTTATTGGTTTCAAAAGTGAACAAACCCAGTCAGTCAGATATTCAGGATTTTTCTCATTCTCAGATGGACTGACTAAGCACTGAACCAGTCTGAAAATAGGATCCATCGTCTTATCTTGTCTGAATGTCAGTTGAGTGGTTTCTGTTGATGAAGTGCAGCATTGACTTAGATGGCTGCTGTATAATCCTGGTGCACTCATATGATCTGTGGTCTGTTATCAGTGGGGCTCCAGCAGAAGTGGAATTACCTGGAAAAATAACAGTACTCAGTCATGTGTTCACTTCAAATAGCTTTTATTTTGGGAAAGATTACATCTCTCTTTAATGAAACAGAGAGACAAGGGTAGTCTAAACTGTACAGAGATCAGCAGCAGAAACTCATTCAACAGCAGCAGTACAATAACCAGCCAGGAGTTTCCCAACAGACATTTGAAATCCTGGGTCTTCTCTGCCTTCAGTCTGTCAGCTGTTGGAGCAGGAGGTCATCCTCCAGGTTCTGTAGCCCGCCCTCTGGTCTAATCTTTGTGGCAATACAGCCTCCCTGAGGTCTCCACCAGGCATCTGTGTTCTGCTCCCCAAAGCAGCAGCTCTGGCTTCATTTCTACAAGAGACTGGCTTGCTTTATTAGATTGTGTTGGATCACAGAGGATCAGGTTAGGAGCTCAGCAAATACACATGGAGGTGAACACAGACTCTCACTCACGCACACACACAATCGATGTGCACACATATAGAGAGTATTTCTCTTCAAGTGACCACTGATTTGTTTTTCTGTTGGATTCAGGGTTCTATTTGGACTGAAATCCAAGACTAGTAGAAACTCTTTGTTTGAAATATTTTAGTTCATTGGAGTTGATTCCACTTCACTCCATAGCATTGAGGTAATTCTTTTCCTGTCAGTATCTTTACCTTTAATAAAAACAGAAAAAGAGAACACAGAATCAGAGAAACAAACAAAGTCAGTTCTAAAGGCTTTACAGAGGCTATTTGCTGCAGAACATATGGTGTATCTGCTTCCACTGGCTTTTCTTGCCTCTCTCCTGTCAGAGGTTGTGAGTGTTGCTGAGTGTTTATGCACGTGTTGAACTTTACTGTAGTACTCTCTACTGAATAAAACTTTAATTGGACACATACAGAGCAGAGAAACACCAGCACACACACCCACACTCATACTGCATTAACTAGGTGCAATGCATAGATGTGGACAGGGTCTGTTGTTTTCATGATAAGGGTCATGGTGTCTGTGTTGTGGCTCGGCCACAGGGTCAGGAGAGGCTTCAGGAGTGGATGTGACCCAGAAAGAGGTTAAGAGAGACACAGCAGGCAGGAGGCCAAGAGGACAGCACTGACTGCCAAGTTAACAGACACATGCTGTCTGTGTTTGTACTGTGGTTTAGAGAATGATTTTACTGCAACTGTGGTGGAATCATTTTTATTGTTTATTTCAACACCACAGTAAACACTATTCTAAACCATCTGACTGATCAGCAAAATTAAAATATTTAGAAACAACTCATTTGGGACATCAGTAATACACATGTAACCGTCGACATTGTGTAAGCTACATATACAGTAGTAACTATAGTAACCATACTGGATCCTCGTGACCCTTCTGAGGCTTAGGCATGTGCGTGGGAGTCTTTAATTTATTCTTTAATTTTCTGGGGGTTTTTGTACTAGTGTCTTCCTAATTAGATATACTTAGCTTAATATAGGTTTTAACTTGTAAGGTGGAAGCTATCCATCTTCATACAGTGAGAGGGATAGCAAAGAGGAATGTAGTAAAGCTATACCGTAGCTATAGCTTTACTGATACTATTTCTATACATTGATTTATACTATATCTACATATACATTCATAAGAGGAGCTATGGACCCATTTGGAGTCCATTTTCCTCCATGCTGTTCCCAACATTAGGATGTAATTGATGTTCTGTTATGTCTTTGTGTCTGTGGGAATTAGATAACATGAAACCCACGTTACTTTCTCATTCTGGTAATTGAGGAAAACAAATTGGCTTTTACAATGGGAACTAGTGAGAGAACAAGTAACTAATCACAAACCATCAGACTGGATTGTAGGTAACTTTGTATAGTGACTGACTTCTTAAGTGAGAATGCAGTGGTGTTGAATGCCTCTCAGGAACAAATAAGAGTGTCATGCCTTGAGGGTGTGTGTGTGTGTGTGTGTGTGTGTGTGTGTGTGTGTGTGTGTGTGTGTGTGTGTGTGTGTGTAGGCTGAAACATAGACCTCATGCACAGTAGCAGGACAACAGTCTACTGGGTCTAAGTGACACCAGAAGGTCACACTCATCCAAGGGAAACACAGAAAGGATAAAAGTGGGAATTTGCTTACACACCAGAGAATATGAATCATGTTGGTAGATTTTGTTGTTGTTAGAGAGAAAGAGAGGCAGTCTGGGAAAATATATGCATAAGTACAGAATAACACAATAAGTGTGTTTGCACACACTTGTCTTTTCATGGTCTGCATTGACCAGCTGAACAGAAGAGAACAGAGAGGATTATAGAAACCAGTCTAGCTCTGCCTGTACAATAGTCAGGGTAACATATTTCTCTGCTGTCTACTGAATCAATTCATGAAGAGACTCTTGTGTTGTTGTGGTACGTTGTTTTTCGTACATTTCTACTCCACAAGGGACCATCAGGTTAGGCCCTCCATCTATGATTGATTTGTTTATAGTGTGGCTGCAGAAGTCATGATTGAATGTCTGAGCAGCTTTGCTTTTCCTGGTCTGAAGCAGGGCCATTGGCTGGACTTATCAGGGGCTGAGTCCAGACTGTTGTAGGCAGGTCCGGGGGCAGAAGAATATGAAAAATTAAATTCTAAAATGAACACACTAACAAAACAAAATTCTCCACTTGACAATATTATTCTTGATTGGGAAATCTTACTTGTAAATGAGTCAAAACCTACAATCATGGTGCAATTACAAAAATACTGCTAGCAATTGAGAATGAAAAAATGATGTGTCAAATAATTCAAATGTAAACATTTTATCATGCTACACCCATGGAGCATCTGTCTCCAAAGAAAAAAGCCATCAGGCTGGTGGGGGCTTGATATGAAGCAACTGGTTCCTCTTCACCAGTTGTGAAGAGGAGAGACTCCTGACTGAACCAATGGGCTCAGTGGTTTGACCAGTGTTACTACCATCATCATCTACAGTACAACCATTATCAACCATCATTTACAAATGTTCATAATAGTCTATAGTTTCCACCAGTAGAGCTGTTCAGGTCTTATCTGAACATTTCCATAATGTCAGGTTACATTCAGACCTCCAACTGAACCAACTGGCCGCGATTGAAACACGATGCTGGGAGCACAGCTCTACCTCTCTGCTAGAGTTCATGACTGGGAGGAAAGAGAAAATGATGGACAGCTCCCAGTGACTTGACTGACACCTCCTCTAACTGCATTTGGAGAAGGAAATCATAGGACAGGCTGCTGTGGAAGCAGAGGAAGACTTACTTGACTGCAATCAAAAACTGCAGAGAGAGGAGGAAGCAATCAAATAGCTTCCAAAGAGGCTTGGACAAAGAAAAGGAGGAAGACCTTTTAAAGGACAGCTGGTGGATTCAGTTCACTCCTCCCTCTCTCTCTGGTGTTATGTATTCCCTCTCTCTCATACTGTTTTACACTAGCATTTAGCTTCTCCTTTTGAGGATGCACTGGGTGACATTTTGTGAATAGTGAAGAGCTAGGTGGCTGTTAGCAAGGTATATTGGGTTTAATGCACTTTAATAATGTAATCCATGTTTTCTTTCCAATACTATTTTATATTAATTAATTTCTCTTATAATTATTTGACTGTTTGATTGTATGTAATTGCATGTACAGTAATAGTAGTATCGTAGTGGACTGTAGTTCCAGAGGAAAGTGTGAATGAGAAATAAAGTGTAGGCAGTACTGAAATATGACAAGCAATATATTGGATGGACTAATTCCAATTGTCTACTGTCATAAGAGCCACAGGCAGAGATGGTGAGACATAGTATGTAATCCCTCTGATATTTCTCTGTTTTTCTACTTGCCATCCTTCACCTTCATTTGATAATACTCTGCCTCTCATGTCTTGAGTCAGTCTCCTTTGATCTTTCCTCCACTTTTATCTTACATGCTGACCTCTGTGAAAGACTGGCTAAAACACTCCAACACTCCAGTGTCCAGCTGCTCTCTGCCTTCAAGGTGTTGACTTGGCCTCCAAATTCCCCAGATCTCAATCCGATCGAGCATCTTTGGGATGTGCTGGAAATGATCTATGGAGGCCCCACCTCGCAACTTACAGGACTTAAAGGATCTGTGTGGCAGCTGGGAGGAGGGTGGGGTGAGGCTTAACGTGGATCCAGGGGAGAGTTGAATCTACCCTGGATCCGGGACCGGCTGCGGCCAATTAAGCCTGATTGCAGCCGGGCCCTTTTTAATGTGTGTATGAATGTGTGAGCGGGGTGAGAGCTCCAGGGTGAGAGACTGGTTGCGACAGACTGTTTGAGGAGCCGACGTGGACGGAGGATCCGGTCGGCTGGGTGGAGAGCGGAGCCAGCGACGAGAGAGACGGAGCGGGAGCGGACCGTCTCCTGCCGCGGCGTCCAGCCGAGGTCCGGCGAGGCAGTCGGGAGCCGCCTGCAAGGGCTGACCAGCCCGGGTTGGAGCTGAAAAGCGTCCTGGAAGCCTGGCAGGCTGGGGCAGCCTTGGGGCTTCGTGGCTGGCCCACCGGGACCGGGGCGGGCGGCCAGCGGAGGAGACGGCGCCGACGAACAGCTGCCGTCAACCCGGGCCGTGTTTAGGTTGCGGGTTTTGCAAATAAAACGGCCTGCTGGCCATTGAACTCTCCACCTGCCTATGTCTCTGTCTGTCACGGACCCCGGTTATGTGGCTCCTTGCCACAACCTGCTGCTAACGTCTTGGTGCCAGATACCGCAGGACACCTTCAGAGGTCTTGTGGAGTCCATGCATCGACGGTTCAGAACTGTTTTGGCGGCACGAGGGGAACCTACACAATATTAGGCAGGTGGTTTTAATGTTATGGCTGATCGGTGTAGTTCTATGTATCGATTTCAGTACACTAGATCAACACCCATGGTCAGCCAGCATAGTTTGCCGTATGTAATGCAGGTCATATGGATCAATGTGCTGAGTCAACCAGGGGCTGAATAGACTGGTGTAGATTGATCTGGTGATAAAATCCTACGTCTCATGTCAGCCAGGTCTGGCACCACAAACCACTTTGGCTTGACCAGCATGAAGTTCGGATCAGGTTCAACTCCATTGAGCATAACAGCTTTATAACATCAGTTTCTCATTTGAATCTGAAACACTTAGTATTTGTTACCAGTCTTGGACATTATCTCTTTTAGGATGCCCTTTGTTTCAGTGATGAACTGTGGCCATCAGTTCCTACAGAAATGAGCTACACACTGTAGCTACACAGGGAGCTGCAGATTCATGAACCTCAGCTATTTCTACAGCATTTCATCTTCTGCGGGGCCTGTGCTTCAGCGTTTACAATGTCACATTGCCAGAAGTCTCTTTGCCAGATTTAGGCTCACATTCTCAAAGTCACTCAGTCACTCACATTTTGTTACGACCTGATGATACTCTCACTAGTTTGAAAGAAATAGTGTTTTTTGGGGGGGGACTGTGCTTTTATGTGTATGGGGGACTGTAATTTATCCTCTCAGTCTGATAGCAGCTGTGTCATAGTGAGCAGTGATGTGCGGTCTAGGTAGGCAAGGTAGGCCAATAATATATATTCATATAATAAACTTGTATTTTTATTATTACTGTTTATTCACCTCAATTACCTATTTTTACCTCAATAGTTTAGACTTTATGATGAGAAATGTAGCAGTTACGCGTCAATAATAGGGAGAATAAGCAAGGCTTTTATGCCCATTCATTGTGAATGCAAGCTGTCATTTTGTATGCCACTCTTGTATGTGATTCCTGTGTCATCGCTGATGAGAACTTGCTTGATATCGACCTGTGTGTGCACACCTGCGAGCATGCGTGCGTGAAGTGTACCACAAGTAAAATCTGGCTTTCATAAAGCTGTGCCTATTGACCGCACGTCACTGATATTCAGTAGCAGAGAGCAAGACAGCTGACTGGACACAATGGCAGGGCTAAAGACATCGACACACACAAACACACAAACAGGGCTTGATGCCAGATGTTGGATGGTATCAGGGTCTGTTGTTTTAATGATAAGGGTCATGGTGTTTGTGTTGTGGCTCGGCCACAGGGTCAGGAGAGGCTTCAGGAGTGGATGTGACCCAGAAAGAGGTTAAGAGAGACACAGCAGGCAGGAGGTCAGGAGAGAGGAACAGGACAGCACCCACTGCCAAGGTTAGACAGCTACAAAGAAACACGTACAAACATGCTACTGTATTCACACACCCTGCACCTTGCCAGAGGTGACCAACCAGCCAACTGGCATTAACAGCCTCTAGCCATGGCCAAGCACAAGGAGCAGCATGACATAACAGGAGAGACCAGGATGGGAACAGCCAGGGAGGGAAGATCAATAATCTGTTCTGCAATATGCAATAATCTGACAGACTGGAGAGAGAGAGAGAAAGAGGGGGGTGGGGGGCTGGCAGATGCAGGGGTTGTATCCACCACTTTGCTGTGGTCTTAAAGATAACTCTTAGTTGTGTTGTGATCACTGTTATCCATTTTGCTAATAGCAGTCAGCTATTAGAGGAATATTGATTGAAGTCTGAAAATGGATGTTTCAAAACCTTTGTGGTCAAAGCAGTTCTCTGTAACTGTATCAGTCTCTTGTATGACTGTGTGATAGGAGCTGCAATAGGATTGATGCCACCCATCCATCCATCCATCCATTTTCGACCGCTTATCCGGATCCGGGTCGCGGTGGCAGCAGGCTCAGCAGAGTGTCCCAGACATCCCTTTCCCCAGCCACAGTCACCAGCTCATACTGGGGGATCCCAAGGCGTTCCCAGGCCAGGCAGGATATATAATCCCTCCACCGGGTCCTGGGTCTGCCCCGAGGCCTCCTCCCCACTGGACGTGCCCTGAATACCTCCACAGGGAGGCGTCCCGGAGGCATCCTGACCAGATGCCCGAACCACCTCAACTGGCTCCTCTCCACACGAAGGAGCAGCGGCTCTACTCCGAGTCCTCCCTGGACATCCGAGCTCCTCACCCTATCCTAAGGGTGAGTCCAGATATCCTACGAAGGAAACTCATTTCGGCCGCTTGTATTCGCGATCTTGTCCTTTCGGTCACTACCCAGAGCTCGTGGCCATAGGTGAGGGTTGGAACAAAGATTGCCTGGTAAATTGAGAGCTTCGCCTTCAGGCTCAGCTCCCTCTTCACCATGACAGTCCGGTACAACGACCGCACAACTGCACTCGCTGCACCGATCCGCCTGTCAATCTCATGCTCCATTTTACCCTCACTCGTGAACAAGACCCCGAGATACTTGAACTCCTTCACTTGGGGCAAAGACTCACTCCCTACCCGGAGGGGACAATCCACCGCTGTCCTGCAGAGCACCATGGCCTCAGACTTGGAGGTGCTGACTCTCATCCCGACCGCTTCACACTCAGCTGCAAACCGCCCCAGCGCGTGCTGGAGTTCACAGCTCGATGAAGCCATCAGGACTACATCATCCGCAAAAAGCAGAGATGCTATCCTGAGGTCACCGAACTGGACACCCTCCACACCCTGGCTGCGCCTTGAAATCCTGTCCATGAAAATCACAATCACATCATAGGATTGATGCTTGACAGTCAAACTAAACAAAATAAAACCACAATAACTCAGGCCACCATGTACAGTACATACATCTACCAGTCAACGCCTCTGCCCCATTGATGTATGGTCCCATCCACTCTGCTCCAGTCTTCTGCAGCTTCTTCCCTTCCTGACCCACCTCATCCACACGTCTCTGGTGTCTGGATGCTTTCCCTCTGCTTTCAAGACTGCCAGAGTCACCCCCCTTCTGAAGAAACCAACACTTGACCGCTCTGAGGTGAAGAACTACAGACCGGTTTCCCTTCTACCCTTCCTATCAAAAACCCTTGAACGTGCTGTCTTCAATCAACTGTCCTTGTACCTCCACCAGAACAACCTCTTGGATCCCCACCAGTCTGGGTTCAAAGTGGGTCACTCGACCGAGACTGCCCTCCTGGCAGTGATGGAGTCGCTCCATGCCGCTAGAGCGAACTCTCTCTCCTCTGTCTTGATACTCCTGGACCTGTCTGCAGCGTTTGACACGGTGAACCACCAGATCCTCCTCTCCACCCTTGAGGGGATGGGTGTCTCAGGCTCTGCAGTCTCCATGTTTGCATCCTACCTGACGGATCGCTCCTGCCAGGTGACGCTGAGAGGGTCTGTGTCAGAACCACGCAGGCTCACTACTGGGGTTCCGCAAGGCTCGGTTCTAGGTCCTCTCCTCTTTTCCCTCTACACAACATCTCTTGGTTCTGTTATCCATTCACACGACTTTTCCTACCATTGCTATGCAGATGACACCCAGCTGATCCTGTCATTTCCCCCTTCGGCCACACAAGTGGAGGCACGCATTGCTGCATGTCTGGCAGACATCTCGGAATGGATGTCGATGCACCACCTGAAGCTCAACCTGGACAAGACTGAGCTTGTGTTCCTCCCGGGGAAGGGCTGTCCGCACCGAGACCTGACCATCACCATTGATCATGTTGTGGTGACGTCAACTCGGACTGTGAGGAATCTGGGTGTGACCCTGGATGACCAACTGTCGTTCTCGGCAAACATTGCATCAGTGACACGCTCCTGCAGATTCCTCAGGAGGATTCGCCCCTTCCTCACTGACAAGGCAGCGCAGGTGCTCATCCAGGCTCTTGTTATCTCCCGCCTGGATTACTGCAACTCCCTCCTTGCTGATGCCCCGGCGTCGGCCATCAGACCTCTGGAGTTTGTTCAGAAAGCTGCAGCTCGACTGGTGTTCAACCACCCCAAGTTCTCCCATACAACTACCCTTCTCCGTTCTCTACACTGGCTCCCTGTAGCAGTTTGCATCCAGTTCAAGACCCTGGTACTAGCCTACAGGGCAGAGAAAGGAACTGCTCCTTCTTACCTCCAGGCTATGGTCAAGCCCTACACCCCCGCCCGACCACTTCGCTCTGCTGCCTCGAGGCGACTGGTTGCCCCGTCGCTCAGAGGTCCCTGTGGCCGAACACGGTCACGGCTCTTTTCTGTCCTGGCCCCGCAGTGGTGGAATGAACTCCCCACTGATGTCAGGACAGCAGAGTTGCTGCCCATCTTTCGCCGCAGGCTGAAAACCCACCTCTTCAGGAAACACTACCCTGACCCACCCTATTTGTCATCATTTATGTGCCTGAGCTCTTGTTTATTGGCTCTTGGATACACTTATTTGTCTTAGCTCTTAGCTCTTGTCTTAGCTCTTGTTTATTGGGTTCACTTATTTGTCTTAGCTCTTGTTTATTCGATTCTTTGATTTCGATTTGTCTCATTTGTTTAAGATGAGTAGGTTGCCAACTTATTGCACTCTTACCTTAACACTAGTTCTGCTCTTAGTTGTTGTTAGTTTAGGAAGGAAATGCAGTTATGATTTCTGGTGACTAGTAGTTTTCTTACCTACCTTTGTTGAATGCACTTAGGGGCGGATCTACTAAGATCCCAAATAAAGGGTACTAATTTGCGTGTGCATTCTAAAAGTTTGCGCGTGTGGTTGATGGGCGTTTTGCGGGTGATTTACTAAGAATGCGTGCGTAAATGACAACAGGTGCAAACGTGGTGGAGACAGCAGTATTTAAATGAGGGTTTTGCGTGTTTAATGTTTTGCACCATGGAGAGTTTGGATGGGCAACAGAACCGCAAGCGCAAAATGAAATTTGCGCCTATAGAATTAGAGGTGTTAGTGGAAGAGGCAAATAAACATTTGGATGAGCTACAGCAAAAAAATCTGAATATGACAAAAAAGAACACTATTTGGGAGATCATCTGTGAGAAAGTAAATGCCGTTGGTAAAACAAGAAGAACAACGGATGAAATTAAGAGAAGATGGCAAGATATAAGACGAAGAACAAAAGAAAAATTGGCTTATAATAAAACCTCAGCAAAGAAAACAGGTGGGGGCACGGTGGAAGAGATGCCTCTAACTAACATTGAGCAACAAGTGCAGTTCAAGTGCAGTTTCTATGTCTCCTTCTCGCTACAATAACGGCAGTCATTTGTGCACAATTACGCATGCAGGGCGTTTGCACCTTCTTTTGAAACGTATTAAATACAGACGCAGTCTCCATCAACGAAATTGCGTTCAGGTTTGATAGATCACAGTGCGTGTGCTACATTAATCTATTTACATTTTCTCCTCCCAGTATTTTGCTAAATAGCGTGTAAACGCCCCATCTTGCATATTCATTGAGGCAAAAGTACTAACTGGATAAGGCGTGTTATTTTGCACATTTGCAAGACGCAGTCCTCAGTGCGCACTGTTAGTAGATCAGTTTGTACATTTATTTGCGCGTGCTATGAGTTTGCACACCTTTTTACACACGCAAACCTTTAGTAGATCCGCCCCTTAGTGTAAGTCACTTTGGATAAAAGTGTCTGCTAAATGACTGTTATGTAATGTAATGTATTTCTAATGAAGTACAGTCATCTCTCTGCATCAGTGCTCCAAACAGTGTTTCTTTTCATTCATAAGTGTGGTCCTCTCAGTAAGTAGTAAGTCCAGCCTTTCCCTCTCCAAGCCTTTCAGGAGGTAATGCTGGCAAATAGACTGATTCAGCAGCTAATTTCATGCTGCATTTCTGTTTGGGAGCAAACATCAAGGAAAATTAGGAAATTGCCAGAGCCAGTGAGCAGTAGATGCTCTGTGTGTGTTTGGGTGGTGGAAACTGGGAGTAGGAAGTAAGCAGTGATCCACTTAGAACACACACACACAGACACAGACACACACACACACACACACACACACACACACACACACACACACACACAAACATTAACATGGTGACATGTGACTGGAAATCTGCATGGTGAGATTAATGAGGATTTGGTGCAATAGAACAGTTTCTCTCCAACACGATTATCATTTTTGAATTCACTCTGATTGTATTAAAGAATGATCAATTAACCACAGTACATTTGATTTAGATTAAAATGTTTAATTCAGCTCTATTAAATGACGGCTGCTCACTTTCAGCACTGATTCAGTGAGTTATGCACAAATTCCTCCAATGCTAAAGTGGCTGTAAACAGTGCTGTAAACACTACTTCAAATCACAGTGTGAGATTTCACATATTGTGAATGATACTTTAACTGATTTCAGTGCCAAAGAGTCTCCTGCTATATCCAAGGCACTGCGACCATGAAACCTCCCACTGGTCTGTGACATTAAAGTCATGTTGAAAAGGTTGCCCTCCCCTCTGTTAGCTGGTTAGTGTCTGGTTGGTAGATGAGCTGCAGAGGAAGACAGACAAGAGAGTGGAGAGGTTGGAGAGATGGAGGTGGGGGCTTGGTTAGCATTCACAGTAAATAGAAAATGGGAATAGATGTATATGGAGGGGGAAAGAGTAGAGTGAGAGGCAGGGGGGCAGAATGAGTGGGAGATGATAAAATGATGGAGGGAGAAGCAGTTTAAAAAAGAGAGATGAGGATGACAGTAAGGAATGCTAGAAGTGGAGAAGAGCAGGGAGAGACAGATATGCCATATAACTGAGTTAGGCAGGGTGGTTGGAGCAATGAAAGACAAAAAAAAGAGAGCAAGGGAAGGACAACAGATGGTAGAGAGAAAGTCAGTAGGAGAAATGAGAGGGACTGGACTAATGCTGAAAATATATAAATATTATTATAGGATGGGATGAATTCATGTACTCCATCAGCTCCTGATTTTGTCCAGTTGGCCACCGTAAGAGAATATGTTACACACAATTCTCACACTGAGAATGTTTGTCCATACTGCATTTTGCAGGCTTGGCACACTAAGGACTTGAACTCAGGAGAATATGGTTATGCCTCAGGCTTTGGAATGAAATCCTTTGTCTGATTTTCAAAACACACATTGACCTTCATTACATGTGTTGAAAAGGAAATATGACATTCATAGGTTAATGGTAACTGGCAGGCTGTGCAGCTGAGTAGCAGAGAGTGACAAACTAAGGTCAGAGCAACGCTGTGGGCAGGAACATGTTTTGACTAGTAAATAACGGTTGTAAACTCTGATGTTTGAGACTCGCTTTGACTTGTAGTCCGATAGAAGGTAGGCTAATGGTCCAACCACACAGGAAGCCATGGTGTTGTTGTAGGGTGTCAATAGTATGAAACAGATATCTGTGAGCACGAGATAGGAGGAGGCTTCAGTGACAGCAGTGTTGGTGCATGTCAAAGAGGCAGTAGTCCTTCAATATTAGTTGACAATACCTGAGTAACTGGTGAAAGATAAAGAGTGCCATTGTTTTTATTTTTACAATCTATCTTATTTTCAACTTAATGAACCTTTGACATCTACCAAAAAGTGCAGTAAGTGTCTTGAATGAATGAATGAATGAATGCAACCCAAACCTGGGCTCAGATATGGATTAATATTTCATATTACGAGGAAAATTGTAAATGTCACCGAGACTGAAGGTTTGTGAATGTTCACTACCTGCCTCCAGCCAGCTTTCTGCCTCCGCATGAAAACAAAATGTTTGTAAAAGGAACTAATTTAGGCTTTAAACAGAGTTAGTTGGTTAATGTGGGTCAAGGCCAGTCAAGTACACTGTTCTCTGTCTCTCTCTCTCTTTTCAACAAATAGTTTCTATTCAGATGTTGTATTGTATAGTTTCCATGACCAGGAAGGAGGGAGTCGAAAACCTCCACTGGCCTCCCTCACACTCCCTCCCCACCTCACTCCTCATCATAAATATGTATGAAGACATTTGAGTAATGTGATTTTGTAATGGCAAAATATCATCTGGATCTCTGGTAGAAAAACAGGTGGAGAATGTCAACCAGCAGAGGAGGAGGAATCTTCCTGACGTACAGTTGAGTCCTCCAGGGGTCATGTATGGTTAAGCGGAGCTGGAACAAGGTGGATGCCAATAAACAATCACTTACTGTTGGCCAAGAGAAGATAGATCCAGACTATCAATGATTTACCACATCTGTGTGCTTGTTTGAGATCTCCACATTCACAAGTATAGCTTTATGTTTCATCGTCCCTTCATAATTGTACCAATATACCCCAAGTGTACAAAATACATTAAGACAATTCCTAATAGTTTATTCACTCGGTATAGAAGGCAGCTCCCAATATTATTGTGTACATGACTTACATGACATGTGGAGTAGCACTGATGATAAACTGATAGTGTCTCCTCCAGTCAGTGTGATGTGGCACACTGCTTCTCTCATGGTGTAGCACATTGCTGTCTGTTAAATGTGGTGGGTGTCCCTGTGCAACAAAAGAGGCTAGGTGGTTGATGGGAGTGACTAGCTCACAGGGATAGAAACAAAGGAGAGAAAATGAGATGAGGTGAAGGCGGTGAGTGTTTTACCTCTCAGGGAGAGAAGACAGGAGGAAGATGAAAAAAAAGACAAGCTCTGGGGGAGGAAGGTGAGGACGGTGTCTTTCTCAAGAGAGAAATTGTGAGAAAGAGAGAGAGATGTGTGTTCTCAGTGCTGCTGCTCACCTCTCTGTGGATCTGCCAGACAACAGAAGTCTATTCTCTAGTTTGTAGGTGACAGGGTGTCTTAATGTCTCCCAAAGAGAGAGACGCTCATGTTCCAGGAACAAGGAATACAACCCATTAGCTGGATAACGGTCCCTGGCTTTCAGAGACCTGCTGATGAAACATGACTTGGCCCTGCTTCAGGAGGCTGGGGGGAGTGAGAGAACAATATTAGAGTCTGGACAATCTTTAACATTTGATACTTGTTGCCAACATTTATTGTATTTTGCATGTACTGCAATCTGTTGATGAGATACATCTCCAAACTATTTTTTACTTACCAGTGTAAAGATTGCTGTTGGGAGCCATTTTTTGTGTTATCAGTGCTAACCATTGCTCCTCCACCTCCACTGTTGATTAACATGGAAAATGACAGTGGACTGTGTTGGAGGTTGGACCTGGCTGTGGCTGAAGTCAGTGACCATGAAATGAGGAAATGTACAGAAATCATACATGCAATGATGGATATTTCTATTTTCCTTTGTCAGTTTAATCAGTGTGTGCAGTCTGAGTCATAAATACAACGAACCCCAGTTGTATTTACTCATCCGTAAAACAGAATCAGAAATAGCTCTGTTGTATGAGCTACTGGCCATAGTAGAACAGGACAAATAGAGGCTCAGTGCTGCTGTGGTGGAATCAATGACTTTCTTTAGTGATTTTCTATTTTCTCATCTGGAAAAGGAGGATCCCAGCTGCTACTGCGAGCAGACATGTACAAACAGTGGACTGGCAAGAGACTCTAAACTGCTGTCAGAAACAACAAGAGCATTTCATGAAAGATGAAGCTTTAGCTCAGCATTTTGTTACCTGGATGGAAATCATACTCATGATAACATAAATTAAATCAACAATACAATGTACTATGGTCATCAATCTTCAGTCTTCATCGAAGTCTTCATCATTCAATTGTGAGTTAAACTCTCTCTCAAATGGAGGATCTGAGCTGTGCAGGGATTTACAGTTTGCTGCATTGAAGGTTATTCTCATCTCAAAAGCCTAAAAGCATCTTCCAGTCAGAAGCCAGGTACAACAGCATATCCCGATTCAGATTCGGATCAGGTTCACCACAATGTCACACAAACTCTATCCAACCTGCTGAAAGGGAGCTGAATCTATTTCCCTTATCGCTCAGAGCAGAAAACAATAGTTTGTGAGGAAGAAAGGAACTGAATGAATGGAAGAAGAAAAGTATATGAGGTAGAAGTGTAAATGGATTTTGAACAAGTGCTTGGCATTTGGACAGAAAAATGGTCTCCATGAATAAATATTGTGGTGGCAATGGGGTTTAGACCTGATGAAAGGAAACATGAGGAGAGGAAGACAGGAGGAAAAGAGAGTGAGATGAAGAGAGATAAATGGCAGAATGAGAAGAGAGGCAATGAAGAAATAGAAAGACAGCAGCTAGAGGAAGAGAAAAAGATGACGAGAGAGAGAGGAAGGAAAAAGCAGAGGAAGAGACAGACAGTAGTTGATTTTCCCACACAGTTTGCTGTAATGTTGGTTATTGAGGTCATGAAGGGAAGAAGTTTAATTTGAATTCTGTCAAAACAATTCATCTTTCACCTCCTGAAACCAAATCAGTTTCCACAGGAAGTGTTCAAAGTCAGGTGTCATTGTCCTTCTTAACTCATTCAATATGAGTAATCTAAGTAAAGAAGAGGGAATCACTTGTTTGTCTTTACTGATATTTACCAGACACAGCTGAGTATGAAGAGAGGATGAGACGACATGACAGCAGTTGGATTGGAAAGTGTGTCTCATGTTTCAGCTCTATCACTCACTGTATTACAGTAAAATAGGCCTACAACCATCTTGCCTCATCATTATTATTTTTGTTTAAATAGCTGACAGCCATTTAATGTCTGTGAAGGCATTACTATACAGTAGGTGTTTGTTTCATTAAATGCAGTCAGCCTCATCTGGGCTCTTCATTCTGGGTCTAGTTCATCTCCCTCCCTAATGCTGCCACCCCAGGGCTCTGTTGGATTACATGTATTTAGAGCTGCTCAATGAGCATTTCCACTTCAATTCCACCAGGGAGGACGAGGCCTCCGGACTTCATCACATATCCAATATTTAGACAGGCTGAAACTCCCTGCATATTCACAGCAGAATATTATTTACATTTTCATTATGCTGCTAATTTCAACGTTTTCACAGGCAGGATAATGGTTGGTGATGAGAGATGTGAAGCTGTGTGCGTGTGTGTGTGTGTGTGTGTGTGTGTGTGTGTGTGTGTGTGTGTGTGTGTGTGTGTGTGTGTGTGTGTGTGTATATATCTTAGATAAACCTAGTGGCCATCAGCTCTCTGATCCCTGGTTGTCACAGTAATGATGGGTCTTTACTCTGTACATGAACACAGTAATTAAAAGATTAACGTGCCACATACTGACTTCTCGACGGGGAATAAAGGGAATAAAATAATCTCAATGTTTAGTTCTCAAGGTTTATCTTGTTGGAGTACCAAATGAACTGAATGATGTCTTATTCGGGCGTTTCTACCTGGCTCAGAGTCTTTGAGGTATCAATAGTCATTTTCATCCTCATGTTACTATCAGCAGGTTATACATGGTCAGTGTTGTTATCATTTAGGATATGAGCAGCCAACTGTTTTCTATCAGGGGAGTATTTAATCCCTTTACTCAGGGTTGTTGTGTCTGTATCTGCTCATTCAGTCATTTCAAGTAGCTACCAGTGATATGACATCTCTTCTTCTACTGTTTGTGAATGGCAGCATGTCCTCCCTGTCTCTTTAAATGTGTGCCAATGCAAATCCCCTATCAATCAGTGGAGGCACTTTGACATTGTGACACTGTTAATACTGTTGTATTAAATGGAGGTGTAGAGCGATGCAGATGGGAACCAAGCTTCAGGTTATTGTCTTTCCCAAACACAGAGGAGACTCTCAGCAGTCAGGCCACATAAAAGCCTTGTTACCCATTCCTCTTCTGCTTTAGTTGTCGTCTTCCATTTGGCTTTCACCTTTTTTCAGTCTGACAAGATTCTCTGAATTGGTTTAGTAAAGAGGCTTCAATTATTAGGATTCTCTCTCTCTTTCTTTCTTTCTCTCTCTCTCTCTCTCTCTCTCTCTCTCTCTCTCATATACTGGTTTCAAGGAGGTAATGTCAGCCATTACTCCTGTCCCATCTCCTCTATTAAACCTGCTGTAAATCAAAAGAGGATGTGCTTTTCTGTTGTTCAGATGGATGATTTCTTCTACTTCTTATCACCAAGGAAAGGAGACACACATTATGCAAGACCATCCCTTTCGTGCATGTGTGTGTGTGTGTCCATGTAAATAGCACCTTTACTGCTATTTGCTGAACGTCTCTATGCTAAACAAGAGCCAATCTTTGAACCAACAGTATGAATTCATTCATCCACAAACTCATCTGCTGTTTTTCCATGGAGACAGGGCTGAAAATGTGATCAGATACAGGAGATTATGGTGTCGGTAGGATGGATTCTGCTTGGTGTGAAGACAGTTGTAGTACTGGGAAGTGTTTGGGATCGAGTAACAACAGTAACAGTAACTGTAACATGTTCAGCCTTTTGTTCTTTGCTGGCATTTTGGAAATATCTGTTTGGCCTCAGGAACGAGGAATTTCAGTAACTGTTGAAGAGAAAAAAAACCAAAGCATTTATCTTAAATGATCAGGACACTCTATCCGCTGAATCTGTTCTTGCAAGGACAAATTCATATTTAGAAACATAAAAACTTCTACAGGTTTGTTATTGTGAGTCAGTTCATCCTGAATAACGTCATTGCAACATGATGAGGTTTGGTGATCTTACAACAACTGTAGAAACAAGTTGTCCCATCAATGTCAGTTTAAGTCTTTCTTTACATCTAGCTCTCTGCTTGTTAAATCTGATTTAAGTCAGATAGAGCTTTACCTTCAGTCTAAATCTCATAGTCTTCATAGATCTTAGATTCATAAATGGTGTAATAAATCAACACATCTATTTCTTGGCCAGTGATTAATAATAAAAACCTCCTACCACGGGAGAAGACCTAAAACCCACACGGATCTCAGCGTACCGTAACTTGAAGCCAGCGGAGTGAGTCTTGGCCAGCATAGCATGAAAAGATGTCTGTAAACGAGGTATATCTTTTACGACCGTTCAAGTTGATCGATTTACTGTGTTTGGACGTCGTCGCTCTTGTGGGCCCAGCCTGGGTCAATGTGGAGCATTTCTTTCTGTCTCTAAATATGAGGCACAGCATTTGCCACCCTGGTGCTGCTGATAGCTGGCGCTGTAGTAACTCTGGTGGCCTTTTTGGATCCCCCTGTGACCAGTGGGTCCTTCAACCCTGCCGGTATCAGGGTGAAGCACAGAGAGCTTTCTGGACAGGGATGGGCCACTGATTCTGGACTTTTCCACAGTACGTTGCCCTGGATCTCTATTGTTAGAGAAACATGATAGTAGAGTCTCAGCGCAGACCCATATGCCCAGTGGCTGAACATTTAAAGGGACTGACTTCTCCACATTTTCTTTTGTATTCCTTTTGTAGCATTTCATGATGGCAAGTTATATTGTTATTAATGTATTATTTAAGGTATCATTTTCCACCTTTTAAATGCTGGGAAAAAAAAACATCAGTGGTTCTGACAAATAAGCTCACCTTCAACCATTCCACTTTAACTCTAACACCAGTTAATTAACACCAGTTAATCCAGGTTGTCACTGGTGGTTAGTAATAAGTTTGGGCTAACATCGATTGTGTTGCAATGACAACGTGGCATAATGTTGCTGAGGAGAAAGGGTTTAGAGAAAGTGTTTGGGTTTTGGTTTGGACCATATTAATTCTTTTCATCTTAGTTGTATACTATGTTGATTTCTTGAAGGTCTCAGGCTTGTTTGAAGTGGTCGTGAGAAACCATGTTGTATGTCATGTTAAGTGTTTATTCTTTTGTTAGGGATTTATTTGTTTTGAGCTCATTTGCATGAATGTACATAGGCATGACGCATGGGAAAATATATCTAAAGTTATTATGTGAGTTGAAAAACTATGACAGCAACTGGAAGAAGACAGGGGCCTCTCTGCCATGTGGATGCTGATTCTCCTGCACAACATTTCAGCATCTCAGGAACTATGCTATGTCCTGCAACTGTGTGGCACCTCACAGTCAAGAGGTACATCTTTGTTAGGAGAAGAGTATCCAGCAGTCGTTTCTAAGAACCACCAGGAAAACATGGTCCTAAATCCAATAATGAAAGGAGGGCACTCATGGATTTTTCTTTCGCTGGCATCAACTGATTCCAGAATGGACATATCTAAATACAGGAGTTGAACCCGTATACCTATGAACTGAACGCCCTAGTATGGTCAGTTTTTTTCTGTCTAAGAAAGGATCGGTGTTTGTTCACCTGTCTCTCTGGATATAAGAATATTCATCTGTGTGCTAGAGAGATGGTTGAACATCGGGTCTGTGTGACGAGCTCTTGATGGGACTGCATGACTTAGAGACTCTGGACAAATTTGTATGTGTCATCCAATAAACCTTTTGCTATCACATGAGGTTTCTTATGTGATTTTGTTTTTAACCTTTATTCTGATACTTTCCATGTTATGTTATGAATTCCACGTTACATTTTTAATTTAAGGATAAAACATTCTACTCTGGTGTTCACGCAGGCATCTATTCAGACTTGCTTCTTGGTTGAACCATCTCCATATGTATTGTATTTATATATGGGTAGTTAAGGTAAATCAGCATCATACTTCCGATTATTAAAATGCAGTTTCCTTAAAATGCCAAGAGGCTGCCGGTTGTTCCTGTTCTACAGGCCTGGCACATTTTGTCTATAAATATGCTTAAGGCTATGCTTAATTTTCTATAATAAAGAGAACGTTTTGGCTGATAGTCTTATCATGGGAAAGCACAGATAATAATTTTAATATTTTTAATTAGTAAAGCTACTGGATGACACACTGATGCAGTCATCCATTACATACACTCAGAACACACACTGAACAGACCAATACTGCTTGTGGAGGGGAAATAATTTTTAATCACAATTTAATTGATTTTCAACAGAGGGCTGACAAAGAAAAATGAAAAACAACTAATGTACCTTAATGAGCTGACACACAACATATAGTCCACATCGTAATGGATTGGCAGAAATTACTGCAGATTTGTGAAAACGCTAAATAAGTGATGTAGATGCATGTTATAGTACATGTATGCCTCCAGATTTAGATGTAGTAAAGACAGGAAAGCACTGTTTCCATTTGAAGCTGTCAGCCAAGGTAGCCATATCATTCCTGCTATATCAGATACAGCAGCAAATAGAGAGAGAAGCATGGCTGTGGGCCCAGAGCCACTTGTAGAGCCACTGCAGGGTGAAATGCTGTGCCGCCTGGCTCCATCTCGTCTCCATCTCCACCTCAACTCCCTCTGATGGGTGCTGGGCTGTGAGCCAGATGATGATAACTACCAACAGATAGAAAAGAAAAGATGATGAATAAATGCCTGAATAATGGCCTTCCTTACCAAGGACAATGTCTTTAGTAAAAATAAAAATGGCTTTCTACCAAAACATCAAACTTCAGACCACATTTACATCCTATTATCCTTGTTAAAAATTTTACAGAAATTAAAAATGTATGCATGTTTTATAGATTTTAGAAAAGCATTTGATTACATTTTGCATGATGGGCTTTTATATAAACTTGTGTGTAGGTGGTAAAGCGTCTGACATTAAATCACTGTACCTGGAAAATAAATGTGCAGTAAAATGTGGCCACAGACTTGAGTTCTTCCAGCAGGGGTGTGGAGTGAGACAGGGATGCAGTTTGAGTTACTCTGGAAAGTTTTTTTTTTTTTTGTGGTTTCAGAATGTTGAATTAATTTCAAAAGAAACATGTAGAATACAACCGCAACTCCACCTAACTTAACTCTCACCCACTTTGGCTGACAACCTCATTTGCATAATTTCTACATGTTTAAAGCCCTCTACCTTGTTAATGGTGTGTAATTATCTTGGAGTGTGCGAGGTGAAACATGATTCATCATGTCAGGGTTGTTGACAGGCTTGACATCAGTTTAGTTGTCCCAGGCTGACCGTCTGACATCCCACTGAAACCCTCTGGAGCGACTCCCGCTCCGTCTGTGACCCTCGGTGACAGAGTTCAGGACGGAAAATTACTTTTCTCTCCTACCAGCCTCCAAAGGAAAGCAGCCACAGCTGCTCTCTTAATGCAGATTGTAAGCCAATCGTTTATGTGCTGCACTGACTGAACGCTCACCAGCGACCAGATAAAGAGAGCGTTTTCTGAAAGTGTCGTTTCTGGGGTGAATGTTATCTACTCACGTAGTTCCTCAATCAGCCTTGGCATTGAACCAGCTCTTGGAGTAGATTGGATTGGATGTCCTTGTTTGAAGACTGAAACCATTATTTCTGAACTGTATTACTGCAATCATAGTTCTATAGAGAAAGACTAATGGCCTGTTATTTTGATGATTGAGTTTTAGTTTCAGCAAGGTTGATATTTTCAGTTTATCCTTTTTTCTTTCTAACTTGTTGCACTAGAAATCTGAAGTAACTCCCTCAGTTCTAATTTGTTATGTTTAGATAACTATATAACTTTGATAACCTGCATACACAGTAGAGAAAGGTTATGTATGGCTCTAATACATTTTCAAGAACGGTGCAAAATGTCTCTACCAGTCTGAACTCTGTCTGTCTGATGAACTCTGTCTATTAGTCTGAGAGGAAAAAGGATATCTGAAGTCTGAACTGTGAAATGAATACTTTGTCTGCTTTCTCTGTTCCCTGGGCTAAAAAATATATCTGGAATTACTCAGTTGTCAGGCTCAATTCAAATTATTCAGATTCACCAATTTTCTCACTCTGGCAGAGTCATTGTATAAACATCAGTGGAGCTAAATTATGCCCTTATCTTTTCTTACAGTCTTCCACTGCTCTTAGATACAGATCAACTTTAGAGATGGGAGCAGATTTTCTTCTCACTATAAAAAAACCAATGTGCTTGTAGGTATCTATAGGATGATAGTCAAGCTGAATTATAAACACACATACATGGCAGCAGACTACAAGGTGATTTGACTTTCTTGTGGGGAGCAGGTTCCTTTTGAAGACTTCAGCAGCAATAATATCAGCAACTATTTCTACCTCCGATTGGTGAGAGCTGTTGTCAAGAACGTCTAGTCTGCTCCACGACTGACATGGAAAGTTTAAACTGAATGGAGTGAAAAGCTTTCTGTCTGTTGCATTTATTATATATATTGTGTGTGTGTGTGTGTGTGTGTGTGTGTGTGTGTGTGTGTGTATATACACTGCTCAAAAAAATAAAGGGAACACATAATCATTACAATGTAACTCCAAGTCAATCACACTTCTGGGATATCAACCTGTCCAGTTAGGAAGCAACACTGATTGTGAATCAACTTCACCTGCTGTTGTGCAAATGGAACAGACAACAGGTGGAAATGAGAGGCAATTTGCAAGACAACCCCTATAAAGGAATGGTTCTGCAGGTGGTGGCCACAGACCATTTCCCTGTCCTCATCCTTTCTGGCTGATTTTTGGTTACTTTTGCATTTTGCCAGTGCCCTCACCACTAGAGGTAGCATGAGGCGGTGTCTGCAACCCACAGAAGTTGCTCAGGTAGTGCAGCTCATCCAGGATGGCACATCAATGCGCGCTGTGGCAAGAAGGTTTGCTGTGTCTCCCAGCACAGTGTCAAGAGCATGGAGGAGATACCAGGAGACAGGCCAGTACACCAGGAGACGTGGAGGGGGCCGTAGGAGGACAACAACCCAGCAGCAGGACCACTATCTGGTCCTTTGTGCAAGGAGGAACAGGAGGAGCACTGCCAGAGCCCTACAAAACGACCTCCAGCAGGCCACTAATGTGCCTGTTTCTGCTCAAACTGTGAGAAACAGACTCCATGAGGGTGGTATGAGGGCCCGACGTCCACAAGTGGGGCCTGTGCTCACAGCACAACACGGCGCAGCCCGATTGGCATTTGCCAGAGAACACCAGGATTGGCAGATTCGCCATTGGCACCCTGTGCTCTTCACGGATGAGAGCAGGTTCACACTGAGCACATGTGACAGACGTGACAGAGTCTGGAGACGCCGTGGAGAACGTTCTGCTGCCTGCAACATCCTCCAGCATGACCGGTTTGGCGGTGGGTCAGTGATGGTCTGGGGAGGCATATCCTTGGAGGGCCGCACAGACCTCCATGTGCTAGCCAGAGGTACCATGACTGCCATTAGGTACCGGGATGAGATCCTCAGACCCATTGTCAGACCATATGCTGGTGCAGTGGGCCCTGGGTTCCTTCTCATGCATGACAATGCTCGGCCTCATGTGGCTGGAGTGTGTTAGCAGTTCCTGCATGACGAAGGCATTGATGCTATGGACTGGCCTGCCCGTTCCCCAGACCTGAATCCAATCGAGCACCTCTGGGACATCATGTCTCGTTCCATCCACCGACGCCACGTCGCACCACAGACTGTCCAGGAGTTGACTGATGCCCTGATCCAGGTCTGGGAGGAGATCCCTCAGGAGAACATCCATCGTCTCATCAGGAGCATGCCCAGACGTTGTAGGGAGTGCATACAGGCACCTGGAGGCCACACACCCTACTGAGCCTCATTTTGAATTGTCTTGAGGAATTTCCACAGAAGTTGGATCAGCCTGTGATCTGATTTTTCCACTTTTATTTTTAGTATGATTCTGAATCCAGACCTCCATGGGTTAATGATTTCGATTTCCATTGATCATTCTTATGTTATTTTGTTCTCAACGCATTCCACTATGTAATGAATAAAGATTTTCAACTGGAATATTTCATTCATCGAGATCTAGGATGTGTTGTTTAAGTGTTCCCTTTATTTTTTTGAGCAGTGTATATATATATATATATATATATATACACACATATATTTTACTACTATCTTCAGCACCATTCCTATCTCAGGAATCCTCTGGCGTTGCACAACCAAAAGGACAGAACGGTGTCCAGAGGGCTACTTAGTATCTTCCAATGATAATGCCTCCTGGACAGATTAGTCTCCTCTGTTGTATGGGTAGACATGCTCCATACAAACAGCCAAGGAGAATCCTAATAGGAAGAAACAGAAGCTCTGCTTGGGTCTCAATGTCAACAGGTTTTCTCCAGAAGATTCAGGTCATGAGTCTTTTCAAAAAAGGCAGGAGGAAGCCTAAAGAAGGAACCAAGGAGAATGTTAAGAGTTGGTGAATATGCCAGGTATGTTTGTTTCAGTGTGATGACCTTGTTGTTCATTCCTTGTGGTTTGGACCAGGTTGTTAGCCCTCCCAGTTCCCCCTTCAGCAGAATCTAGCAGATGTGGGTGTTAGCGTTGATACCATTAGAGTGCTGGCCTTGTGCTGCAGCTGACAGGCTAGGCTTTGTGTTATCAGACTGCAGTAGTTACTGGATGCTCATATTTTATACAGATGCCCTCAGGCTGAAACACTGGAGCAGGTTGGACTTGGAGAGAGGTACATGTGTTTGTGGAGGGACCCTGGTAATCCCATCTAGAGAGGAGTTGTTCTCTTGGTGTGTTTTATGTGTCCGATGTATGTGAAGGTGTGTATTGTTCCTGTGTGACACATGGTGTGTATAGTGGGATAGGAGACATGGTCTGACACAGATCAGCTGTCGGTCTTCTCTCCACCCCAGAGGATCCTGTTCATCTTCTGTTTCAAACACTGTCTATTATTCTTCTCCTCTTTTTTTTCAACACTTTAACTTCCCATTAACAGTCCAAGCAGTCCTGTTCACTCCTAATCAGTGGTCATGCTGAGGTGGGTAATATTTCAGTGTCTCTCAGTGCTGAATACTGACAGCTTTATTTTCCAGTCAAATGAAATCCCTCCTACTGGAATTGGTCATGATTTGTACTTTCTAGCTGTGGTTGCTGCTAGCCGGGCAGATCAACTGGTGGTCTGGGTGTGAACTGTGCCCAGTATGCTGCATAATGGCTTGCTGCTGGGAGCTCTGGGAAGTCTGGGAAGAAAGTGGTTTCAGACAGACGGACGGGCGGACGTGTGTAATAAGCAAAGCTGAGTGGGTTATTCAGTCCAGGATGATGTTTGTCTGAGGAATAGCAAGCTGTTAAATCAGATCATCAGTTTGTGTGAAAAGTGTGAAACTCTCTCTCTGGAGATGAGATTGTTTCTCAGGCAAATTTAGTTTTAAAACCTCTCCATTCTCATTGGGTCTCCAACACACACCTTTACATACTGACAGTGGCGGCCAGTGATTGGCTGACTAAGTGGGGCGGGTCATGACAGACACAGAGATCATAGAGTGACGCCCCGTACCCACATGCACACGCGCGCTGCTGCGCTTCACTTCCGCTCCCATGTTAACGAATGCCGCGGATCCCACCGGCCGCGGGCGCGGACGGCTCGTGGACGTGGAGCCCGCGTGTGTCCGCGTGCGCACCTCATAGAAATACATTGTCTATGCACAATATCTGCATCATATCACCACATATGAATGTTTTTCAACCTACTAATAGTTTTTCTAGTGTTATTAATTATTTTAATACATATTTTATTTTAATATAGGCCATAATTAAAAAGGGAACAGAGACAATCACCAATATGCACAAACAACAGGGCTTTGGTCTTTTTAACTGCTACAGTTGTAGTGGTATTTATTTTAGTGCCGGAGCAGTCAATCAAATATGACTCATCACGTCTCTGTGCTCTCTTTTGCCATCTACTGACCATGACTACAATGTTCGTTTGAATGGGGTTAAATGAGAATGGCCAGGGCGTTCTGTCCAGCGCCCCAAATGCTATCATAGACCTCAAGCTAAAGTGCAGTCCTTCCAACAACCGCTATGTGACAATGCATGAGGGTGTACGACTCGGCGCCCCAGAGCAACAGAGACGGTAATGAAGTCCACAAACCAACCAAAGCCAATTATTCAACATACATGTATTGACTAGAACACATTTATATGAATTATAAATACAATCTATGAAATGTGTTCAGATCAAAAAACAAATATATATATATATATATATATATATATATATATTTTTTTTTTTTTTCTCCATCCAGTCAAGTGGGGCGCCGCCCCTAGCGCCCCTATGGACGAGCCGCCACTTCATACTGAACTTTACAGACAAAACTAGGCCAAAACCTGTCAGACAGGAAAGTTCAAGAAGAAAATATTCTTGGTTTATACACATCTAGAAAAGGAGGAGGACATGAAAGACTGTCACTAAATCAAACAGGAAGAGAGGAATAGAGGGCATAGAAAGAAAAGGATGAAAGGAGTGTGAAAGGAAACATGGTCCCAGGTTGACAGTGTCAGTCAGAGGTCACAGCTTGTCAACAGAATAGCTGGTTCAGCATCACAGATGAAGCAGCAATGAAGACCTCTGAGGACCCATTCCTACCACAACATCTGTTCATCCCTTTATTATTGTTCTCTCATCCTTCATCCGTCTTAATAAACATCATCTGCACAGAGTTGAAAATATTGTCCTGGCCTAACAAACTTAGTAGCTGTTCATGGATTGATTTTGCATGTTTGGTTAATAATCTAAATGCTTTAGGGTGTTATCTAAATTAGTATGATTAGAAAACAGTCAGCAAATGAAATGTGTTGCTCTCACTTCCTCTATTAGAAAACAGCTTCTAACATTGTACATCAACAGGGAGGATTGCTTCGACTATAATTACTCTTAAGGTTTGTAATTTTATAAATTCTAGGAAATCTGAAATGATTGACATGCTTAAATAAATATGCATTAAGGCTGCAATTACTTTTTTAGCATAATTTGCATATTGCACTGGTTACAGTGTTGCTTACTGACTTCAGTTTGTGTGATTGAAATGAAAAGGCATGAAGATGCTGTTGGAAGGCATTATTATGACTGAAATGTTGGCATTTATAACAGATTTAATTACATTTAATCTGATCTGATTTGTAGTTACAGATCAGCATGCCTGTTATCACACAAGCCTCAGCAGCAACTGTCAGTCAAATGTAACAGAAGCAGATTGTGTCCTTTAGCTCAGTGATCAAACTGATGAAGTGAACTGTGTTGTTCTCTCCTCCTCCCCAGAGAGCTGCTCTGACTCCACAGGAGTTTGTGTCTGTGTGTGTGTGTGTGTGTGTGTGTGTGTGTGTGTGTGTGTGTGTGTGTGTGTGTGTGTGTGTGTGTGTGTGTGTGTGTGTGTGTGTGTGTGTGTGTGTGTGTGTGTGTGTGTGTGTGTAATTCTCCTCCTCTCCTCCAGTTTATTTCTCCCCAGAGAGCTGCCTCCTGACTGCTCTCCTCATGACTGCCAGAGGAGGGATGTGTGTGTAGTAGTCGTGTAGATCAGTAGCCTCAGTGAATCATTTTGTCTTTCCCTGTTTTATTTGTTTGTTTTATTTACATTATTTTTTTATGCTTCAAGTGTAGAGTTCCAGTGTTCACTTTAAAATGTTAAAAAAAAAGAAATCACATCTCTTCACCTTTAAGCTGATTGATTTGAAGTGATAGTTTTCAGTGATTTCATTTGATCATCAGGTAATAAGCTGTAGAGTTTTTGTTGAATTCCCTGGTGCTGTCCTACATCACTGTAGCGACTGTTCACCCATGGGACTTATTTATTTTTTACCAGATAAGAAGAGAAAGAACAATTGGCTTCCATCTTATTTTCCCTCCTTATAATCTGGGATATAAATCAGACACAGAAATGATCCTGTCAGATTCCCTTCCTGGTTTATAACATCAGCTTCACATATTTTCTTTCTACTGCAAACACATTAGGAGCCACAAGAACGTTCTAGCTGTAATTATGAAAAAGACAGAAATGAGATGAAATTTTCTCTCTCTCTCTCACTCACTCTCTCATCATCACCCTGAGGAGATAATAACTTGTGAAATCATGTGGAAACACAATTTTATGAAACTGTGATGCATCACAGAAAGCAGAATTATCTGTCTCACCAAAATACACCATGCTTCATGGAGCAAAGAGAAGCGATCATATAACTGTGTGTCTGTGTCTACCTCTACCTCTATGACTCTGTATCTGTGTATATCTTCTGTGTGACTGATTTAAGATTATACTTCACAAACTAAAACACATCAGCATAATTCGTTTCACACTGTTAATGTGAAACAAATTATAAGTGGCTGAAATAACACCCTGGCAAGCTTTTCAGTGCTGATGAGTCCAGCTATTCATGTCAGAATTTTAGAATGTTTGTGTGAGTTTTGTCATTTTTGTTCAGAAAGTGATTTGTTTTATAATGCTGTTGAATACACTTCAATCACAGCAGTGTCCCCGTAATTTGTTCCTCAGAGTTGTACAGAGATTAAACTGCGTTGCATCTTCTTTGTCAGAACAAGGTTAAGAGGCCTTTTGATGAGTGTTTGTCCCCTGATTGCTGGTAGAAATGGCTGTCAAGTGTTGTTGCATTCCCTTCCATCCACAACAAGCTCTCTCTCCCACACGAAAACCTCCAAGTGGAACGGATGTTTTGAAGGACACACTTTCAAGTGGAAAAAGGCTCCAGCATTCATCAGCCTGTTGGCTTGTTTAGCCCAGAGCAGTTTGAAGAATCAGAATCCACAACTCTGCTTGTTAAGACTGTTGACAGTCTTCTTCAGCTGTCGTACAGTCCACACTGTTTGTCATAATCTGGATTGTAAAAACCTCCCAGCTTCAGTAAATAGATCTCTAACCTCCAACACTTTATTCAGCGACAGGCGACTAACCCTAACCTAACCCAAACAGAGAGGAAAAGTCTATCACACACTCTGAAATGGAGGGAAAAATTAGATCACTCCTAACTGAATCTTTAAGGCATGACCAGGCTGCCTTATAAAGACATTAATAATGAATGTACATCTTCTCGAAGCTTAAAACCCTGTACAGGAAATGTCCATCAGCTCTTTGAGAGGGAGGACTCTGTGTTCTTCAGGTCATTTTGATGCTGGAGAAAAGTAGGAAGGAATCAAAGAAGATTCAGATCAAACCAGGAAATATTATATAAGGATCCCCATAGTTCAAACTGTAAATTGTAACGGAACCATATACTTTTACAGAAAATACATTTCAATCAGTTGCATGACAGGTAATGTTCCAGTCTTGCTCCTCAGATCTTGATATGCATATGAAGGCTTAGACATAGTTATGAATACATTTCAAATGACATGCCATGTAATATGTTGATGGAGAAAAGCTGGCATTCAATTTTGAGAGCATAGAATTAAGATCATCATTGTAATCAAAGTTTTAGTGGCACTGATTTTATTAGTAATGACATTGACTTTCTGTTTTTATTCCAAGGGATGTTTATATGACAAATGATAATGATCAGACACCATCAGCGGTGAATCTTAATACCCACCTAGACTCCACACAGTTGGTTGATTATTGACAGCAGTCTTGTCAGTTAATATGCGTGTCACTCATGAATCACATTAAACAGAAAACCAGTCAAATGTTGCAGATAATCACATCATTAGAACCTGAAATTAAACGGGAGACTTTATCAAGGTTTAAGTCAGTTATAATTTCCTCAAACACTATTAATATTTGTTTTTCTGATCTGATAGTATCTTGCCTATCAATCTCCCCAATGTTTTCTCATTCAGTGTCAGATGAGTCATTTGAAATGCATCACTTACTTTCTTCAGTTGGATTACACTGGCATCAATCAGCACAAAGCTTCAGATGATGGAATTTAACAAGAAATTAAATGTATTTATTATGATTTGTTTTTCTCCTAGTTAATCTTCCCATTTACCACTTGGTTTTCATAACACTCAATTCTAAATCAACATACATTTCAGACATCAATCTGGTCTTCCCAGGTCAGTTTTTCAGTTCAGTCTCTTTGGCCTGCTGCCAGTCTCATTGTCACTGCTCCACTGTTCCAGGCTGCAGGTGTCCAAACAGCCTTAATTAGCTTCAGCCTGTCTAGGATGCAGGGAGAACCAGCCTACCAGACTCACATCCAGCCAACTCCTCAACCACAGTTTCCCTGAGTGATCCTAGTCGGAAGAATGAGAGTCACAAATGTAACTACAATTCTATGAATTCTGGATGACTTTAGCACTGGATCTTCTCCATCTTGTGCATGTGCAGGTTGAGTCATTATACCAAAAAAGTCACCTGTGAGAATATTTCTGCCAAGATTCTGACTGACAGAGAACTCTGGCGGTCAGCCGTAGTTACTAACCGTAGTTGTTCTATTTCATTTTTTCTGACCGCCAGAGGCGATGTTTTAGCACTGGATGACTCATACCAACAAGGTCACAAGGAAGCATTTACACATACCATGCTAGGAGGCTGAAGGTGCTGGCAAAACAGCTACTGCAAAAGCATGGGCAGTGGCAACATTGACCCTGTAGCAACGGGCAAAGGTGCATGGCGAAGCCCAGATAGTAGCAGCACAAATTCATTTTTGCGGCACTCCTTTCAAGACCGCCCATGGCGTAGATATACTCCTAGTAGAATGGCAGTTAATGGGCACAGGTAGCCCCTGTGATCTCTGAGCATTCAATGTCATATAAACAATGACAGTGCATCTGGGGGGTCAAATGTTGCTAGCTTGGTTGAAATGAGAGGGAGTCAGCCTTTTTGGAAAAAAATATGGATTTGGCCAGAGTACAACCCCTGAACCATCTGCATTTCAGCACATACATGTCTGGCTTACTGACAAGACGTGGAGCTCACCCACCCATTTTGCCGAAACAACGGCCAGTAGGAACGCTCTCTTTCCAGACAACCACTTCAGTCCAGACTGCCTCAATGGCTCAAATGGGGGCTGACATGACATTAAAGTATCGGTATCGGAACAGATTAATCTGCTGGTCCAAGTACCTAGGAGCCAGAATGGTGCCGATCCGATACTTACAGATCGGAGCACCTCTAGCTCAATAGCCCAGCACATTTATGTGCTCCTACGTTTGCTGTGCATTCCGTTGGCCTCTGGCAGCCCTAACCTTAAAAGACCTGAAGACCTTCCTCTTCAGCCAGGCCTTTGGACCCAGCTGCTGAATTGTGGTCCTCTGCTTTTTTGCCTTTTTGTCTTTTGTTTGTCGTATTGTTTTTCACCTTATCTAGTTCTTATCTAGTTATCTCTCTTCTATTGTTAAGTGCCTTGGGTACCTTGAAAGGTGTCATGGTCCTAGCCCTATCCCCTGAGTTTCCTCGTGTTTTTACCTCCCCTGTTTGTCTCTGTCTGTCTCGTGTGGTTGTGTGTGTGTGTCCTGGGCGTGGCTTGCTCGCCCAGCCCTACCTCTCCTCCACACCTGGCTTCCATCACCCATCAAGACCCTGCAGCATAAAACCCCCGGCTTCCCATCCACTCATCGCCAGATCGTTTTGCTATCTCCCGTGGTAGAAACCCTCTTGGTCCTTTGGTATTTTCTAAGACTCGAATCCTTGTGGTGTTACATGTTTAACTGTTTGTCTCTTGTCTCCAGTGTTCCCCGGTGTGCCTCCTTCCTCGTGTCTCCTCGCCTGCCTGCTCCCGCCCCAGCCTGCTCCCCGGTTCCCAGTCCTCCCTCTGGTCTCTCCCGTCCCTGCCTCACCTACCTGCTCCCCTCCAACCTGCCTCCTCTGCCCCGGCCTCACCACTACACCCCTCCGCACCCACTTCCATTAAAATCCTCCTTTTTCCTTACTCCTGTCTCCGTGGTCTGCGTTTGGGTCCAGGCCCTACTGACTCCCTAACATAACGATCTGGCCAACATGGACCCAGCAGACTGCGGGGCCCTGAAGCAAGCCATCACCCACCAGGGCCAACGCCTGGGCCAGCACGAGCAGGCCCTCCAACAGATCATGGGGCAGCTCCAGGAGATCTCCTCCTCGCTGACTGCTCTCCGCCCGGGCCCCGGTGGCGTTCCGGATCCTTCACCACCTCCAGCGGCAACTCCCCCGGACCCTCCTACCTCCGCGGAGCCACACGTACCACACCCCGCCAAGTATTCCGGCAACCCGGACACCTGCCGTGAGTTTCTGACACAGTGCCAATTGACTTTTGAAGCCCAACCTTCCCGCTACAGTAGGGAAGCGGCGAGGATCGCCTTTATTGTAAATTTGTTAGAGGGCTCCCCCCTTAGTGTGTACAATGCTCTCTACGAACAGGGCTCTTCCCTAGCCCAGTCATTTTCCGCATTTTCCGGGGAGCTTAAACGACTGTATGACTTCCCCATTAGGGGCCCGCAAGCGGGGCAACATCTGCTTACGTTAAGACAGGGAAAACTCACCGTCCGGGAGTACGTGGGGAGATTCCGCAGCCTGTCCGTGGAGTCGGGCTGGAACGACGCCGCTCTCCTCTCCGCGTTCCAGAGCGGGCTCCAGCAGGACGTTGGGCGAGAGGTGGCGCTCCGGGGGGATGTTGGGACCCTGGACGAGGCGGTCCAGCTCGCGATCCGGGTGTCCGATCTGGAGGCGCAATGGCAGGTCAAGCCCAGCCCTCCCCGGGGTTCGGTTCGGTTTCCGGGAGGAAACAGCGTTACCAGCCCTGCCTCCACCGCTGACCCCGAACCCATGCAGCTGGGACGGACTCGCCTCTCTCCAGCGGAGCGCCGCCGGAGGATGGACTCGGGAGCCTGCCTCTACTGCGGCCAGGAGGGCCACTTCCTCTCCGGTTGTCCACTCCGGCCAAAAGGGGAGGCTCGTCGGTGACTGCGGGGTCCCTGACGAGCCAAACCACCGCCCGTTCCTCAGCCCCGCAGTCCGGCGTTCACCTCAACGCCTCCCTCCTCTGGTCTCAGGAAGAGCTCCCGGTACGAGCGCTGGTGGACTCCGGCGCGGACGCCAGCTTCATTGATGCCGCGCTGGTTTCCCAGGCTGGGATCCCCACCGAGCCACTCTCATCGCCACTTGCGGTGAACGCGCTGGACGGAAGACTCCTGGCCCGCGTCACCCATCGTTCGGCGCCCCTCACCCTGATGACGTCGGGGAACCACCGGGAGACGATCCGGTTCCACGTCATCCCCTCCTCTCACGCTCCGGTGGTGTTGGGCCGGCCCTGGTTGTCGCTCCACAATCCCCACATAGACTGGTCCTCCGGCTCCGTAGTGAGTTGGAGTGTTTTCTGCCACTCCCACTGCCTCCTGTCGGCCCCTGCCCCGAGGGAGTCCAGCCGCTGTCCCGGTCCCGAGCCTCCCGACCTTTCCTCCGTTCCCTCCGTGTATCACGACATCACTGAGGTTTTTAGCAAACAGCGAGCCCTTTCCCTGCCTCCTCACCGTCCCTACGACTGCGCTATTGACCTACTCCCCGGAGCCCCGCTGCCCACCAGTCGTCTGTACAATCTGTCGCGGTTGGAGAGAGAAGCCATGGAAACTTACATCCACGACTCCCTGGCGGCAGGCCTGATCCGGCCCTCCTCTTCTCCTGTCGGCGCCGGCTTTTTCTTTGTCGAAAAGAAGGACCGCGCCCTGCGCCCCTGCATCGATTTCCGAGGACTTAACAACATCACGGTAAAAAATAAATATCCCCTGCCCCTGATCGACCCCGCCTTCGAGCCTCTCCAACACGCCACGGTGTTTTCCAAACTGGACCTCCGCAACGCCTACCACCTGGTCCGGATCCGCGAGGGCGATGAGTGGAAGACTGCCTTCAACACCGCGCTTGGCCACTTTGAGTATTTGGTCATGCCCTTCGGCCTCACCAACGCACCGGCAGTCTTCCAGGCGCTCATCAACGATGTCCTCAGGGACATGCTCAATAGGTTTGTGTTTGTGTACATTGATGACATTTTAATTTTTTCCCGTGACCTGAACGAACACACCCAGCATGTGAGGTTAGTGCTCCGCCGACTTCTGGAAAACAAGTTATTTGTGAAAGCGGAAAAATGTGAGTTCCATGTGCCTTCAGTGAGCTTCCTGGGGTACATTATCGAGCAGGGCCAGGTGAAGACTGACCCGGCTAAGGTCCAGGCCGTGGCGGACTGGCCGACACCTGCCTCCCGGAAGCAGCTCCAACAGTTCCTCGGGTTCGCCAACTTTTATCGCCGGTTCATCCGGGACTTCAGCAGAGTCGCCGCCCCACTGACTCGACTCACCTCCACCCTCTCCCCGTTCGGCTGGACCCCGGAGGCAGATGCTGCCTTTACCCGCCTCAAACACCTGTTTACCTCCGCCCCGGTTCTCCGACATCCTGACCCGGCCAGGCAGTTCGTGGTAGAGGTGGACGCCTCGGATTCCGGAGTAGGGGCGGTCCTGTCTCAACGGTCCTCCGAGGACCAAAAACTGCACCCCTGTGCATTCTTCTCCCGACGTCTCTCACCGGCAGAACGCAACTACGACGTGGGGAATCGTGAGCTCCTGGCAGTGGTCCTTGCCCTGGAGGAATGGAGGCACTGGTTGGAGGGGGCGGAGTTACCGTTTGTGGTCTGGACCGACCACAAAAACCTGTCCTATCTCCGCTCCGCTAAGAGACTCAACTCCCGGCAAGCACGATGGGCTCTGTTCCTGGGGAGGTTCAACCTCACCCTCACCTATCGCCCAGGCACCCGCAATGTCAAGCCGGATGCCCTCTCCCGCCAGTGGACCTCTGAAAGGACCGCGCCGGAGTCCGAGAACATCCTTCCCCCGTCGTGCGTTGTGGGCGCAGCCACCTGGGAGGTCGAGGGCCTCGTCCGGGAAGCCCAACGGAACCACCCTGACCCAGGTAACGGCCCCACTAATCGCCTCTTTGTGCCCGACTCCGCCAGGTCCCAGGTCCTCCTATGGGGCCACGCCTCCAGGCTCACCTGCCATCCCGGCGCCGCCCGCACCCTTGCGTTCGTCCAAAGAAGCTTCTGGTGGCCGTCCATGGCTCGGGACACCAAGGCTTTCGTCTCCGCCTGCGCCGTCTGCGCCCGCAGCAAGTCCTCTCACCGGCCTCCTGCCGGTCTCCTCCTTCCACTATCCACCCCCAGCCGCCCATGGTCCCATGTTGCCGTGGACTTCGTCACGGGCCTGCCTCCCTCGGACGGCAACACTACCATCCTCACCGTCGTCGACCGCTTCTCCAAGGCAGTGCATTTCATTGCTCTCCCCAAGCTTCCCTCCGCCAA
The DNA here is from genome assembly GCA_034670385.1 of Hoplostethus mediterraneus. Classification (NCBI taxonomy): domain Eukaryota; kingdom Metazoa; phylum Chordata; class Actinopteri; order Trachichthyiformes; family Trachichthyidae; genus Hoplostethus; species Hoplostethus mediterraneus. The sequence goes on along the minus strand of JAXDDW010000010.1, from coordinate 3,416,838 downwards.
AGAGACTGCGGACCTCCTGGTGCTGCATGTGTTCCGTCTCCACGGGATCCCACTGGACATTGTTTCCGACCGGGGTCCGCAGTTCTCCTCCCAAGTCTGGAAAGCCTTCTGCCAGGCTCTGGGCGCCACCGTCAGCCTCTCCTCCGGCTACCACCCCCAGTCGAACGGGCAGACTGAACGGGCCAATCAGGACCTAGAGACGGCTCTCCGCTGCATCACGGCTCGACACCCTTCCTCCTGGAGCTCTCACCTGCCGTGGGTGGAGTATGCCCACAACTCCCTAACCAGCGCGGGCACAGGTATGTCTCCATTCCAAGCCTCACTAGGCTACCAACCCCCTCTGTTTCCCACCCAGGAGGAGGAGCTGGCGGTACCATCCGTCCAGGCCCACCTCCGACGATGCCGCCGGGTGTGGAGGACCGCACGGGCGGCCCTAATCCGCTCGACCGCCCGCAATCAGCGCCTGGCTGACCGCCGCCGGATCCCTGCACCCGCGTATCGACCTGGGCAGGAAGTATGGCTCTCCTCCCGGGACCTGCCATTACAAGTAGAGTCCCGGAAGTTGGCCCCCCGTTACGTGGGTCCCTTCGTGATCGAGAAAATCATAAACCCCGCTGCAGTAAGGCTCAAGCTCCCGTCATCCCTCAAGGTACACCCCACATTCCACGTTTCACTCCTCAAACCGGTTTCCTCCAGCCCTTTATGCCCTCCTGCCGACCACCCTCCACCCCCCCGGATCATCGACAACCACCCAGCATACACCGTTAAGAAGATTATGGACATTCGCCGTCGAGGTCGGGGCTTCCAGTACCTGGTGGACTGGGAGGGCTACGGCCCGGAGGAGCGCAGCTGGATCCCCCGCCGCAACATCCTAGACCCCTCCCTCATCCGCGACTTCCACCGGGAGCATCCCAACAAGCCCGGTGGGGCGCCCAGAGGCGCCCGTTGAGGGGGGGGTACTGTCATGGTCCTAGCCCTATCCCCTGAGTTTCCTCGTGTTTTTACCTCCCCTGTTTGTCTCTGTCTGTCTCGTGTGGTTGTGTGTGTGTGTCCTGGGCGTGGCTTGCTCGCCCAGCCCTACCTCTCCTCCACACCTGGCTTCCATCACCCATCAAGACCCTGCAGCATAAAACCCCCGGCTTCCCATCCACTCATCGCCAGATCGTTTTGCTATCTCCCGTGGTAGAAACCCTCTTGGTCCTTTGGTATTTTCTAAGACTCGAATCCTTGTGGTGTTACATGTTTAACTGTTTGTCTCTTGTCTCCAGTGTTCCCCGGTGTGCCTCCTTCCTCGTGTCTCCTCGCCTGCCTGCTCCCGCCCCAGCCTGCTCCCCGGTTCCCAGTCCTCCCTCTGGTCTCTCCCGTCCCTGCCTCACCTACCTGCTCCCCTCCAACCTGCCTCCTCTGCCCCGGCCTCACCACTACACCCCTCCGCACCCACTTCCATTAAAATCCTCCTTTTTCCTTACTCCTGTCTCCGTGGTCTGCGTTTGGGTCCAGGCCCTACTGACTCCCTAACAAAAGGCGCTCTAAAAATGAAAGTTATTATTATTATTATTATTAATTATGTTTTTACTAATGTTTACTAATGTTTTTAATGAACATTTGAGTTATGTAAATTTTATTCATGTACTGTATTTGACTGGGAACAGATTATTTTGAAGCAACGCCTTGGGGAAGTAGCAGGGGTTTTGGTGTCAGTTATCACATGTCTGCAAATTGATTACCTCTTACCAAATTACCTCTATAGAAATTGTGTGCTAAAAGACATCAAGCTGGGTGAAAAAAAAAAAAAAGTTATTTTCACAATGTCACAATTTCCATTTGGATCCAAGCTTATTGTTGGCAGTGACTTTTAGAATCTACTCTGTCTATTGACTACATGACTATTGATCGCTATAGTAGTATTACAGCCACACTATCTTTAGAGACAAGTTATGTTTGATTATGATGTTCGATTCAATGCAGTATTCAATGAACAGTGGCATCATTGTTGGACACTACAGGGACAAACTTAACCTAAAGCATGACTCTTCACCTAGTCCTAACTTTACTGACCTGCTACTAACTGAGCACCATAGTTGTCATCCTAGACAGATCGTTGTTATTGTGCAGGATCGTGTCTTTGTGCAGGATCTGTGACACCACAATTTACTGTTGAGCCCTCTGGAGGTGTTGTGGGCCAAATTCAAGGCAACACAGTCATAGGAGGCGACCACCTGATGACAAATCGCAAACCTGGTCATCCCAACAGTTTTCATCTAATATTTCTCTGTCTACTCTGTCTAATTTGATATCACAAGGCCTAGTTATATATCCTGTGCAACATATCCTATCTAATATCTGAAATGCCAATATACAATATTCAATAATTATTAGCATTATGTGAAACCTGAGATAGTACCTGGCAGTTGTTTCCATTGTAATTGCCTGAAACTATTTATTGAAACCAGGTATTGGACTGTGAGCATACTGCAGTTCTACCAAATGTGTCTCTGGTAATGAACATTGGACAGACTATGTTCCATTCAGTTAAATTGTTATTAAAAAGTGACCATTCATTATGTGACCTACAACTGAATGGAAATGGACTCAAATAGTCTGTTGTGTTCAGCACCATTTAATAGTGTGTGTATTTCAGTGTTTGTGTGTATACACATGTGCATATGTGTCTGTTTGCATGTGTGTGTACCATGTGATTATGCAAAGCTTGAATAAGATCTGATCCTAAGCTGGGTGTTGACTGATTTTGGCCATGGCAGCTGAAATGAGATTAACATTAGACATCAAAGCCAACCAGTTGATCTTTCCTCACAGTTTGTAGGATAAATAAAACATCTTTAGAGACAGGAGATCTCACACCACAGGCACATGTGAACATAACAAAGTGATTCACTCATCTTGTAACATGTGAAGAGCTGTGTTCTGAGTAAAGAATTAAGATTACAGTTTAGAGTCCTGATGAAAATCCAGGTGGAAGGGTGTGAGTCAGTGTATTTTTGTGTATGTAAACAACTTCTATTGTATCAAAGCATGACTTGTGGCCATTTATCTATGTAGGATGATGTGATTTCATGTCTGCCTGCACCCATGCATACACACCTCTGTCTCTGCTTGTGTGTGTGTTGATGACATCAGAGGTAGCTTGTTTATTCTGGTAGCTTGTTTATTCTGGTGTGTTTCCTCCACCATGGGATTGTTGAAGCAGCTCTCCTGACATTAGTCCAGCTACCTTGGTTGGAGCAGGTCTGTTTTTTATCCTGCGTATCTCCACGCTTGTCTGATCCTATTAGACCACAACATGTCTGCCATGCTGATCAACACTGTAGCCCAGCAGATGGTGAGCTGATGACCGTTCATAATGGAGAAAATGAACATTAAATCATCTGATAATAGAAATTAGATTGGCTTTTACTTCTATCCAGGGAGCCTACACACTCTGTGCTGTATGTGTTCACATTGTGGGCTGTGAGGTTTGGACTTACATGGTTTCCCCTGAATATAGCAGATCAGTTCTCTTCAAAGTGCAGTATTATGTAGGCCAGTACCCTCCGGTCCACAGTTTAAATGAAGGACACATCCACTGGTCTGCTCACATGATGTGAACTTTCTGACACTATCTAGTCAGTCTTTCTTCTCTTGGTCAGCCAGTGGGATGATGCCTGTCCCCTCAGTGTCCAGTCCTTGGTCCTTTCCTCCCATATCTTTCCATGTTGTCCTATAGATGATCCAAAACTGGAGGGCTAGAGCTGTTCTCTTGTGTCTAGTCAGTGGTTGGACTCCCCAGATAGAGCAAACAGAGACAAACTAACCTCCATCTTTTACCCTCCAAAGCAGGACAAGGTTTCACATCTCCTTCAGCCATGTCATTGTCACTGTCCAGCTCCTCTGCTTACACTGATGAAGAGACCAGAGCTAGTTGATATGTACTCCAAGTTTTGGACCTGATATTTAGTTAATGTTTCCAGATGTGAAAAATTGTATTGTGAAAAAGTATTTGTCCTCATCATAATCATTCCTCATTCATGCATTTTTCTGAAAAATGTACACAGATGGGGTATTATGATTAGGCTATTTTTTAATCAGTTTCTGTTTTAGTGGTGATGATTATCTTTGTCAATGCCAGGCATCTATTGATGTAACAGTGGTGATGTAGTCATTCATCTTGATCTCATCTTCCTCCTCCTTTTCCTCCACTTCCTTCTCTTCTTCTATCATCTGATCCTTTGTTTCTTGCTCTTCTCTCACTGAATGGTGAATGATAGACATTATATTGTCTATATTTTACAAGTCTTAACAACATTCTTTTGGTTTTGCAGGAAATAATGTAGTAATGAGTAAGTAAATCTGATAATGCAGCTGGTTGATGCATAGTTCAGGTAGCCCAAAGGTCAGGCTAGCACGTTTATGACCAGAAGGTCACTGGTTTTAATCCCTTTACCAGATGAGATTATTAGGATGGGGAAGTACAACCAGACACAAAAACATATTTGCATGGATCATAATGAATTATCATTGATGTTTAACAGTCTGTACTGGTACAGCTGTTTGAGAAAAATCTACATTCTGCCTCACCCAAACCCAGTGTGTTTCAATGCCGTCTGTTTCATCACAGTAGAATGGAGACTCATCATTGGTAAATCACTGGTGGTGAAAACCACACATCCTCTATGTCTCTCTTTTGATGCTACAATTACATATCGAGACTGTGGAAGAATTTACGTATGTTACCTTAGGTATCTTGATTTGTTTACTGTTATCCCCTATATTTGTTATCCCCTATATTTCTTTAGATGCTGCTCTTTCTTAGGCCTTAGCATGTTGAGTCACACAGGGTGAGGCGCCGAGGTGTCTGGGTGCATGTCTTGTCAATAGTGGCATATCATATGTTGGGAGGACAGGCTGTGCCTAATCTATCTGTTGGGAGAACGACTGGTGCCTGGTAATGCAGGCCACAAGTCAGGTCAGATCATAACATGGTTCGCCCAAGAGCCGGTACCATCCAGAAAGCCTCCCCCATTACTTCCTTAAGCCACGTGTACCCAGATAGTTGCTCCGTGCAACCTTGTGACCTCACTGGTTGCGTCAATGCTTTTCGTCAGCTTTTAGTCCTTCCCCTAGTAGATAGCGCTTTTGCATATTCATCCCTTTATTGTTTCCTTTAACTATATAAACTTTGCCCTGATGCTTCTATGGCAGAGATCCGTATGCTTTACCCATGTATGCGTATCTCTCCTGAGCGCTCAGTATTGTATTATATAGGATTGTATTGTATTGTATTGTATTGTCTTCTTTGTGCTAATAAATGTGCTCATGTAATTCATGATTGATTTAAAAGGACTTCTGTCTCGATCTAAGTTTATTCAACAGAGACTTAACTAGTTCCTCCAGCTATCAACCACTCAGTCCATTGATTACAGAGGACAAAGAGGGAAAAGAGAGGGGAGGAGAGGACTAGAGGCTCTGTCAGTCACGGTTTTTGTCTACTATTGACTGTGTGTGAATTGGATTCAGCCCAGACTTTCAACAAGGATATATTGGGATATATGAAAGATGTGTACAAAGGTACCTTAGCGCAGTAAAGTGATTTATAGTGTACTATGTGCAATGTGGGGAAGCATGGGAGATGTACGGTATGCAATAGGAAGGAAGAATTGAGGTAACAAAGAGAGGACAGATAACCAGCAACAGTGAGTAAAGCAGTGGTAGACAGAGAGATAAAAGCAACAATGTTTAGTCCAGTGATGAATTGTAGAGTCTGATGGCGGTGGGCAAGAAGGACCTCCGATGCCACTCTGTGGTACAGCGAGACAGGATGAGTCTTCAAGAAGTAAAGAGCAGGACAGATGCCATGTTGTTCTGTCCCACCAGATAGAGGGAACCATAGCCTGTTCATCACAGTGTGTTGGTTCTTTATGGGACCGCATTAGATGAGGAGACGGGTGATGCTCTGATGCTGTGGACGCCACTATGGAGCTGGTAGACTGGACTAAGACCACTATGGGATTGGTGGACTCGACTAAGACCATTATGAGACTGGTGGACTGGACTAATACCATCAGTACTGGACTAATGCCATCATGGGACTGGTGTCCTCGACTGAGACCATTATGTGACTGGCAGACTGAACTAAGGCCATTATGGGACTGGTGTACTGGACTAAGACCATTATGTGACTGGCAGACTGAACTAAGGCCATTATGGGACTGGTGTACTGGACTAAGACCATTATGTGACTGGTAGACTGGACTGAGACCATTATGGGACTGGTGTATTGGACTAAGACAATTATGTAGATGGTGGACTGGACTAAGACCATTATGGTACTGGACTAAGACCATTATGTAGCTTGTGGACTAGACTAAGACCATTATGGTACTGGACTATGACCATTATGAGACTGGTGGACTGGACTAAGATCATCATGGGACTGGTTTACTGGACTAAGACCATTGTGGAAATGGTGTACTGGACGAAGAACATTATGGGACTGGTGGACTGGACTAAGACCATCAGGAAAGAGAGAAGAGATAGCTTTCAGTCGAGAGTATTTCTACACCTTTTCCTCTCTGCTCTTGACAGGTTTCAAAGGAGAGTTTTTCCACCACGAATGCTGAGTCACCATTGGGTTTTTGTATAAAATGTGTTCTTTTCTCTCTTTCTCTCTCTTTCTTGTCCTTTCTTTCTCTCTCACATATACACATACATTTTCATTGTGAAGTATTCATCTTCTCTCTGTTGTCAGTGTAGATTAGTATGTAGTATCTTTCTAGCTACACACTTGTTGTTCATCTTGCTGCAACAGATTGGGGATACAACTGGTCCATACAGAATAAATGTGACCAAGCCATGACCCTCTTAGGCCACATACAATTACAGGATTAGCAACATGATCTTGTATTGCCCCGTTGACTTGACTATTGTCCTGTTGTGTGGTCAAGTGCAGATAAAAAGGACTTGCGTAAATTACAAATTGTCCAAAATAAAGTGGCTCGCCTTGCCCTTAAGTGTGGAAACAGGACCAATATATATGCATAAATGCCTATCATGGCTTATGGTTGAACAAAGATTGCTTGCTAGTTTGATTGTATTTTTCAGAAATATTTATGTTAACAAAAAACCTAATTGTTTGTATAAATTGATTAATTACACTGGTAACAGACATAACTATTCTACCAGACAGGTAGCAATGAAGCGTTTTACAGTGTTAATGCCTAAATCTAATGCAATGAAGAAGACTGTTATGTATAGAGCTATGTCAGAATGGAACTCCTACAGACATCATAGAAATTAAGAGCAGAAAATATTTCAAAAAATGGCTTAAGAGCAAGCTAAATAATTATTAATGAATTTTCTTAGGCTAGTGTGAGTTTTTCCTTTGATTTTTAAAATTGTCTATTTTTTAAAAATTGTCGATTGTTATTTTCTTTTAATTGTATCATGATTTCTTGAATGTATTTTGTATGTATTTTGTATTGTATTTTGTGTTCAATGTGGACCCCAGAAAGAGTAGCTGTTGCCTTGGGTAATGGCTAATGGGGATCCTAATAAACTAAACTAAACTAAACTATTGCATGACCTAGCGGTCCTTTTATATTGTATTTATATCCATTCTGCAGAAGCCTACGTTGTTTTTTTCTCTTCTATGTCATCCCACTCATCATCAAGCTGTTTAAAATGTATCTGCTACTACGACCAAGGCCTCACCACCTCATCTCAGGCTTGGCAAACAGGCCAGCCGCTGCCATGCCAGGCAGACCTAGCACACACTATCTGAGCCAGGCATGGCACAGATCCTGTCAACCTCTCTTCCTACTAGAGGAATCACCTTATTAGCGTGAAACAGAGCAGACAGAGAGCTGTAGTTGTCAGCAGCTATATTGGGTTGGACTGAAGTAGAACCGCATCCTTTGTTCCATCATCCATTCTCAGTAGTGATTTCAGATATCTTGCCTGTATACTAATGAATTGTCATCTTACTGGGTCTTGCTTTGTTTACTGCAGTGGCTTTAGGATGATTGTGTTCATGTCTGCTGTTTGGTTGCTAATTGTCTTTTTCTCTTTCTGTCTGTTTTTCCTGGATGCTGCCTGCTCTGCTCCATCCTGAACCTTCATCTGTGGATCTTGAAATGCAGGTAAAACATGACTACTTCTTATACTACTTCAGTGTGAGGTTGTATATGCAGGTTTATATGTATGTGCTGTGTGACTGTGTGCATGTTGGCGATGTGTGAGCACACATATCCAGTTGCTTTTGGGCTACCTCTTTTGTGGGTAAGGCACGGGTTAACAGGCCATTATATTCTTCAATCCACTTCCATCATCAAATTCAACCTCTTCTCACATCAAAAGCAACTCTAAAATGTCACCATCCTTGTTGAGGATTATGTGATCACACACTGTGGGTTCAGTCCTGGTAAAAACTGACCTTATTGTGACTAAGCATTTTGCACATTTAACCTCTTTTTGACACCATAAGTAGCATAGTAACTAGTAACTATAGTAAACTACCTGACTAGCTCGTATCCTGATGCTCCTCAGAAGGAGGAGGATCATTATTTACAGGGGATTCGTGATTTATTTTGCCGACAGTTTGATCATCAGCATCTCAGCCAGTCATCCTCTGTGTCCTACATGGATTTCCCCACATATACTTGAATATACAGTGTGATAAATTCACTTTGCAATATACAATCGTTTATCTCATCTGGTATGCACTGTTGTCCAAAACGTATTGTTATTATTTCCACATGTATTACTCATAATAGCAAAATAGCAAACCCCTTTGTGTTGAGTTTGACCAGTTGGAGCTTGTTTGTGTGATTCCAGCTCATGCAGTGATGGCCATATGGTTAGTGTGTGTTTGTGTGATGAACAGTGTTTGTCAGGTTCAGCTGCCTCAGTGGCAGGACTGCACAAAGCATAAAACCAAGGATCATAACCTCAGAATAATGAAAAGGTTTACTCTTTCTTTCTTTATTTCTTTTTCCCAACCCAAAATATCACTTGAACCCATACAAAGCAAATCAAATGAATGAACATATACTACAATGCAATATAACATACTGTAATATAATATGGTGTTGTTTAGTATAACAACACGATAAAAGATATAATCTAGGATAGTGTAATACAGTATCATACATTATAGAATATTATAATATAATATATAACACCATATACATTTTAACACAAAAATAACAGAAAACATAGGCAGGAGAATAAATAAATAATAGTAATAACATAAGATCAAATAATAATATATGAGTTATTTGAAAGATAATATAGCTGGAGATACTGTTCCCATGTAACCTAAATAAGGTTACAGAGTATACAGAATCTTCTCTAGGGGGATACAACTATTCATCTCTGAGAATCACTTTGGATGAATCTGACTTCCATGTCCATTGCAATACACTTTCTAGTGACACCAAGAGCCACCTCTATAAACTTTGTTTGTGAATTGTTCCTGAGATTTGCACTGATATTCGTGATGTTTCCGAAAAGGCAGAGTTCAGTGTCTATAGGGAAAGAAGTTCCTATAATCGTATGCTCCTTATGTAATTTCTCAACGGCAAATAACAGAAAAAATGTTTTGTTTGCGGGTTATATTTTCTCTTCAGTTGTTCAAAAGACATGAGGGCTCCATTCTCATAGCAGTGTTCCAGATATTTTATCTCATTATCGAATAAGATTTTGTTATCAAGAATCATAGGTAGTCATAAGTCTATGGTCTAAAATTGATTTCCAAGACTTTGGCCAACAGACTAGGACAATATTTGCCCAAATTGATCAACAACAGGCTTCATTACGAACTGATCCTCCATCAATAATCTTTGAAGGCGATTTAATCTTATCCATCTGGCAAAATCCAGAGCTGAACCTGGCATTGCTGTGTCACTGGATGCTGAAAAGGCTGGAATGGCCGTACTTGTTTAAGGTGTTAGCTAAAGTTTGGTTTCAGAACCTCACGTATCAACAGGATGAAAACGCTCTATCATAAGCCCCAGGCCAGAATCATTACTAATGGACAGATATACGTAACCTGCTTTCCCCTTGAGTAGATCCAGTAGAGAAGGTTGTCCTCTGTCGCTTGTACTCTTCATCTTGGCCATCAAGCCTTTGGCGGCGGCCATGAGACAAGATCTTTCTTTATTTCTGTGTGTTCACACTTAGTCAATACTGTCACATAGAGTCACGCTGGTCTAAAGGGATTTCTACCTAGTGAGGTGGTTATCAGTATTTCTTAATAGTCTGATGTGCTACATACAATACTACATGCAATCTGTAATCTTATACTGTCCCCCCAATAGCATGTTGTGGACTGATCCACTCCTGTATCATTCCCCTTGTTGAAATAAAAAGTCAATTCTACAGAGAAGAAGGTTTGTAGGTTACAGTAGGTTTGTACTTCTTGACAGCTTCTGGATGAGACCTTCACTGTGCCTGACAGAGCCAGACAGCTTGTAGTGGACATGAGTTGTGTGGTCACCACATTAGCAGCATCTCCAACTATCTCCCTTTCACACCACTTACACAATCCCTGCTTGGTTTCAGACTGGGGAGGAGAGCAGTGTTTGACAGAGCCAGACATGGTCAGAGACACAGTTAGACATGGCTGACATGGAAAACATGGACAACATGGCTGACATGGATAACATGGCTGACATGGACGATATGGCTGACATAAACAACATGGCTGACATGGCTGTCAAATCAAATCAAATCACATTTTATTTGTATAGCCCTTAATCACTGTTACAGTCTCAAAGGGCTTCACAGTGCCCAAAGTGAGAACAATAAATGGTTAGTACACGACATCGCCCAGCCTTGGACCTTCACAGAGGACAAGGAAAAACTCCCACAAAGTCTCTTACGAAAAATGGAAGAAACATTGGGAGGGGCTACTCAGAAAGGGATCCCCCTACCAGGACGGTTGGGTGTGCAATAGATGTCGAGTTTGGGCAAGCGCCGTATACAGAGTGCATACAAGTCAGGCTGGTGGTCAAGGTTTGGAGAGAAGACATGGTCTGACAGCAGATGTGGACAGGAGATGTGAAAGTGGATGAGCTAACAAGTCTGTGGAAGAATTTACGTATGTTACCTTAGGTATCTTGTAGTATATTACTGTTATCCCCTATATTTCTATAATTGCTTCTCCTTCTTAGGCCTTGGCGTATGCACGTGTTGAGTCACACATGGTGAGGCGCCGAGGTGTCTGGGTGCATGTCTTGTCAATAAGTCGCATATCGTAGTTGGGAGGACAGGATGTGCCTAATCTAGCTGTTGGGAGAACGACTAGTGCCTGGCAATGCAGGCCACAGGTCAGGTCAGATCCTAACACAGACTCCCAAGAGCCGGTACTATCCGGAAAGCCTCCCCCATTACCTTTTCAAGCCACGTGTACCCAGATATATGCTTCGTCTAGCCTTGTGACCTCACTAGTTGCGTCAATGCTTTTAGTCCTTCCCCTAGTAGATAGCGTTTTTGCATATTCATCCCCTTTATTGTGTCCTTTAACTATATAAACTTTTCCCTGATGCTCCTAGAGCAGAGATCCGTATGCTTTACCCATGTGTGCGTATCTCTCCTGAGCTCAGTATTGTTTTGTATTGTCTTGTACTCTGTTTTATAATAAATGTGCTCATGTAATTCATGATTGATTTAAAAGGACTTCTGTCTCGATCTAAGTTTATTCAACAAACTGGCGTCAAGTCCCAGTCGCAGTCGTGATATGCGCTGAGTTCGTTCCAATCCATCACGATCTGCGCTTTGGGGGAATCGGGGGCCTGTGCTTGGTACAAAACAAGGTTGTCTGTGGCTTTGGTGACGCAAGATTTAATCAATGCTGTGGTGCACACGCAAACTAAGAGGAGGACAATCACCACAGTGAGTAGCCCTAGCATGAATTTTGCAAAAGACGCTCCCCAGGTGCCGAAAAAGCCAGATAAGCCGGCAAAGGGATCAAACCCGTGCACCTCGTGCAACTGCCTGATGCCTTCCGCGGTCTCGATCTAAGTTTATTCAACAAAGTCTGTAGAGACTCAAAAGGAGAATCCTCAGCAGAACAGTTGAGGTCACTCCATCTCTGTTCAGTCAGTTCAGGAAATGCAGCTGAATCAACAGTTGGATGTGGCTGAGAGAGAGAAGGTGCAGAAAGACGGACTGATATGGGTTGAACCCATGACCTTGAAGTTACAGAAACCAAGGAACACAAGGAAGGATTATCAGTTTGCTCACTAACAGGAAGGTTACAGACAGATCAGCTCTTGCATCTCATTTCTGTTGAGGTTTCAACAGCTCCAACCTGACAGATCTACATTCACACCATGTCAGTGATCCTGTGGCTCTCAACAGATAATCAGGACATGTTGGAGAGACACTAATGTAGATGAACTAGTAACATCTTGACAGAAATACCTGTCAGTTTGACGTATTGTTATCCAATTTGGGAACTTTACAATGAAGATACATGTGTATTTTCACTGTCCTGGGGAAACAAAGGATTTTCATGTTGGGTATCTCACAGATGTTGTGATACACTGGTGTATAAAATCAACCTTATGAAAGGATTATATCATAAACACACACACACACACACACACACACACACACACAGACACATGCACACACAGTCCACTGAGACATTCTGAGTAACAGGAGAAAATCGATGTTCTTCCTCTCTGTTTGTGGTTCAGTGTGTCTCTTCCCAGCAGACACAATACAGCACTGGGGAATGTTGCACTGCTGTCATGTTTACCAAAGACAGAAACTTTTATTTAGACATGCAGCTGCACACACACACTCACTCACTCTCCTATACATCCACCCACCTAGACCATCAACTGTTCATTGAACCAAGTCACTGTCTGTTTTTCCATTTGTCTGTCATCGCTGCATGTGTTGTATGAGTTCAAGCTGTGGTCAACCATGACAGATAACACAGTCACCTTTCCCTGCATGTCAGTGAGGTGCTGGTGTAGACATGTAGACACAGTCAACACAGTCACACACTTTAACACACAGACGTTCAAGATGTCACCAGCAGTGTGGTTTCTGCAGGCTGACAGAGTCCCGCTGTGCCATTTTCTTTATCTTGCTTTCTGTTGACAAATGGAGTTTGTGCATCTTCGTTAGCATATTGTAAGATTGCATCACATTAATCCACATGGTGTTATTTCTCATCACTATGTGTCAGTGTTTTCCATTTTATTTCTTTTTGTAACACTTTCATCCTTGGAAAAGCAGGAAAAGTGACTTCTAGATTGGAAGTGCACGTTTAGAAGAGGAATGGAGTCTGGTGCTCTTAGATAGTGCTCATTGTGTGTGTGTGTGTGTGTGTGTGTGTGTGTGTGTGTGTGTGTGTGTGTATAAGTGATATGGAGTTGGGACAAATTGGGGTTACCAACCTTTTCTGTAAGAGCTGGATTGCCTGAATCATAGGAGTATTTCTATACCACATTAGTAGAGACCCGACACACTGATTGTGTTTAGAGACCAGATATCTTTGAGTCTCTTTGAGTCTCTCTAATACCCTTCTCTTCCTCCTCCTCCCTCTGTCTTGTATAGCTCTGATGGATGTCTTTACAGGTAACCATGGCAGTCTACAGTATATATTTTAACCTCCTGCCAGTGCTGATCACAGCAGAAACCTTTTAACTTTATTAAACTCTCAAAACGTCACCATGCTTTATGCTGGTCACACACATCCAGGGTTTTAACATGGCTGACAATGAGAGGCTTGTATGTTGAAGGATTGTCTGGACTGGGTGAGATAAATATTTATCTTTTTATCTTTCCCTTTCACTCTTTTTCATTCACTCTCAAGCTGCCATTGTCTGCCTTTCTCTTTCTTGCGCTCTCATATGTGGCCGCCTGTTAAATGTAATTGATGATATTAAATACCAATCTCAGTCATCTCTCATGAGCTGTACTGGATGATAATTCAAGGGGCCTTGTGTCTTGCTTTATTCTTAACTAGTAAGAGATACATTTTTGTGACATGGTGGCACCAATTTCATTGTGGAGTGTGTATGGAAAGTGAGATGAGTTCTTCAGAACAGTAATGAGTAAAGATAGTGATATGTACTAAGATTTTCATTTCATTGTCTGTGTATGTGTATGTGCACTGATTTCTATGCTCCTCACTCCTCTCAGCCAGCAAAAAGGTTAAGAGTTGACCTTTGATTTGAATTCAAGTCAGATGCCTTTAATGTTGATAGAACAACACAGAGCACAGACTGGCCTCTGGGAGCTGACATGAAATGAAACCTAATGACATTTCCTCTTTGATCTGAGACACAAAACTCCACTATTACAATTCATCAGCTGGAGAATGAAGTTCAGAATGCATTTATACTGACTACGACAGGGTGGGTTTACTATATGGTCGTGAATTACAAAGAGTCTAGATAGTGTTGAATTTATTTTATCTCTGGACCTTTTCCCATACATGGCTTTGTTGGTGGGATGTGGGACAGGGTCTCTTTAAATAATATTATTAGACCAAACTCAGGAATGTTGCTAATGTAAACATGAAATAAAAGTAGTTCAATTCATATACAGTATATTTGTGACATAATAGTGGTTTTCAATCCTGGTCCTCTTGACCCAGAGTGCTACAGGTTTTCTATTCTACCGGCAGCTCTATGGCAGCTCATTACATTCAGCTTGCATCCTGGGTGTAAAATACAGACAGCTAGAATGATTATACAGTGAAATCTCACAATAGTAACATTAATTTGTGTGTGTGTGTGTCTCGCCTCTTTCAACCTTCTTTGCTTCACTAATTGAAGCTAACACATTACCCTATATGGGACAATGAGCTGTAGGACTGGCCGTATACCTCCACTCTCTCTCTCTCTCCCTCTCTGTCAATGAGCAGCTTGGAGCATAGATTTTAACTGTACTGAAGATGACAAACTAGACAGGAACCATCAGAAAACTCATTCTGCTTCTCTGAAGCGTCTGCGACGGGTAGTTGAGTCTCATGAGCTACATGATGTATAGAGCCAGATGGATGCCCCATCACACTACTTCTTTGGGCTGGAACGCAAGAATGGACAAAGAAAGCTCAGTACAGCACAGATACTCTCCCAGCCAACTGAAGTTTGCAAATATGGTGCAGCTTTTAATAGCTATCTCTTTAAGACAGAACTTGATTTGGAGCTAGCAGCGGCACAGAGCTTCTTTAATGGTCTACCTCAGAACAATTAGGGCTGTATAGCAAAACTTGAGTCAGAGCTGCCCATGGATGAATTGCAAGCTGCTCTGCAGAGTCTCGAGACTGGCAAGGCACCAGGTATTGATGGTCTACTGGTGGACTTTTATAAGTCTTTCTGGCCTGTCATTGGTGAAGATCTGTTTGCTGTTTTGAGGGACAGCCTCACAGAGGATCAGTTGCCACTGTGCTGCAGGAGGGCAGTCCTCACTCTGCTGCCTAAGAAAGGAGACCTGCAGGAGCTGAAGAACTGGAGGCCTGTGTCACTGCTTTACACAAGACTATAAGCTCCTAAAGTGTTGGCTACCAGGCTGAGAGAAGTGATACACTTACTGTGTACCCGGCAGGTTTATCACTGACTATGTTAGTCTAATTGGGGATATTTTGGACGTCTCTAGTTCATTGGGACTTGAAACTGGTCTTATTTCCATAGATCAGGAAAAGGCTTTTGACCGGGTTGAACACCAGCATTTGTGGCAAACCTTAGAAGATTTGGTTTCAGCCCAGGTCTTATAGCTAAGATCCAAGTTCTGTACAGAGAGTGTACTTAGAATTATGCTCCTTTTAAAGTCCAGAGGGGAATCAGGCAGTTTTGCTCTTTGCCTGGAATGCAGTACTCTCTGGCTATAGAGCCCCGCTGCACAAACTGAGGGTATCTGCCTATGCAGAGGACATAATAAACAAAGGGACACATATTTTAGTGGATAACGTTTGGTCTCAAAAGTTAACTGGGGAAAAAGTGAGGCCTTGGTGATTGGAGAGGGGTTAGCTAGTAAGCTCAGTTTACCAGGAGGACTGACCTGGTAAGAGGGGGGTTGACATATTTGGGAGTGTTTGTAGGGGATGAGACTTTTGTACTCAAAAACTTGGAGAACACTTTGGAAAAAGTGGAAGGTCATCTGAGGAAATGGAAGTGGATTTTACCCAAAATGTCTTATAGAGGGCGCATGCTAATTAGAGACAGAAACCTAGTTTCTTCCACTTTGTGGTACCATCTGGCATATGTCGATCCACCAACCAATCTCCTTGCAAAGGTTCAGACTGAACTGATTGACTTCTTCTGGGATGAGTTGCACTGGATCCCTCAAAGCCTGCTATATCTTCCAAAGGATGAAGGAGGCCAGGGAGTGATCCACCTGGCCAGTGGGGGTGCTGCTTTCTGTCTCCAGTTCATTCAAAGACTGCTTTAGGTGCCTAAAGACTAGGTTAGGAGACCAATATCCTGTGCCATACTGTGCTGTCCTGGTGGGCTGGGGTTGAGCAGATCGCTGTTTTTAATGGATTTTAAAAATTACAGTTCTATTTCATTCTTCCTGACCGCCAGAGGCGGTGCTTAAGCACTGGCTCTTGTCCATTTCGTGCAAGCGCAGGTCGAGTAATTATACCAACAAAGTCACCTGTGACCTGGGATGATGTAGGGCACGCCCCCAGTATAAAATCCCCCGTCATCCAGTAATCTGTTCCTTCTATCTTCTCACAATCATATGCTGAACGGTAGCAGGTCAACATTGTTAGCGGGCGGCTGGTCTGCTTGGAGTCTCGCAACCCCAGGGTTGATGCTACGTTTTTCGTCCGCCTCGCTTCCCCTCGAGCGGTCGGCAAAGCCGCGCCGCTTCAAATACGGTTAGTGACTCCACAACAGGTGAGTGACAATTCCTCATATAAGGTGGCTCTCTGGCTCGGAGGGCTAACCTCTTATACGAAGCGTACTAACTAGCATACCGCTAATTGGTGAATTAGCGCCGGCGTCTGCTAGCTAATGCTAGCCGGCGGTCCGCTAATTACTTGGCACTTGAGGGTGGTTCCGCCTCACATACAGGCTGTAGAGATTAGATCGGTTTGGTTTTCCACCAATTTTGGTATTATTAACCAGAGGTGTTTCCGCTTCGGTAGGTGGTACAATTGGGCGCCCGCCGCTACAGGCTGTAGCGATTAATTATATCGGCAGAGCTAGCCATACAGGGCAGTGTGGGGTTCTCCACTGTATTATTAACCGGAGGTGTTTCCGCTTCTGAAGGTGGTACAATTGGGCGCTCGCCGCTACAGGCTGTAGCGATTAATTATATCGGCGAAGCTAGTCACACAGGCAGGGTGGGTTTTCCCACTCCATTATTAACCGGAGGTGCTTCCGCTTCTGATGATTGTACAACTGGACACCCAAACGCCGTTACGGTGAGCTAGCCCTCTGCTCTCGGAGAGGCTAGCCGCACATGCATAACTTTAGTTAAGGCAAAGCCGTGCATGTTAATACTGGTTGCTGTAGGCCTACAGTACAGCTTAATCTTTTTTTTTTTTTTTTTGCAGTAGCTTGCCCTCCTTATTGCTTGTTATTATTTGGAGGCGTGTAGTGGCGACAGTGTTTTTGCTGGCTACGCCATCTTATTGTTGACTGAGGCATTGTGCATTATAATGTTGGGGTCACATGCTTGCGGCACTTGCATGGCCCCCCTCCAAGCAGAGGACGGCCACGATCAGTGTCCCGCCTGTCTAGGCGTGGAACAACAGAGAAGGGTTGTCCGACAACCCATGCTTGAACTGCAGTTTCATGCCGCAGGCATTAAAAGGTAATTCCGGGATTTTTCAACCTGGCCTCTATGTCCATAAATTCGCTTTTCATACCTTTAAGTAGATCCCAAAAGTTTCGGAGTTGCTCCGGTCGATCGGCTCAACCGGCAGTCGCGTAACGGTGCTCCAATGTAATCCAGCGGCATGTCGGGCATGTCCAGGCAGTCAAAGTATGTCCACTAAAAGTGCTTGATTTTGCCACTGACAGGCTCAGATTGTTATTCGTGTGTCTGACAACATTACTGAAAGGATCGCTACAGAAATAGACCGTTTTTAACCAGAAATAGACCGTTTTTAACCAGGAATAGACCATTTTTAACCAGAAATAGACCTCAGACATGACATAGACATGCCCGGACATGCCCTCTGGATTACATTGGAGCCTTGAGCCGCGGTTACGCGACTGCCGGAGCAACTCCGGAAATTTTGGGATCTACTTAAAGGTATGAAAAGCGATTTTGTGGACATAGAGGCCAGGTTGAAAAATCCCAGAATTACCCTTTAAAGCTTGCCAGACTGGCGGAGGTGGACGGCACTGGTTTGGGGAGCAGTCAGTTGCTCCCATCCGGTGAAGCATCAGGACCCAGGAACCCCAATCGCTACAGGGCAGAGTCAGGGGCCCTCCCTAAGAAGAGACTCAACTCTCTGGCCCTTAAGGTGAACTCGGATTCCGAGTTCGCTCAGATTAAGGCCCTCCTGCTGAACCTGACAGCGTAGCAGCCCCGGCGGTTAGCACCGCCGCTAGGAGCTCCCCTGATCGGGAGGAGGATGTGTTGTCCACGGCAGCTTCCTGCAGCCTATTCAATGAGGAGGAGGGAGTGGAGGAGGATGCAACCTCCCATACCTCTAACGTTTTCTCCCAGGGGACCAAAGGGGGTTCTGTGAATGAGGCAGAGGCTGGCCGTGTCACAGTAAAGCCCACCATACATATGGCCTTAGCACGCTTGGGGCTGGATGAAGCCCCTGTGGCCACTGCGCAGACAAGCGCATTCTTCAGGCAGGTTCCCCAGCCCTCAGCCTTCATGGTGCCCCCCTCAAAGCCTTACATGGAGGAGCTCCAGAGGTGCTGGCCAGATCCAAGGTCCCTCGTCCATCACACTAGTGACTGTAAGGCTTTGGCCGCTATGCAGGATGCAGGTAGCTATGGGTTGGATCGGATGCCCCCGGTAGAGCCATCTATTGCCTCCCTCATAGTCTCTCCTGACGAAGCTCTCAGACCCGATGCTCGCTGTCCCCGGTTGCAGTGCCGCATGACGGATGACCTCCTTACAAGGAGCTATGACATAGCTGCCCGTATGGGCCGCATTGGGAATTCACTGTCACACCTCATACTGGCCTTGTCGCAGACTTGCAGCAGTCGGGTGCGGACGCCTCAGCCCAGACCCTCAGCGATATATCTCTGCAGGCCTTTGCCTTCATGTCTAGGGAGCTTGGTAGGTTGATGTCGACAGTGACCCTGGCAAGGCGCCAGGGGCCAAATGTATAAAACTCTGTGTAGATTTAGGTGTAGAAACGTGTGTACACACAAAACAGGAAAAATGCATACGCTCAGATGTATAAAACCCCACGTACGTCTGTTCCCACGTGTTTTTTCTTCATACATCTCAATCATACTTAAATTGCGTGCACGTGCACGAGCCTTCTGACCATACCCACAATTTACTATATATGGCTTCCAACACACCCCCAATTGCCTGGTTTGCATATAAAGGGCCAGCATTTAATTGAGTTTTGAGGAGAAATGGCGAAAAACTTGAAAAAGAAAAAGAGGAATTTCACAGATTGTGAACTTGAAGTGATAGTTGGGGAAGTAGAAAGACGAAAGCGAGTGTTGTTTGGTACGTTAACGTCTGGCATTACTACAAAAATACTTACAGCGGCAGTGAACAGTGTAAGTTCAGAGCAGCGGACCCTGGAGGAGATTAAAAAGAAGTGGACCGATTTTAAACGGGAGGCCAAAAAGCGCATTGCTGCGCACAGATTGAGTGTGCGGGCTACTGGAGGAGGAGAGGGGACCCCAGCGCTCTCTCCTCTTGACGAGCGCATGGCCTGTATCCTGGGCCAAACTGCAACAGGTGGATTTGTGCCAGATGAGGTGGGAGACACAGATGCGCCTGATCATATGGAATTGGGTAAGTCGCCCAGTTAGAATTTTATTGTTATCGAAAAAAAGACTCGTTTGTCCTTTGTTACAATGTAGAATATTTTATTCACAGATTCTGATGAAGACCCTGGTGCCTCCAGTGTTGAACAGGTTGAGGGTTGGGGGAGTGAATCCGGTGCGTGTGCGCCACCGCCTGCTCCTACACGTGCACATGTCCTCACTGACCGTGTCCTGCAATCCCAAAAGGACATTGTGAACGCAGTTGACAATGTTGCAATGGAACTGAGGGAGTTGCAAGTGACTCTCAGGGATTCCTTACATGAAATAAATTGTACACTAAAAGAACTTGTGAAAAAATAAAGTGTAAAAAAAGAATCTGCTCCTGCTTATTTCATGAAACGCACACAATGTTCACTTGACTTAACATGCTTAGAGCCGCTGCATCACATCAAGATGCATTCGGACTGCTGCTGCAGCTGGCGGGTGTTCAGCATCGGCTTCAACTAGGGCATCAGGTCTGAAGCGTTCAGGTGGGAAGGGGACTGCATTCCTCACCGCCAGATTGTGCAACACAGCACACGCCCTTACAATTTTGGAGACTTTTTGTGGCTGGTAGAGTAGTCTTCCACCTGAAGCATCCAAGCACAACCATCTCCTTTTTAAAAGGCCAATGCAACGCTCTACCACAGAGCGCGCACGGCTGTGCACAACATTATAGCGCGTCTGTTGTGCGCTCTGGGGGTTAGTAAATGGTGTAAGTAGCCATGGCTTCAATGCGTACCCATTGTCACCTGAGGGAATAAAATGTGTGCATTTAATAGTTTAAAGTGCATGAAACGGAAACCGCATAATTATCAAGTCAGTTATTGATCATCTTACCAAGAAGCCATCCATCTGGCACTGCTCCAGCTTGAAGTCTCCTCCCCACACAGCTTTGAGACAGTATAAATGAATCGTGGCTTGACCCTGGCCATTTGGCAACCACATTTGTTAGCAGCATTTGCGCATCACAAATGATCTGGACATTGACGGAGTGAAAATGTTTACGATTAATGTAAACAAATTAATCCTCCCAAGGTGCCCTTATTGCAACGTGTGTGCAGTCGATAGCGCCGATTACATTTGGGAAACCGGACATCGCTGCAAATTGCGCTTTGATGTTGGCCTGTTCAGCTGCTGTGTAAGGGAACCTGATGTATCGATTGCTCAAAGAAATGATGCCACCCCACACCATGGGCATGACCCGGCTCAGGGCAGACTGGGATATCCCTGATCTGTCTGCAAGCTCCCGCTGAAAGGTCCCTGTCGCTAAAAACCCGATTGCAGTTAATACCTGTAGATGGACGGGGATGGCATGGTTCCTCTGAGAGTGCCGTTCCAACACAGGGCCCAGTTCAGCACACAATTCCAAGAGAACAGCTCTTGGAAATCGAAAGCGGCGCATTAGCCAGTCATCATCATGGGCCAGAAAATCAGTACGGTCTCTGAAGACTCGTTCTCGCCTAAATTGCGCAATAGCAATATCTTCCAGCAACGCCAAGGCAGCCATCGTATCATTTGGAACAGCCGTTACGCACGGCTACAGTCTTTATATAGTGATGTTTTAACGACCTGTTAAGTGGTCACACCTGAAGGTGTATCCCCAATAATATGCTACGAAATAATCATCTTTATTTATATACAGATCATGTATTTATTTGTTTATTTATATAAAGATCATTATCATAAAGCATAGTGACAAACATATTTACTCTAGATAGAACGAAATGAAGGCTTGTCAAATAAATGTTATTAACCACTCACGCATCATAGTGGATGTTTTTTTTAAACTATAGATTACATCCTAACACAATGTAGTGAAAGAAAAAGCTCCAAATAAAATGTCATCCAAATTCACACTTTTCTGATCCTTTTTTGGGTACAAACTCGAAAAATGCATATGGTACGCATGGTGTTCAGAATGCGTACCGGTAAGCACTTTTTCGCCGCCCGTGGATTTTTATACATTTGGATTCCTGCGTGGAAAGTGGCGAAATGTGCGCACCTTTCCCACCGCCACTTTCCACGCAGGAATCCAAATGTATAAAAAATCCACGGGCGGCGAAAAAGTACTTACCGGTACGCACTTTCTCGCCACCCGTGGATTTTGATGCATTTGGATTCCTGCGTGGAAAGTGACGTACGTCCACTTTTCGTGTGTACGCATGGTTTATACATTTGGCCCCAGGTCTGGCTGGCCCAGTGTCCCCCGTCGGAGGCATACCAGCTCTCGTTCATCTCTTGGTTCATCTCCTGGTCGTAACCGTTTTAAGTATTTAAACAATGACTGTTGCGCCATAGCCTACTTCTCGAGTGAAATTAAACAGATATGCACTTCGAAGATCCACATCATGTGTTGGCCTAGCCTGCTGTGCTGGTATGCTACAACCGAGCATGTGCCTGTGGCTGGCGAACTGCGCAGAAGCATCAAAATCATCATTTTTTTAAACTATTGTAGCACAAAGGTATGTTATTATTAGCTGATTTTGAATTATTCATGACAGAATTAAAATACAAAAAATGATTTTATTAAGAAAAGTTTAGGGTGGGCCAGTCGAAAAGTGGGCGGGCCTAGGCCCGTCAGGCCCACCCCTAACGCCGTGCCTGGTGCAGGGCACATATTGAGGTGCCTGAGAGTTGCTCAGTGGCTGTGATACTGCGCTTCCTGCAGTCCCTGCTGGATGGCAATAGACGTGCCTCCACCTTAAAGGTCTACGTGGCTGCTATTTCAGCGGGGCATATTCAAGTAGGCAACCAGTCAGTGGGGTCTCACTATCTGGTTATGCATTTTCTGAGGGGAGCCCACAGGAAATTTGTGCAGCTGCTACCTGGGCTTCGCCATGCACCTTTGCCCGCTTCTACAGGGTCAACGTGGCCGCCCCCCATGCTGTTGCAGCTGTGGTTTTACCTGTGCCTTCGGCCCCTTAGTGTGGTAAGGCCTTCCTCGTGACCTTGTTGGTATGAGTCATCCAGTGCTTAAGCACTGTGCACTCTGCACTTAAGCACTCTGGCGGTCAGGGAGAATTAAATAGAACGAGGGTTACGAATGTAACCACGTTTCTATGAATCTATGAGTTCTCTGTTACTCGGAATCATGGCGAGAAGATTCTGTGGGAACAGATTACTGGATGACGGGGGATTTTATACTGGGGGCATGCACTACGTCATCCCAGGTCACAGGTGACTTTGTTGGTATAATTACTCGACCTGCGTTTGCGTGAGATGGACAAGATCCAGTACTTAAGCACCGCCTCTGGCTGCTATGATTTTTGTTCTCTTGTTTCTTGTTACGTTTAGTTATTTATTATCATTTGTTTTGGTTTGTTTGTATGTGTGTGTTTTCTATGATGGCTGACCTTAAGTTACCTTGCCTTATTTACCAATGAATGCTGAAAGTTATTTTTTTGTAAAATGAAAACCTGATTTCAATAAAAGGATTAATAAATTCAATTATCTCCCTCTGTCATTATTCAGGACTGTCTTTGAAAGGGGAAGCCAGACTGGAAACAAAATAATTGGCCTCTAAATTAGACTGTTGTACAAGGTTGTACTCAGTCTTCACCATTTGTTTTCTTTCTTTCTTTCTTTCTTTCTTTCTTTCTTTCTTTCTTTCTTTCTTTCTTTCTTTCTTGTTGTGGTTTTTATGTTGCTGGAAGTTGGGATTGTTTTTAGTCTGTGCCTAAAACAACATTCGGCATAATTTCTCTTTTACTGTCACCTTTCTTCTTCACATTGTTTGTCAGCCTGCTGTCGACATCATTTCAGAGTAAAAATGGTGAAGTGCAGGATAGATGAAAGGCTGTCTGTTGTTACAACTGGGAAAAGTCTTCTGTGTGTTCTTTTGTACGTTATGAGTCAAGTAAATCCAGAGTTTAATGGTGATTCTGGTCCAGAATAGTTCCTTGTTGCTGGAAGGTCAGAGTGGATTTTAAAAGGATGACTGTGTCAAAAACAATGTTAGCTTCTCTGGTCTTGGCTGTATTTCTAATTACTGAACCGTTGTTTGGTTTTTACCTTTGGCAGCTTGCCAGGCCTGTGTATTGTTTGGACATGCTAGTCATTTCATGGTAAATGGGAATGGGTTTAAGTTGTTCTTTTCTGGATATAAATACAATTTCATACTGAGGTCTGACAGTGTTTCTAATGTAACAACATCCATTTCTTGGATGCAGCTTTAAACTGATGAACCATCACACTAGTGACTCCTTGATCTGTTGTTGTTGTTCCAGACGGTTGAACACTGAGACACACAGTCCAACAGTATCCCATTATTGTCCTTTAACTGGCTGGAAGATCGATCATCTTCTTTTCTCCTCCTCTCCCTCTTCTATGAATAAAGACTACAGCTACTGGCTCTCTGTTCACAGCAAAACCACACAATGCTGGATTGGAAAGACAGTGAGGTGGAAACAGTTTTCAGAATTACCGCTATTCTACTAGCTCTTATTTCGTTTGTAGATAGAGACCCACCCCTCTTCCCCCTAAGATTGATTTCTTTAGGTCTAGTTGAGTTAGTACTGCGATCCTCCCTGTGGACTAAAAGCCCAGTGACGGAAAACAATACACTTTCAACTGGATAGAAAGACACTCTCTATATATATACTTGGGGACAGATATTCACTGAGAGTCACAAACCTCTGGAGAAGGGACACATTAAAACTTCTGAGGCGATGCAGGAGACCTCAGGACACAATCACACCAAAACAGATCAAAGTCTTTGGGGAGGTTATCCCAGGGTTTACTTGCTAGTATAGAATAACAAGAAGAAAACAGTCATAAATCAAACGCTCTCAGCAGAGTCACTGATGATCAACTGGGCGGCCTGTGTGATGGAAGCCACTGGGGTGGCGTCACTAGAAATAGACAAAGGAGCGCTTTATTCAGGACAACGACCAACAGCAGGGAAACTAGAGCTCCAAGACTCATTAGCATCACCGAACGACTACCGCAGAGGATCTGCAACTCTACTGTAAATGATACAGAGTAGAGAACACTGTGTAATGTGGTGTCATATTTTTAGGATGTTAGATCAATATAGGTCCATTCTGTAATGTTTCCTGATACTTGATGGATGGGGAGGAAAGTAGCTAAACTTTCAGCCACTTTACAGTTGAACCTTAGTTTGCTGTTTGAAGGCTCATATTACTATTAATCAGCTTGTTGTAAAGAAAAAAATCCCTGCCACGTTTATTCAAGAGGGTCTTTCACAATGCACAACATGTAATACAAAGTAAATGCAAGCCTCAATGATAGCCTTCAGACGACCCTCTCTGCCCTGTCTGCCTGTTATTTGGCTTGTGTGGCTGCTGTCTTTGCAGGTACTAGAGGTGGGTGTGGCAGAGTGTCATTAGCAACATTGGAAACATCTGGGGTTTGTGTGCTCATTTAGAATAACAATTGCCCCATTATCCTTGTTTTCTTGGTGTAAGGGTAACCAAAAATGCATGTGTAGTGCAGTTATCAATACAAAGAGAGGATCTAGCCTCTCAGTCTCTACAACAGTGAAAAACTGTCTCTCTTACGTTACAAGGGCAACCACTCACCATTGATGGATTAATTAAGGAGACAAAAGCATTAACAGGCACAATGCTATACAAAACCCTCCGTTGCAAATCCCCAACATTTTTAGTCAGAGGCAGTTTGTACAATGTAGACCATGCTGACTGCAGTTTTGCCGCCACCCGAAGCTTTTCTCTCCAAGGTGTGTCAGGTCTGTTGTCCAGTCTGTCTCTGTTTAGCACCTTGACTATGTGCTTGTATAGTGTCTTGCCGCCTACAGAGTCCACCACAAATGGTAAAGGGCTGCATTTATATAGCGCTTTTATCCAAAGTGCTTTACAATATATGCCTCTCATTCACACACACACAGATGGCATTGAGCTACCATGCAAGGTGCTGGCCTGACCATCGGGAGCAATTTGGGGTTCAGTGTCTTGCCCAAGGACACTTTGACATGTGGACAGGATGAGGTGGGGATCGAACCACCAACCTTGTGATCAGTGGACAACCTGCTCTGCCACTGAACCACAGCCACCCGAATACATAACGTTTCATCTTACAATATTACAGTCATTTGTACAGTACTCGACACTATGTGTGGATCAAATCCACAACCCTAAGACTGAGAGTCTCATGCTCTACAGACTGAGCTGTCCGGGCTGTATTTATGCCTGGAGCCATCAATCACATCACAAATTAAGGATATGTTGCCTGTGATTGACCTGCTGGCGACACAATAGGACTGGTCTGTATGTATGGTCTGCTCCATCATCTTCTTTAGCCTATTTGCCAGCACCTTCGAGAGGATTTTATAATCTGTGCACAACAAGGACACCGGCCTCCAGTTTTTAATCTCCTGTAAATCAACCTTTTTTGGCAGCAGAGTGAGGACTGCTTGTCTGCAACTCACTGGTAACGGACCACGAGACAGATTGTCAGTGAGCACTGCTAGATGGTCACCATCTTACACACCCAACCGGTAGAACATCTATGCCAGGTGCACTGCCATTTGCCATGTTCTTCAAAGCAGTATAGAGTTCTGTCAGTGCCAGTGGTCGCTCCAGCTCGCTATTTGCCTCTTTAGAGACTTGTAGTAAGCCCTCATAAAACTGCTGTGCAACCTCTTCATCCTCTCTGTGCTCACATAGAGAGCTCGGTGTTAAACTGCACTGCCCTCCTCCGAATGTCAGTGGAGTTAGTGAGCTGCTGGCCGGCGGCTGAGTGAAGGCTGTGAATGATCTGACTATTTTTCTTGTCCAGACTAAATAAGTACCTGGATGGAGCATCCATTTCAGAGATACACTGAAACCTTGACCTCACCAATGCCCCCTGTGCCTTGAGGTCCAGCAGGTTTACCAACTTGGCCTTTTTGGCAGCAGATCAGTGTGTGTGTGTGTGTGTGTGTGTGTGTGTGTGTGTGTGTGTGTGTGTGTGTGTGTGTGTGTGTGTGTGTGTGAGAGAGAGAAAGAGAGATAATCTGCTGTTTGATGACAAAAGAACAACAAGCAGTCTGATTTCATCTGTCACTGATGTCATATTGTGTGTGTCATCTTGTTTGACATTAGTAATTAAGATATTGTCGAAGGGTGAGGAAGTGTTATACACTTATCCACTCACTGAGGCGAGACAGCTGCATCAGGGTTTGGCGTTCCTCCAAACAAATAGCAGCTCTAGTCTGCTACAGAGCTTTATATCTGTATATTTTCATCAATAAAGAGGATAGATCAAACTTCTGATCTAGAAAATGAACCAAAACCATATCCAAGAACCATATGCATTAAGTTGTAGAGGATTTCTGTCATGAGTGGTAGTAAAGGAAATATACAGTATATATGAGAGAGAGGGAAACAGGGAGAAAGATGATGGATGTCTGCTGGGGGGACCAGCATGCTCTCTGCTGGAAAAGGCTGGAGGTCTTGGGTTCCCTGGAGGGCTGGAGGTTCAGTTGTTCCTAGTGGAACTGGATGGATTGAACTCTGCAGGACTCTCAGGTTTCCATGCTTCTGTCCTGAGGGCTTGGCGCCTGCTGAGGCCTACGCAAATGGGGGGTGTAGTGCTGGGGTCATGGGTGTGGCAGGAACCGATCTTCCACTACCCACTCTTTCAAACTGGAGTCTGTACACACTGCCGCATTACGGCAGTGTCTCATGAGAGGAGGCATCACCTAGCTGGTCCATCTGTGGTTCCCAGTGGGAGGGAGGTAGAAAAACACACATGAACTTGTACAGCAGATTGGGGTCACTTCCCACAGTCTGTTGGGGGAGTTCATCAGGGAAGTGTTGGGTACTTTGCTGGACTCTGTTAAACACAAGAAACTGGGAGGCTACTGTCTTTTAGCAGTCTGAGCCTGGGGCAGTTTTGGCAGGCAGTAAATCACTCTATGTAGCCTGTGGGAAGGTCAGGAATCTCCTCCGGAATCTCACACCAGTGGCAGGGTGTATTGGGAGAACAGAGTACTGCAGGTTTCAGGTGGAGGGTGCTGTACAAGCTACCACTCAATAAGACATCAGGGTATTTGCAGTGGAAGATAGTTCATGGGGCCCTGGTGACTAACAGCTACCTGCCCCAGGTTGAGCCAGGGGCAGGGTATTGATGCCCTTTCTATAATGAAACTGAGACTGTTGTACACCTGTTTCCTCAATGTCAACGTGCTGCACATGTTCTGTCAAATGTTCTGTCCTTATTACAATGTTAATATTGCCAACATATTATCTGTCCACTGGGAAAGTTTCACGAGGACACTGATAGCTTGTTACTAAGGTGGGAGTGTAACCACTTTAAATTCTATCAGAATTAAATTAGCCACACTCTTTAGTGAATAAATGTCTTCTTATGCATTTAATTTATCTGCAATTCTCTGCCAAGCTTCCTCCGTCAATCTAGCCGCTCATCAAGATTTCTATTTCTGCTTCATAAGCCTCAATGAGTTCTTTCTCTGTGGAGCTAAAAAAAATAACCCTCCTTGCTTATACCATGATTTTGGAAATCTACAATCACAAAACAAAATGAAAGCACTATAAATGTTACATTATGACAATCTCATTATGTCATGTGATCCTTCAAATGGTAGTCTCGCTTTGCCTTGTGTCCATATAAGGAGTGTGATCCTGTTTTTGGTGTGCTATTAATCTCTCCTTCATAGCAGAGCAGATGCAGTTATTTGAGATAACTTAATGCTGGATTGACTAATCAAATCATAAACCACGTTTGTGAAATGGAGTAAGCTCAAGTTTGATTGATGAGATAATTGGATATAGCACGCATCAAATTATCCTGGGTTGTTTAAGGCACGTACATGGAATGAGGGCAGTAGCAACAAGGTTACCAGACATGATAATCAGTTTACCAGGACTGCTATATGATTAAATATCAACTCATCTGCTTCTACTTCACCACAGGGCACTGCCTCCCAGTACCTGTAATACAGAAACTATTTGATAATGTGGCTTTGTTTTATGTTACTGGATTTATTTATTATTTTATGTATAATGGGAATGTGGAATGTGTGTGTGAGACTCCAGGGTGTACATGTTAGTGTGAACAGCCATCAGTGTGAGTGGAATAATTGGTTCCAGAGAAATAGGGTTTGGAGTGTGAACCTAATAAACCATAAATAACCATAAATAAACCAAACTGTCACTTATATAGTCACTATGTGTTTCCTCACATATAGAAATCTACATAGTAATAAACAATATATAAGAGTGTGACTACAGTTATATACATATTAAACAATATATGAGAGTCTGACTACATTTATCTACATAGTAATAAACAGTATATAATGTATGACTACAGAAGTCTCCATAGTAATAGAACAGTGGTTTGTATGCTGTCATACTAACTGATAGTAATATTTACTAGTAATTCAAGTAATTTCAGCTCCATTTCAGAATTTTAATTTCTTCACTTTTTGTTGAACTTCAGCTTAGACTTTTCCCAGACACTTTACAAAGTTATCAGTGCCATTAGTACTGTGTACTGTGTGTAGCTTTTTAGAATAGTGACGTTTTGGAATTTGTTATGTTTCAGAAAAGCTACACTAATATATATATATAGTATAAACAGACACTGATGATACAAAGATTAAATTAAACCCAATATAATGATTATGAAGTTATGATTTATGGTGCTGAGAACATCATGTTCCAGTAGGTTTTCTGACTGAAATCTACCAGCCAGGGTAAAACTTTGTGATATCGGAGCATTTTTGGACTTTGATGGATTTCCTCTGACACTCACTGTGTAGACAAACACAAGATGTGAGAACCTTTGATGGTTGAGGTTCAGTTAGAAATGAACATTCAAAAGACCGTTCTGATGGACCGGTCAGGCATCTCTTGAGTCTTTTCATAACAGCAGCAGACTAACTGATGTTGGTGATGGTACTTTCCTTTCATTTTTCTACTCAGCTTATCTCTCTCTCTCTCTGTCTGTCTCTCTCTCTCTTTCTGCTCTTTCTCTCTGTCACACTCACATCCATGTGTCTTCCTGTCATATTTTCTCACTTTTCAAGCGTTGGTCTGACTTTGCTGTTCTGCAGCCAATGGAAAGGAGCTGAGGTGCTTAAAGAAATGGGATTTGGTTTACTGTTCCTACAGCGGTGCAGGATGAGATCCGGAAACAGACAGGCTTCTACTCTTCAATGTCACATCTGCACTCAATTGAGGTCATTTATTTTGGTGAATTAAATTAAATTAACATTTCTTACATACCATGTGTGGCTTTGTCAGCACAGTTAGCAAGTGATAATGTTCTGTCTAAATATGGCATACCAACTCTAAAGTATCAGCACCTAGAGCTACTAAACAAATATATATGTTACTGTTTTTAGTAGCTGTGATCTTTTTTATTTTCTGCCCAAACAGACACAAAGGGTCACAGTTTTCATTTAACAGCTTTCCCATCTGTTGTTGAGTGAGAGAAAACTCCCCCTCAGTACAGTAACATGCTTTTAATGAAATCCATCAGTTGTGTATTACACCATCTTGTCCTCTTTATCTGTAAGTGCTGAATGGTGGAGTCCCAATCTCCTCTACTGCATGTTACCTCCCTTCTCAGGGGAGAGGACTTCACAGTCACCCTGTCAGACAGAGACGAAGAGTACGAAGAGTATTTATTATCTATGGTTTGGTTGGTAAAGACAATTAGTAGTGAAGTGAAAGCTTAATAACCACAGTAAATGAATGAATAAAATTCAGAGGAAACTTTTTATTAAATGGATTAAAGGCACATTAGTGTTTAGTCATTTACAGTTCCTTCTATAATGGTGATATTTGGAACCAAAGCAATGCAGCACATTGTATTGGTTTGACTGTAGAATGTATAAAAGACAAGGAGTACAGATTAGTAATATGTGCATTGAATACAATTATCATGGTCTACTTGTTAGAAGTGGGAACTCCACTTTGCCCTGCAACTCTGGTCAGACTGGTTAATCTGGTTCAGCAAGGGAATACGTGGAGTGTGTAATGGGTATGAGAAAGTCTGCTGTGAGGGGGAAAGAACAGAACTGAACAGAGCAGAACAAAGCAGTGACTAAATCAGTTATAAAATAAACTGAATAAATTAAATCACAGCAGGACAGCATAAATGGGTATACAGATTAATAGCTGCAAGTACTTCAGCAACTAAAGGTAGGTAGGTAGGTACTTTATTAATCCCCAGGGGGGAAATTTCTGTGTTGCAGCAGCCAGACATAGAGTAACACCAAGAAATAAAGAAAGTAAAGAAATAAAAGTACAATAGAAATAATAAAAATAACAAATACAAAATATAGGAATATAGTGTGCTTCCCAGATCTCTGTCTACATAGCAGTGAGCCATGCTCTGTGCTCTGCTACTGCACTGTCTCTGTCCAAGGTCCTGACTGGAGGCTCCTCAAGTTACTGTATGTTACTGTCCATATTATTTTACCATAGGGATTAACAGTATGCAGTACACACAGTAGATGTGTGTTTACTGTCCAAGGACCAAAGCATGTGGTGCTGAATGAGCAGCAAGTCTCCATCTATCTATTACTGTAGTTCAGTTCAGTTCAGTCACTCTTTATTGTTGCTGTCCTTGGCACTGATTGGCACTTGGCACTGATCCAGGATGCTGAATACTCCTGAATGACTGGTGTTGGAGCCATTTTAATTTTTTGTTGATATATTATTTGATTTATATTATTTATATTTTATTCATGCATTCAAACACCTGTTTAAAAGAGAAAATATATAGCCTAAAGATATAGATAAATAAAATATAGAAAACATAATAATGTGTACCTGAATTACACCCCCTATTACACCCTGAATTACCCGCATAGCACGTATCAGTTAACAGGTTATATACGATATCGTGGCATAGTATATGAATTATTTGAAAGAAAGATGCACAAAGTGCACTCTGGACACGGTGGCTCAGGCAGAAGCCACTGAAAAACTAAACATCTAAATGGATTATTTTAATTTAGGAATTAATTCCAACCATGAAAAAGACCATGTCAAATATTTAGCCTTTACCTACTGTAGCTTTGAGATAGAAACGTTTCTGATTCCTTTAGAAAAAGGGTTGTGTCTGTTGTGACTGTACCACTGACAAGTGTTATAGAATAATACACCAGTTATTGCCTTGTCTTGCGATCATTGCATTTCCCTTGTTCATTCCTTCTTTTCCTTTGTCTTTTCTTTTTGAGTCGATTAGTGTTTGATTAGTCTTTCTAACTTTCTTTCTTTTGCTGCCTTTCTCTCTCTTTCTTCCCTTTCTCTTAATCCTTTCTCCCTTCCTTTATTCTCTCTATGTCTTTGCTATGGGGCTGAGGTGTGATCCAGAAGAACAAGTTTCATATAATCCCAGCATGCCCCTGCTGTCAAAACAGCCAAAACTACATCATGAAAGGTTTTCTCAATTACAGCTCAAAGACCCCCACTTCCATACCACAAGATACCCCAAACGTACCATATAATTAAATACGCCAACGTGTTTTATATTCCAGTTCCAACAATCCAACAACACTAAGCCTGAGGTTCTCATGTTCCCTCCCCAGAGACCAAAAGAGTCCCAAAGCTGCTACACTCACAGTCAAGTACAGCAGCAAATCTACAACATAAGCTTGAGGTTTCAGACCGACATCCAAAGCTTTGTTGGATGATAGAAACCCTGTGCGCTGGAAATACATTATGAATCAAGACACGTATGGGTCAGGATCTTTGAACTCAGGGCTCATTAGTTGTCAGGAGTGGACTGGACTGTGTACAGTGAATGTAGATGTTCTCTCTAATGAGGTAATGCAATGAGACAGACCAGTTTTCACCAACAGTGATTAGTCTTTGATTACCAACTGTACAACCCAAAGGAATTGAGTGTAATTATGGATTGAATTGGGCTGCAGATTTGCCATGTCTTCGATCATGTGATGTAAATTGTTCCTATACTGGTAAAATATTAGCAGTTTGTAAAAATGATTCTCACACTGGATAATGAGAAACTGTATTTTACCAATGCACTGAGGCTGCCATCTGCCCACAGTAGAATTACTCATTGCAAACAGTTGTATGCCAAGTCAGAAATCATTTACATTGCATCCTTCTGACCAATGGCCTTTGCAGTTTTGACTCCAACATGAAACAAGACTTCACTGGAAATCAGCAATCTCACATCTCTGGCTGACAGAAAAAAATATTTTTCAGCATATTTATTTGATGTGATTCCATCTAACCTTTGCTCTGTTTCTCCTTTTGTGTTTCTGCTGGTACATTATCATGAAAACAATGTGAGTTAAGCCTCATATACACCAGTCCATGCTGACAGTGAGCAGTGTGAAGGATACAGGTGGAGAATGTAAATCCAGTTTACAAACACAGTCTACCCGTAACATAAGGTATTCTGTCTTAAAGCTCCACAAGAGAAATAAACAGAAAAAATATTTAATAGAAAGAAGGAAATGTGCAGAAGTACAAATCTAATGTTAAGAAAATGAACCGTCCAACACCAAGAATATGATATCAGGTTTAGAGCAGCTACAGACAGGATGGATCTGATTTGACTCTTCATCCTGGGTACAAAGGGAGTTTAGCAGTAATCTGGTTGAATGTCTTTGTCTCTAATGATGGACTGCTTTTCCACAGCCAGTGTACCGAGGCTCAGTGGAAAGAGACCAGGGGCCAAATGTATAAACCATGCGTACACACGAAAAGTGTACATACGTCACTTTCCACGCAGGAATCCAAATGTATAAAAATCCACGGGCGGCGAGAAAGTGCGTACCGGTAAGCACTTTTTCGCCGCCCGTGGATTTTTATACATTTGGATTCCTGCGTGGAAAGTGGCGGTGTGAAATGTGCGCACCTTTCCCACCGCCACTTTCCACGCAGGAATCCAAATGTATAAAAATCCACGGGCGGCGAAAAAGTGCTTACCGGTACGCATTCTGAACACCATGCGTACCATATGCATTTTTCGAGTTTGTATCCAAAAAAGGATCAGAAAAGTGTGAATTTGGATGACATTTTATTTGGAGCTTTTTTCTTTCACTACATTGTGTTAGGATGTAATCTATAGTTTAAAAAAAACATCCACTATGATGCGTGAGTGGTTAATAACATTTTTTTGACAAGCCTTCATTTCGTTCTATCTTGAGTAAATATGTTTGTCACTATGCTTTATGATAATGATCTTTATATAAATAAACAAATAAATACATGATATGTATATAAATAAAGATGATTAATTTGTAGCATATTATTGGGGATACACCTTCAGGTGTGACCAGTTAACAGGTCGTTAAAACGTCACTATATAAAGACTAGCTGTGCGTAATGGCTGTTCCAAATGATACGATGGCTGCCTTGGTGTTGCTGGAAGATATTGCTATTGCGCAATTTAGGCGAGAACGAGTCTTCAGAGCAGATGATGACTGACTAATGCGCCAGTGGATTTCCAAGAGCTGTTCTCTTCTAATTGTGTGCTGAACTGGACCCTGTGTTGGGCACGCTCGGAGACCCCTGCCATCCCCGTCCATCTACAGGTATTGACAACAATCGGGTTTTTAGCGATGGGGACGTTTCAGCTGAAGCTTGCTGACAGATCAGGGATATCCTGAGCTGCCCTGAGCCGGATCATGCCCATGGCGTGGGGTGGCATCATTTCTTTGAGTAATAAATACATCAGGTTCCCTTACACAGCAGCTGAACAGGCCAACATCAAAATGCAATTTGCAGCGATGTCCGGTTTCCCAAATGTAATATATGTATATAATATTGTTTTGTATAATGAGCCACAACAGACGCTGTAATGTGATGACCAGCCGTGCGCTCTGTGGTAGAGCGTTGCATTGGTTTCATTTGGTTGGTAATACCAGAGCTTAGGCTTCTAAATAATCCGCGTTTTCTTCTGTCATTTTAATCAACCATTATTTCAAGTTCACAGTCGTAAAATTGCGCTTCTTTTCTTCTAATTCTTCTTAAATGCTTCCGCCGTTTGTCCTCAAAACTCAATTAAATGCTGGCCCTTTATATGCAAACCAGGCAGTTGGGGGTGTGTTGGAAGCCATATATAGTAAATTGTGGGCATGGTCAGAAGGCTCGTGCACGTGCACGCAATTTAAGGATGATTGAGATGTATGAAGAAAAAACACGTGGGAACAGACGTACGTGGGGTTTTATACATCTGAGCGTATGCATTTTTCCTGTTTTGTGCGTGCACACGTTTCTACACCTAAATCTACACAGAGTTTTATACATTTGGCCCCAGATGATTAGAGAAACCACTTTCTGATCCTGATTGTGCAACACACAGACTGTTTGGACAGAGGATTCAGCATGGTGCTTCTTCTTCTCTGGGTCATTGATTCATAAAAACACACACACTAATACGCATGCATTCAAATCTATCTACTAAACACACACATATTTACATTCACTCACATAGCTACAACATGTATTGTACAAGCTGACTGCTCGGAAATATCTTCGGCATTTTCAGTGCTGCTGTGCATCTTGTCTTTGGGAAAGTGCTGAACCGTTCTACAATACAGTATCTTCACCTAAAACATATTTATCTCCTGTTTCCTGTCAATCTACAAATCTCAAAACACATTGTCCTTTTGGTATGGGAATTGAGCCTGTGGCTGATGGATTGGACACCAGCTGCCATTTTAATGTTTTAATTCATTTTTGGACCAATATTACATACAGTGTAATACCATTCATTAATACGTAGGACAAGATGTTACTATCCCCTGTACCGTAATCCAGGGAAAACACTTGTAGAAGCCCAATTTAGATATTTTACGAATGATACAACAACCACCAAATGAACACCATAGCAAACATCAGGCCACATAAATCTAATTCACCAGTTACCTACCCTTGCCAACAGTGGTATGTCAGCACACCTCAAGAAGGCTCAACGCTGTATTCCATCGTCCTGGAACCACCTCTATACCACCACCTCTCATCTCCACTTTTTTTTTACTTCATATTGTTTCAGACCGGCTTGGAGACAATGTGATAAAATGATCCAACTCATTAGACAAGGTCACTTTCAGCTAAAGAGCCTCAAAGCTACTCTGATCACATGTCTTTTGTAGTATGGATGGCCCAGTGGGAATCAAACCTTTCTCTTGGCAGTGTCAGTGACATGTTCTACCCATTGATCTATACAGTCCAAATTATGAAGGAGTTCTGACCTCGTAACCGATAGCAACAAGGCTCTGAGATGAAAAGTTTTACCTTTAATTATGAAAATGTCGCTCTCAAAATTGAAATTATATTTGTTTGATACAAGGAAATGTCCTTTTTTGGCACTTTCTCTATTCTCCCTCTACTGTATCTCTCTGTACTGTATTTCTCCCCTCTCTCTAAGCTCCTTTCTAAAGTGTTGGTCACTAGACTGAGCAAAGTGATGGGGAAGGTCATCCATGTTGAGCCTGAATTACTGTGTGCCTGGCAGGCTCATCACTGCTAATATCAGTTTATTATAATATTAATTTGTGAACATGAACTTGGTCTTATTTCCATCAACCAAGAAAATGCAGATGATTTAATTATTCTGGTAAAACAACAGACATTGATATATGATTAAAAATGTTAATGTCAATTTCATCTGCAAAAGTTAACTGGGGATTCCCTTTATGTCAAATTTTAACCTTGTAAAAATCAATCGCTCTCCCTCTCTCTACTGTATCTCTCTTCTCTCTCTCTCTGTCTACTGTATCTCTTTCTTTCTCTGTGTTTCCAATTCAAGACTTCACAGTTGGAAAAAGGCATTCAATATTATATTCATGACGTTGTCAGTGAGGCATGAACCAGTATTTTCTATTTTCTCACAGAGAATGTTTTTCTGTCTTTCACATATTCACCCGTAGATTCCATGTACAATGCCGAAGAGAGAGTGGAAAGAGATTGCTATTCCTGGGTCAGTCCTTTCTGAGAACATCCAGTCTCAATAATATATCAATCTAAGTGTTTTGACAAAAAACCTTCCTGAAAAGTGATGGTTGTCATTAATTCTTCTCACCAGTGGGAGTAATCTGATTCCTTGTAGGTCTAAACAGAAGAGAGTCCAACCGCTCTGATCTTAATGTCTGTCTTTTCCAAATTGATCCCATGTGGAATTAAAACCATTAATTACTTGAATCAGGCATTCATTTGATAATGCTGCCATTGTAGTGCCATTGGGTATTATGTAAGTAACACCCAATATTGCATCCATAAATCCATTAATGACTGAACTCTAAATCTGGACTCATTGTGGCCAAATCCAAATCCTGGAGTTTAGCACCCAAGGGAGCAGAGCATCACCCCAAGGATCCTCAAAGCGATGCTGCGTTTGCCAGATATTTGTTATTACGCTATATCTGCTCTGCAAACCTGCTTCATTTTACATCTGAATTAAGACTTACTCCTTCTGCTGTTGGATTTATGGCTCAAGCGCCTAGTAATGCATTGACTGTGAGTAACTGTGGACTTTGTGTGTGTTGGAGTGGCTGCGTAACAGCTGCATTTCCTCTGGGCTCAGTCAGATCTGAAAATCTGTGCTTGCAGCAAGACTGCTGAGCGCGGATCTGGTGCAAATTGGCATCATGCATTTTTTTAATATTCCTGATGTTTATTCAGTGCAACCCTGGATTAAATGAACTAAATGTACAAAACCTGGTGAGTGAATTCACTTTGTTACACTCCCAACTGATGAGAATCATTGAATCATATCTCCATTCAGTCAGTCAGTCCCCTTCTTCAACTTCAAAGGTTTTACCAGTCTCAAATGCAAGTCAACATGATCTTGTATCTTCAGAATCTCTTAAATGACTATTGTATCTGTCTTTGAGGACTCCTTTGTAGGTGACAGCGTTTCTGATGAATCATCGTCCTTTGTAAAACTGAAATTGTGATGCATTGTAATGCTCTTATTGATGTTGTCTGGTAATGTTCAGCCCATTCCTATGTTCCCAGGGTCCTCTGTTACGCAGTTCTATATGTGCTCTCCCAGGGTCCTATGTTCCCATGGTCCTATGTTCCCCAGCTCTATATAGGACATAATGGGAACCTGACAAAGATGTTCCCTAGCTTTCACTCTGGTCATGAATAAGTAGATCATCAGGATCTTCTGTTTTAATGTTATCCAAGGTCATATGTGAAGGCTTTCTGCTCAAGTCCACAGCTAGTCCTTCAGTCTCTGTATTCAACAAGTTCATTTTAGCCACGAGAAGCCCTGAGATGAAACAGTCATTTAGTACATTCAATGAGAGACCTAAACCTACATTAAAGCTGGAGTTAGGCTTCAGCATAAGTGAAGGCTGGGACATGTTCGTACTTAACATTTTGTTCCTTTTTTGACCATTGTACTGTGTTTTATAGGCTACAGTATGGCATTTCTTCAGTTTGGTGTATACATTTCACTATTATTCATGCCGATGTTCAAATACAATCATAATAACGAGATCCTGCCTATCAGGTTATTTTCATTCTACCCCAATGTTTTGTCCGGTATCATGTTTTGTTTTTTACTGTTTACTGAGAAAGCGTCATACTAAAACTAACCAAGTTTTATTTTTTTAAAGGCTACAGTATTGCCTTTTTTTTTGCTGCATTTCATTTGACTATTGTTTATGCTGATGATCAAATAAAAATCATAACAATTAGATCCTGCCTATCAGGCTATACTGTAGGTTGTCATTCTTCCCCAGTCGAATGTACCCTTTGACTCGAAAGTGTGTTAGCATGGGAATCTACAGTAATTGGAACCAAATTATGCATAAACATAATTGCAGATATTATTAACTTATTTCAGAAAATCAGAATGGGTGTTTGTATGTGTGGGCATGTTCAGAGAACATAGCATGGAGTTGAACAATGAGTCCCTGACAACATAAAACCTTTTGAAAAGTTGACTTAACCCTTATATTGTGCTAGAAAGGGGCACGTACCTTTTGTGTCAAATTTGACGATTTTTTTCATCACAAAACACTCAAAAACAATTATTTTTTACCCAATATAGTGTTTTACCTCATAACTAACTTGTCATCCATTCATAACAAATTCACAAAATCTACATTTACTTTTTTTATTTTGTGGTCCAAAGGCCACATTTACCTTGCTGTTGAAAATCTCATCAAACCATCATCAAATCATCAAAAATAGGGTAGAATCTCACCAACAGAGAACATTGTTTTTTATTAGTATGGCATGCAGCAATAAAACATTCTGGGTAGTTTTGTGGATCAAACCCAACCCAAACAAGAGTTTGAGTCAAGTTTTATCCACAGAACCACCCAGACTCTTTAATATTCTCTGCCAGGTCAGATTTGACCCGATGTAAGATGTACAGATGTAACTTTTTTTTTAGCGACCTTCAAAATCAAATCAAATAATAACCATTGCTTTTGTTGTGTTTATAAAGCTGTTTTGAAGCCTTGTTCCAATAAATTTTACCCGAACACAATAGGAGGGTTAATGTGTGTTAACAGAATATTCAACTGGGGAACATAGGACCCTGGGAACATAGATACGCTCCCAATCCTGGGCACAAGCTTGATTTTCATAGTCAGTCAGTTTAATGAACATTTTATCTGTGCTGGGTCTGTATTTAGTTCTGCCTCTACTGCAGCTGATGGAAATCTGGATGTATTTGATTTTAAACTAATTTATGTTGCTCAGATCTGTAAAGCTCTAAAGGACATTGACCATAAAAAAGTCTGCAGGTCCTGACAATCCTTACATCTTAAAGATGGCAGCTAACATTAATGCTGAGCCCATTGCTCGTGTTTTTATTTTACGTCTACTGACCAACTCAATACCTAAAATTTGAAAAGCAGCCTTTGTTCTCCCCTTATTTAAAGATTGAGACCCCACAGAGTTGAACATTACTGACCTGTTTCCAAACTCTCAGTCCTGGCTAAGATCCTTGAATCCCAGGTAAATATACAGTTAAAACAATTTCTGCTTTATGACATTTTAAGGTTTTTTCGGTTTGGTTTTAGAACTGGCCATAGTACCGTTACTTCTGCTATGATTGTGACATGTGATCTCAGTAATGTCCTAGACATTGTGCTGCCTTATTTGTTGATCTACCCAAGGCATTGTATTCAGTGGACCACAAACTGCTGCTGAACAGACTCAGGAATACTGGTTTTAGTGTTAAGTCTGTTGAATGGTTCAGAAATTATCTTGATTGTAGATCAAACTCAGTGTGTCCATGCAGAGTGCCACAACTCCAGTTTTCTTGAGATTGCTAAAGGTGTCCCCCAGGGTTCCATTTTTAGTTGTTTTATTCTCTATTTTTATAAACGACCTGGGAAAGGATGTTCAAGCAAAAATGCATGTATATGCAAATGACACTGTCATCTACATGTATGCTCCCTCCTTGGCACAAGCTGTTCAAGAACTTCAGACTTCATTACAGGCTGCTCTGTTCAGCTTGAAATTGGTTTTAAATGCATAGAAAACAAAGCTCATGGTCTTCTCAAAAGCTTGCTCACAATTGCTTGATAGTTCTAGCATTTTCACATCCAATGGTAAATCCATTTAAAAGGTGCCCTCGTTCAAGTATTTGGGTATGTGGATGGATGACAAGCTTTTATTTAGTGTACATATTGCAAACCTACACTACAGTTTTAGAACACCCCATTTTTCCAATTTTGATTCATCAGTCCGTAAGACCTTCATGGCCCAGGCAAGCCTCTTTTTCTTATTTTGCTATCATAGCAATGGCTTTCTTACTGCCACTCTACCTGCAGCTCGAAGTCTTCTCTTCACAGTTGGAACTGAGACTTGCTTACTTCGACCAGTGTTAAGCTGTGCTTGGAACTGTTGTCCTGTGAGCCACCTATCGCGCAAGCTGTTGACTCTCAGATATGTCTTCTGATTCTGTTGTGGCTTAGGGTCTGCCAGACCTCTTCCTGTCAGAATTTCCTCCAGTTTTCAAGTGCCTTTGGTAGAAAACTGTACTCACTGACAC
This sequence comes from Hoplostethus mediterraneus, assembly GCA_034670385.1. Lineage (NCBI taxonomy): Eukaryota > Metazoa > Chordata > Actinopteri > Trachichthyiformes > Trachichthyidae > Hoplostethus > Hoplostethus mediterraneus. Next base: position 3,375,970 of record JAXDDW010000010.1, on the reverse strand, counting down.
CTTGGCTCTGAAATTTACATTATCTTTCATTTTTTGCTGACCTAAACTTTTTTTTTTTTTAACCTCTAGCAGTTTACCGCTTACCTTTGTGCCATTTCAGGTTATTCACTGGACTTGAATTGCTTACATTTCAATAAAAACTGGAAAAATGGGGGTGTTCTAAAACTTTTGACCAGTAGTGTAGTTAGGAAGCTTGGCTTTTATTTTAGAAATAAATCTTGGTTTACTTTTAATAGCAAGAAAAAAATTGTAGCAGCTACTTTTCTGTCTGTGAATGATTACTGTTACATATTGTACATGCATGCAGCTTCCTCAATTTTACGGAGCCTTGATTGACCATGCTTCTCTGTGTTTTATTTCAAATGCAAAGTCCCTTACTCACCATTGTACTCTTTATGAATTGGTGGGTTTGACATCATTGACCACTCGCAGACAGCAGCACTGGTACATTTTTATTTATAAAGTAATACTGGGTAAACTCCCTCTATCTCTGTATACTTCTTTGTCTCAGTTCTGGCAGTTAGCTACGCTCCTCAAAATGGTTGCTTTTTGTTCCCGGTTCTTACAGCTCTGGGTAAAACTGCATTTAACTACTGTGCACATTGGGCATGGAATAATCTTCAAAAAGTAGAAAACTAGAAAAATGTATGGATGGATTGGATGAATTTAATTGCACTATAAAGAATGTAGTGACTGAGGCATGTCTTCATTTTATTTTAATTACAATCTTTGTGAACTGTTGTATTTTATGTTGTACTTGCTGTAATGTACTGTATTATGTTGAAACTTTGTACGGTTGCTACCTTGGCCAGATCTCTCTTGCAAAAGATTTATTTTTATCTCAGTGAGACTTTCACTTTTAAATGATTCACATCTTCATTTGTCACATCCACTAGAGAGCTTATCATGGGTGGAATTTACACTGTGGACTCACTGACTCCCCTAGCTGTGTTATGATTGTGAGTGATGTTCAGCTACATTTTTATTCACTGCAGGGAGTCAGTAGTGGTTATTTTACCCGTGGATCAACAACTGAAGGAGAAAACTTTCTTTAATGAGAACATGAAGAGATGAAGAGCTGATCTGAAAATCTAAACTAGTAACTAATAAACTCAGTACAGAAGAGCATTGATAGTTTTTATAGTAAAGAAACCACCTCAGTAAAGCTGACTGCTGGGAGCAGCAAATGATTTTCGTCTCACTTTTCTTTCACCACCATTTTGTACAAGTACACCCACACACACACTCAACTGTACTGTTATGAACACATAGAGAATCTCCATTTGCTGCATCAGCGGCCAAACTAGAGAGAAGAATAAAAAGTAAAGCAACAGCTTGAATACTAAATGTTCTCTGGCTCTGTCAGGGTAACTAACTGTAATAAATCTGCTGTCAGGATTTCATGGGGAAAAACAGCACACTTCTATGGACATAGATAACAGGCTTTCTCCAGAGAAACCAACTAGACTCCCTTTTCACTTTAAACTGCATCAGATAGAGTTACACTACATGCCAGGCACAGTAAGTCATATAATAATAATAATAACTTTCATTTTTAGAGCACCTTTCAAGGAACCCAAGGCACTTAACAATAGAATAGAGAAGAACTAGATAAGGTGAAAAACAAAAAAGAAAACAACTAGGCTAACAAGTAGGAACACAATACGACAAACAAAGGACAAAGTACAAAAAGGCAAAAAAGCAGAGGGCCACAATTCAGCAGCTGGGTCCAAAGGCCTGGCTAAAGAGGAAGGTCTTCACCCTCTGTTTAACAACTTCAACCCAATATTGCGGATCTCCACTGGGAGTGAGTTCCAGAGGGTGGGGGGCAGTCACTCTGAAGGCTCTGTCCCCGAGAGTCCACAATCTGGTGTAACGGGTGATGAGTAGTCCCGTGTCGGAGGAACAGAGATTTCAGGAAGTGGTGTAAGTAGAGACTGAAGTAGAGCAATTTTGGCCAAAAAGGCAGGAAATAACAGGTAGAAGACTCAGCTTATCTATCATTCTTTAAAACAGAGTTACTTGTCTTCCCACACCGTTTCCCTCATTTTCTCACTTTTCCCCTCACCTCACGATCTGGTTCCATCTGGTTTGAGAGAGGGAAGTAGCATGTTTGATCAAAAAAACTTCACGGTTGTGGTGCTGAATGAAAAGTGTTGGATTTTTCTGATTAGTCCTGCTGTCACACTGCAGTTAGATTAGTCTCTTCTCACACACACACACACACACACACACACAGACATGCCTGGTAGCTTTAGTTGTCCTTTGTAAAAGCGCTAGGGGGCGCTAATGCGCTAATGTGTGACAGCAGAGCAGTTGTCAGACTGTAGCAGTGACAGAGAGTCCAGCTCTTGTGTTCAACAGCATCGTCTGGAGCTTCATAGAGAGACCACACTGGGATTTCTTCCTCCGCTGAGCTTCATTTCAGCGTTTTCTCTTCAATAAATTACCGCTGGAGACCGAGCTTTGTCAGGAAAAGCACTGAGCTTTTGGACCTGATTAAAGGACATTTCCAAATATACTGCAAACAAACTGCAAACAAACGGATATAGCTGTGGCATAGGAACAGCAATGTGTGATTTGGCAATTGAATCAGAATCAGCTCACACCTACCTCTTTGATTCAACTTAAGTCAGATCTGTTTACATTAGTGTTACACAGTAGCCGCAGCAAGCGTGTAGTGTGTTCAGAGAGAATTGGTAGAGACACGGACCACACTCATTTTGTCCAGCTACTCATTTTTTTCAGAATAACTCATTGTAACTCAGTGAGAATGAGGGGGCAGCTTCAAAATTGACAAAAAGATGAGCCTCAAGACACAGCAGCCACTGTTCAAACGCTGCTTTAAAGTGTGTGCTGCAAAGGGAGGCAACACATTCAGTCTAAATCTGGCGATGCATTTGTCAGACAAACACCCCAACATTTTAAAGAAATTCAAGGACTGACAGACCATAGTTACCGTAGACTAGTTAACTGCCCCGCTATGTCCTTGATAGAAATAAATGAACATGCTCGTGCAAAGGCCCAAAGCTGACAAACAAATCCTCTTAACATCCCCTGCACGCACAACAAAAATGCATACATGCATGACTAGCTAAGTCACAAATGTGATCTTATACAGAGAGATTTGGCCATTGCCCAATTATAGATACTGTATCAAGACATGTATGTGTGTTTTTTGACTACAACCCTTTTGAAATAAAGCACACTAATGGCATTTGACAGTGTTTCCCTTTTTTTAGGAAAAGTATCAAAGTATTCAGTATCGAAATTCATGACTTGAATCAAAACCAAAATTTTGGTATCGTGACAACATTAGTTTGCATTCTCTAATCAGAGAATAGTGTCTAGTGTCTAATAGTGTCTAATCAGCTCTGCTACGTCTTTCAGTCGATGAGGCTCATCATCTGCTGAGTATCATTGTAATCACACAGGTAGCTCACTGGTCCACCTACTCTGTCTCCCCTCTAACAAGACCGGCTGCTAATTCATCATCACTGCTGTGTTTGGCAGAGAACCTTTATGAGAGCGAACTAAGTGGAGGAAATAAATGAGAACCCAAATCAATTTTGTCTCCATAAACAATTTGGGGGCTTTGTGAATACAGTATCTCTATATAAAGGTTCATCTGCAGATGGCTTAATGGAGCTTCAAGGTTTTATACTTGACCCATAATTCATCAGACAGTTTCCAACAACGAGAAGGCAGTTTCACAGGTTTACTGAAGGACTGAATCATTGTGCAGACATTTAAATTAATCTGTCCTATGTTACTCTGTTCTAATCAATCATCTACTAACATGACATTGTTATGTCTAAATGAACATGTCGCTCATATGTTACCATTTATTACCATCATTACACATCTATAACCTGCAACAGAGTTTGTTTCTAGATTTTGGACTTCCAGAGTCTTCCTCCTCCATGGATGTCTAACTTGTAATGCAGCAGGCTGCCGTCTGTCCAGTTTTCTAGAAATAACCCAGTCAGATTGGGACCTTTGACCCTGTGATACTTTTCTGGCTGTTGCATATTTCATAGACCAGACTCCAGCTGGCTAAGTGTTTTAAGTGGAAAACACACACACAAATCCAATGGAGGGAAAGTAAAGTAGCATCAGTGTGTCAGCATGTATTTCCACTTCAGAGTTGCCCTGGGGAGAGGAGATACATGATATTTAGAGTCATGCTTTAGTTTTTAAACCTGAAGGTGGAGGGTAAAAGTGTCCTTGTCTTACCTCCCCTGGCTGCAGCTTTAAACAGGTAAAGTGCTGTAAACGTTGTGCTTCAGTGAGTCTGACATCTTTTATCTGTCAAGGATCCACCGTTAGTGAGTGGGAGACAAATCTCTGAAAATATAAAGATGTCAAACAAAGAGGCAATAGAGGACTTAAAGGTTGACTCAGGGATATAGCATCACACCACATGACTCTTTTAGAATACTTTGAAACGTCTGCTTTTAATGACGTCGCCCTTGTTCGGCCCTGCAGTGACATATAGAGATGTAAATATGGTGACACGAGTCTTGTGCAATCTGCTCTTAATGATCGACGACCTGAGATAAACCTGTTACAATAGTGTGGTCTGAATGGGTCCAACGAGGGAATGACCTATGTTTCAATAACCCCTGTAAACGCCGGGATTTGTACGTGAAAGGGGTATACGTCTTCTTTCCTCTGTCTCTCTTATGGTGTTCCAGAGATCTGTCTCTTTGAGTTTCAAGCTTCTCTGTTTCCATGTAGTCTCTTACTGGCAGACACACATCTCCATCTTTCCTGGAGAAAAATGATCCGTTTCTTTTCTTTTCTCACCAACTCAATTATTATGAATCTCTGGGGAGTTTTCATGATAGGGGATGTCTCGTGGTGTCTTGGGGTGTGGTGAACCTCAGTACAAAGTTATTAGTCAGGTGTTTTCTTAAATATCCTCTGCAGTCTCCTACGAAGTTCCTCGACCCTGACTGGTTTCCCCAAGGCAGCAGAAATAAAAGGTGTTCTAGTCCAGTTCAAGTGGTTCTAGTGATATCCAGAAAACAGTCGTCACTAAGAGGAGTGCCCTTCCAGCAGATTTCTCACAGTGCGAATAAGGATAGAATTGAAATGTCAAACCCACTGTTGATACCAAAATCAGGCTCCTTTACGTTGTTATAGCAGGCCTATATTCTATATTCTAAGACTTGATTTAAGAGTTTGACATCATATATCTTACATCTCTCCTACATAACCTCCAGCCTTCTGTCTCAATAAAGAATTTTAAAAAAGTGCCCTTTCAACTCAAATTTTGTTGTTGAAATAAAGGGTCTGTACTTTTCCAATGACTTGATATGTGATTGTACTAGAGATTGTTTGGTATTTCCCTGTTTAAAAGCCTCCCTCTTCTGGAGGTTTCATCAATTAAATTAGGACAAATTACACTTTGTCATTTTAATTAGTAGATTCTTTGATTTGTATATCCACAAGAAGGAGAGATAGAGAAGAAAGAAAGGAAAGGGTGAGAAAAATCATCAGTAAGCGCTCTGTTTTCCTTGATTACTCCATGTTGTTTTGGCTTCCTATAATCAATCAGACAGTCCTAAAGCACTAATGGAACGAGTTGATACAATGTTGTAGGAAAGTAGGACACACATAGTCCTTGTTTAGATGTGGTAGAGCCCTCAGTCACTCTAAAGAATGAGACAATCTAAAGTACATTTGCCCTTTGATGAATGTAATTATGTGTCTGCTCCAAATACCTCCAGGTTTGTGTAGAGCTGCTAGTATGATGCAGTTTGTTTATCCTTGTTTACTCTGAAACTGTGAATGTTTTAGTTGACTGGATGAATGAGCTTGAATGAATGAATGACAGTCTTGTGTACAATTAATTTTCTAAATAGCCATTTTATTTAATTAATGATTGATAGGGTCTCAGTCAATATCATGAAGTTATTTGCCATAATAATCAGTCTGGTGTGATCTGTGAGGTGGACTATATCACTACACAGATGATAGGAGAGAGTAGAGCTAATAGACTGTACAGGAAAGTACACTCGCCCAGACCTCCATACAAGAGCCCTATCAGAAACACACACAGAGAGACAGACAGGTGGGCAGACACATAGAAAGTGAGAGGCAGACAGAGGCACAGCCAGACTCCCACTAAGATTTAGTTCCTGTATTCTTCCATGTTTAGAAATAGTCCCCCAGTTATTCCAGCAGAGATGTGCTCTAAGTCCTGTCGGGTCCAGGCTAGTGTGTCTTGGAGCTGTTTTAGAGGACGACATGTAACAGAGCTGACAAGGTCTTCCTGTTAAAGTGTTGTTAGGATAAAGGATCCAGGAAGAGTTCTCACAATTACACACTTAGCGCTATTATGGCCATTATGGCTCTGCATTCCCAATCCACCATTCATCTGACACTGATGCTTTTACTGTCTCCATGATGACTCGACAAGGAATTCATTGGAGCTTTTCTTCTGGATCTCAGCAAGGCTCCACTGATTAAGGAGCAGGTTTCTCCAAAAAGGAAAAACTCCTCCTGTGATTTTGAATGTTTGGCTCAATGAGATGATCAAAGCCCATAAATGTGCTTAATCTGTTTCTAGTTTTTCATCTCACACAAAACCCATTTTGAATTTTCCACAGGTGGAGCTTTGTGATATCAACACATGTTAGTGTCTTAGTGTGTTTTCTTATGAGCTGAGGCAGATTAAAGATTAATTAAGTTTTCAATAATTCATCCTGATGTTTATGGAGAAAAGTTATAATGGTTATGTTGTTGTGACACCAGAAAATGATAATCAGCAGAGAAACTGAAAGAATTATTGTGGCTTGTTCCTTCTAAACAGACTAGTAGATTGAAACTGTGTGTTTTGATCATTTGATGTTTGGCTGTATGACTGCAAGCAGCTGAAGTCAGAGTTTTACAACATTCTTTATTCTAACTTTTGATGCTTTGTTGGTAGTTATAATATCAATTCCCCTTCTCATTGTAGAATAATGTATATATTTTAGTCCCCTAATTGCGCATCATTATCATCATCAATATGGCCATTAACTCTGCGAATGAGCAATTGGAAGCTAGATAGAGGTGCGCGCACACACAAACACAAAATGAATACATCTATTAATGCTCCTCCCTATTAATGACGTTAGAAACAGCATCTTTCATAGCAGGCAGCACAGAGATGAAAAGTGTTAGGTTTCGGTTTTGTTGCATAAATAAATGACTGGAGGTTTGTTTTTGTACATGAATAATGAAAAAGGATTAAAGCTCTTTGCTTGGCTTAAGTGTTCTGGCATTAATTACAACTCCATTTCTGTCAAGCCTTTATTCATAAGGATAGATTGTATAATTTGTTCACACATTTTGGTCAGTATCTGTTCACACAGATCATTTCCAGTCTATCAATAGTTGTAATAAATCAAACACCAGAGAGAGAGGCAGATAAATATCAATATCAATGAAATAGTCATTGTCACTTACTGGTCTGTAGGTTAAATGACCACTATAGGTCACTGCGACACTGTGTGTTAAGGTCTGTTTGTGTTTGTGTGTGTGATTTGGTTTTGGATGTTTTGTAATAGTGGAAACAGCAATATCAAACAACAAATCATTTTAGATGTGCTATTTTCATATTCAGATCTTTCATCTAGGTAGAGTGTATTTCTTCTACTCTCTATCTCTCTGGTCCCAGCATCTCCACACTCTCTGCCCCGAGAAATCAGGGGATTATGGGTGTGACAGCCAGAGATCTGCCCAGGGCCCAGTCTTCTCCTCCAGGACCAGAGCCAGTCCAGCAGGCTTGTGTGTCCCAGGGTAAGAGGCCCTCCACTGGGCAGACAGCCAGCTATTAGCCCAGTCTCTCTGGTAGGAGGGAGGAGAGAGGGATTAGGTAGAGGGTAGGAGAAAGGAAGAGAGATGGGGCTGTCTGTCAGTAAAGAGGAGGAAGGAAGGCTGTGTGTGTGTGTTTAGCCCTCCCACATCCAGTCTTGGTGTCTCATCGTCCCAGATGGAAGCTGTCAGGCAGCTTAATGATGACTGTCTTTCCCACACTGGCTCTAGCAGCCTCCATGCTGAGGAACACACAGACAGACTAGCTGTCACACACACACACACACACGCACACGCACACACACACACACACACACACACACACACACACACACACACACACACACACACACACACACACACACACACACACACACACACACGGTAAACCTTCCACTTTTACTCTACACAACAACCTCTGTTGGATTCACACTGCAATGCTATTCAGTCCTAAAAAACAAAGTGGGTTTGCGTGTGTACGCGTGTGTGTGCACACTGCACCTTTAGTCTAGTTCTTTTGCCTTTAAATTAGGTGAAGATCAAACGTGAGCTGCAAAGCTAATCAAAACTAGAACTAGAGAATACAAATATTCATACAAATAAATAAGAAAAATCATCTCTGTAGCTCCTTGTTCAGGTCCATCAAGTCTTTAGATGTTTCTAGCCAATGAGGTCTCCTGTCACTGAAACCCATGCACTTGGGTCAAACTGAATTACTTCATACTGAATTAGTTCATACTGTACTATAGCATAGTATAGTTGTCATTCCAATATTAGCAATTTTGGACTTTTGGACAACAGTCGATACCCAAGCCATCGATATCAAGCTCAGTTCATGTTAGGACAGAAATGTTGTGGTCAGATCAGGATCAGACGCCTGTCGACCTCCAACCTGCTCTGCTGCCTCTGTCCTGATGTACAGAAAACAGATCCACTCTCTGAGTGCGATTACAAAGAGAGAATATAAAATCATTCTGCTGAGAAATGAGGAATCATCATTCAGATATTTAAGCAGTTAGTATCTTACATTTCCTCTTCCTTGGAAACTAACAATGAACTAACAACTCCAACTGGCATTTTTTATTATTATAGGTTATTTGTTATTTGCCTCTCATGCCTGACATTGATAAAAACAGGACTTTGTTTATTTTTTAGATAAGGACAGACAATGTTGATGAAGCACATTGCTACAAACACATGATGCTGTACCAATGTTGGCATTGACTTTTTGTTTTGAATGTCAAGTCATCTGAACAGGAAAAGCCTTCACACTCCCAGACATCAAAAGAGATAATCTAGCAGACTCCTGCTGTAGTTATTTGTTCATTCCTCCAGCCAAACACAAACTCATCGTTCCAGTGGGAGCTCTCCCCTGGAAACAAAAGGAGAGACTGATTTACACACCAAAGAGGAAAGTAGTGAATACCAAAAGCTCTCTATCTCCATACTCTCTGTCTTCAACAAGAGGAATCAAGCTCAAAACACTGTACATTTCAGTGATGAGACCCCAGGGGTGGTCTGGGGAAAAATGTAACCTAAAACCTGTTGGATAAATGAAACCAGACAACAGAGACAAGAGACTGCACAGTGCTGAACAGCTTCTTCCTAAGAGGCCGTCCATTTTGAATAATGCCTTATAAATGATGCCAGCATCAATACATGAGAAATGACCAGTCACATGATTCGATTCCCCCTGCCTCTCCTCTAACAGGACATCATTGGTTTCTCAATGACGTGTGTGTGTGTGTGTGTGTGTGTGTGTGTGTGTGTGTGTGTGTGTGTGTGTGTGTGTGTGTGTGTGTGTGTGTGTGTGTGTGTGTGTGTGTGTGTGTGTGTGTGTGTGTGTGTGTGTGTGTGTGTGTGTGTGTGTGTGTGTGTGTGTGTGTGTGTGTGGTTGGTTGTTGTTGTGTAAAACATGTAAAACATAGAAGCATTTGTTTCATGACAGTACTAGCAGTGAATCCTCAATAGCAAACAACTTGTTAGGGAGTCAGTAGGGCCTGGACCCAAACGCAGACCACGGAGACAGGAGTAAGGAAAAAGGAGGATTTTAATGGAAGTGGGTGCGGAGGGGTGTAGTGGTGAGGCCGGGGCAGAGGAGGCAGGTTGGAGGGGAGCAGGTAGGTGAGGCAGGGACGGGAGAGACCAGAGGGAGGACTGGGAACCGGGGAGCAGGCTGGGGCGGGAGCAGGCAGGCGAGGAGACACGAGGAAGGAGGCACACCGGGGAACACTGGAGACAAGAGACAAACAGTTAAACATGTAACACCACAAGGATTCGAGTTTTAGAAAATACCAAAGGACCAAGAGGGTTTCTACCACGGGAGATAGCAAAACGATCTGGCGATGAGTGGATGGGAAGCCGGGGGTTTTATGCTGCAGGGTCTTGATGGGTGATGGAAGCCAGGTGTGGAGGAGAGGTAGGGCTGGGCGAGCAAGCCACGCCCAGGACACACACACACAACCACACGAGACAGACAGAGACAAACAGGGGAGGTAAAAACACGAGGAAACTCAGGGGGTAGGGCTAGGACCATGACAGTACCCCCCCCTCAACGGGCGCCTCTGGGCGCCCCACCGGGCTTGTTGGGATGCTCCCGGTGGAAGTCGCGGATGAGGGAGGGGTCCAGGATGTTGCGGCGGGGGATCCAGCTGCGCTCCTCCGGGCCGTAGCCCTCCCAGTCCACCAGGTACTGGAAGCCCCGACCTCGACGGCGAATGTCCATAATCTTCTTTACAGTGTATGCTGGGTGGTTGTCGATGATCCGGGGGGGGTGGAGGGTGGTCGGCAGGAGGGCATAAAGGGCTGGAGGAAACCGGTTTGAGGAGTGAAACGTGGAATGTGGGGTGTACCTTGAGGGATGACGGGAGCTTGAGCCTTACTGCAGCGGGGTTTATGATTTTCTCGATCACGAAGGGACCCACGTAACGGGGGGCCAACTTCCGGGACTCTACTTGTAATGGCAGGTCCCGGGAGGAGAGCCATACTTCCTGCCCAGGTCGATACGCGGGTGCAGGGATCCGGCGGCGGTCAGCCAGGCGCTGATTGCGGGCGGTCGAGCGGATTAGGGCCGCCCGTGCGGTCCTCCACACCCGGCGGCATCGTCGGAGGTGGGCCTGGACGGATGGTACCGCCAGCTCCTCCTCCTGGGTGGGAAACAGAGGGGGTTGGTAGCCTAGTGAGGCTTGGAATGGAGACATACCTGTGCCCGCGCTGGTTAGGGAGTTGTGGGCATACTCCACCCACGGCAGGTGAGAGCTCCAGGAGGAAGGGTGTCGAGCCGTGATGCAGCGGAGAGCCGTCTCTAGGTCCTGATTGGCCCGTTCAGTCTGCCCGTTCGACTGGGGGTGGTAGCCGGAGGAGAGGCTGACGGTGGCGCCCAGAGCCTGGCAGAAGGCTTTCCAGACTTGGGAGGAGAACTGCGGACCCCGGTCGGAAACAATGTCCAGTGGGATCCCGTGGAGACGGAACACATGCAGCACCAGGAGGTCCGCAGTCTCTTTGGCGGAGGGAAGCTTGGGGAGAGCAATGAAATGCACTGCCTTGGAGAAGCGGTCGACGACGGTGAGGATGGTAGTGTTGCCGTCCGAGGGAGGCAGGCCCGTGACGAAGTCCACGGCAACATGGGACCATGGGCGGCTGGGGGTGGATAGTGGAAGGAGGAGACCGGCAGGAGGCCGGTGAGAGGACTTGCTGCGGGCGCAGACGGCGCAGGCGGAGACGAAAGCCTTGGTGTCCCGAGCCATGGACGGCCACCAGAAGCTTCTTTGGACGAACGCAAGGGTGCGGGCGGCGCCGGGATGGCAGGTGAGCCTGGAGGCGTGGCCCCATAGGAGGACCTGGGACCTGGCGGAGTCGGGCACAAAGAGGCGATTAGTGGGGCCGTTACCTGGGTCAGGGTGGTTCCGTTGGGCTTCCCGGACGAGGCCCTCGACCTCCCAGGTGGCTGCGCCCACAACGCACGACGGGGGAAGGATGTTCTCGGACTCCGGCGCGGTCCTTTCAGAGGTCCACTGGCGGGAGAGGGCATCCGGCTTGACATTGCGGGTGCCTGGGCGATAGGTGAGGGTGAGGTTGAATCTCCCCAGGAACAGAGCCCATCGTGCTTGCCGGGAGTTGAGTCTCTTAGCGGAGCGGAGATAGGACAGGTTTTTGTGGTCGGTCCAGACCACAAACGGTAACTCCGCCCCCTCCAACCAGTGCCTCCATTCCTCCAGGGCAAGGACCACTGCCAGGAGCTCACGATTCCCCACGTCGTAGTTGCGTTCTGCCGGTGAGAGACGTCGGGAGAAGAATGCACAGGGGTGCAGTTTTTGGTCCTCGGAGGACCGTTGAGACAGGACCGCCCCTACTCCGGAATCCGAGGCGTCCACCTCTACCACGAACTGCCTGGCCGGGTCAGGATGTCGGAGAACCGGGGCGGAGGTAAACAGGTGTTTGAGGCGGGTAAAGGCAGCATCTGCCTCCGGGGTCCAGCCGAACGGGGAGAGGGTGGAGGTGAGTCGAGTCAGTGGGGCGGCGACTCTGCTGAAGTCCCGGATGAACCGGCGATAAAAGTTGGCGAACCCGAGGAACTGTTGGAGCTGCTTCCGGGAGGCAGGTGTCGGCCAGTCCGCCACGGCCTGGACCTTAGCCGGGTCAGTCTTCACCTGGCCCTGCTCGATAATGTACCCCAGGAAGCTCACTGAAGGCACATGGAACTCACATTTTTCCGCTTTCACAAATAACTTGTTTTCCAGAAGTCGGCGGAGCACTAACCTCACATGCTGGGTGTGTTCGTTCAGGTCACGGGAAAAAATTAAAATGTCATCAATGTACACAAACACAAACCTATTGAGCATGTCCCTGAGGACATCGTTGATGAGCGCCTGGAAGACTGCCGGTGCGTTGGTGAGGCCGAAGGGCATGACCAAATACTCAAAGTGGCCAAGCGCGGTGTTGAAGGCAGTCTTCCACTCATCGCCCTCGCGGATCCGGACCAGGTGGTAGGCGTTGCGGAGGTCCAGTTTGGAAAACACCGTGGCGTGTTGGAGAGGCTCGAAGGCGGGGTCGATCAGGGGCAGGGGATATTTATTTTTTACCGTGATGTTGTTAAGTCCTCGGAAATCGATGCAGGGGCGCAGGGCGCGGTCCTTCTTTTCGACAAAGAAAAAGCCGGCGCCGACAGGAGAAGAGGAGGGCCGGATCAGCCCTGCCGCCAGGGAGTCGTGGATGTAAGTTTCCATGGCTTCTCTCTCCAACCGCGACAGATTGTACAGACGACTGGTGGGCAGCGGGGCTCCGGGGAGTAGGTCAATAGCGCAGTCGTAGGGACGGTGAGGAGGCAGGGAAAGGGCTCGCTGTTTGCTAAAAACCTCAGTGATGTCGTGATACACGGAGGGAACGGAGGAAAGGTCGGGAGGCTCGGGACCGGGACAGCGGCTGGACTCCCTCGGGGCAGGGGCCGACAGGAGGCAGTGGGAGTGGCAGAAAACACTCCAACTCACTACGGAGCCGGAGGACCAGTCTATGTGGGGATTGTGGAGCGACAACCAGGGCCGGCCCAACACCACCGGAGCGTGAGAGGAGGGGATGACGTGGAACCGGATCGTCTCCCGGTGGTTCCCCGACATCATCAGGGTGAGGGGCGCCGAACGATGGGTGACGCGGGCCAGGAGTCTTCCGTCCAGCGCGTTCACCGCAAGTGGCGATGAGAGTGGCTCGGTGGGGATCCCAGCCTGGGAAACCAGCGCGGCATCAATGAAGCTGGCGTCCGCGCCGGAGTCCACCAGCGCTCGTACCGGGAGCTCTTCATGAGACCAGAGGAGGGAGGCGTTGAGGTGAACGCCGGACTGCGGGGCTGAGGAACGGGCTGTGGTTTGGCTCGTCAGGGACCCCGCAGTCACCGACGAGCCTCCCCTTTTGGCCGGAGTGGACAACCGGAGAGGAAGTGGCCCTCCTGGCCGCAGTAGAGGCAGGCTCCCGAGTCCATCCTCCGGCGGCGCTCCGCTGGAGAGAGGCGAGTCCGTCCCAGCTGCATGGGTTCGGGGTCAGCGGTGGAGGCAGGGCTGGTAACGCTGTTTCCTCCCGGAAACCGAACCGAACCCCGGGGAGGGCTGGGCTTGACCTGCCATTGCGCCTCCAGATCGGACACCCGGATCGTGAGCTGGACCGCCTCGTCCAGGGTCCCAACATCCCCCCGGAGCGCCACCTCTCGCCCAACGTCCTGCTGGAGCCCGCTCTGGAACGCGGAGAGGAGAGCGGCGTCGTTCCAGCCCGACTCCACGGACAGGCTGCGGAATCTCCCCACGTACTCCCGGACGGTGAGTTTTCCCTGTCTTAACGTAAGCAGATGTTGCCCCGCTTGCGGGCCCCTAATGGGGAAGTCATACAGTCGTTTAAGCTCCCCGGAAAATGCGGAAAATGACTGGGCTAGGGAAGAGCCCTGTTCGTAGAGAGCATTGTACACACTAAGGGGGGAGCCCTCTAACAAATTTACAATAAAGGCGATCCTCGCCGCTTCCCTACTGTAGCGGGAAGGTTGGGCTTCAAAAGTCAATTGGCACTGTGTCAGAAACTCACGGCAGGTGTCCGGGTTGCCGGAATACTTGGCGGGGTGTGGTACGTGTGGCTCCGCGGAGGTAGGAGGGTCCGGGGGAGTTGCCGCTGGAGGTGGTGAAGGATCCGGAACGCCACCGGGGCCCGGGCGGAGAGCAGTCAGCGAGGAGGAGATCTCCTGGAGCTGCCCCATGATCTGTTGGAGGGCCTGCTCGTGCTGGCCCAGGCGTTGGCCCTGGTGGGTGATGGCTTGCTTCAGGGCCCCGCAGTCTGCTGGGTCCATGTAGGCCAGATCGTTATGTTAGGGAGTCAGTAGGGCCTGGACCCAAACGCAGACCACGGAGACAGGAGTAAGGAAAAAGGAGGATTTTAATGGAAGTGGGTGCGGAGGGGTGTAGTGGTGAGGCCGGGGCAGAGGAGGCAGGTTGGAGGGGAGCAGGTAGGTGAGGCAGGGACGGGAGAGACCAGAGGGAGGACTGGGAACCGGGGAGCAGGCTGGGGCGGGAGCAGGCAGGCGAGGAGACACGAGGAAGGAGGCACACCGGGGAACACTGGAGACAAGAGACAAACAGTTAAACATGTAACACCACAAGGATTCGAGTTTTAGAAAATACCAAAGGACCAAGAGGGTTTCTACCACGGGAGATAGCAAAACGATCTGGCGATGAGTGGATGGGAAGCCGGGGGTTTTATGCTGCAGGGTCTTGATGGGTGATGGAAGCCAGGTGTGGAGGAGAGGTAGGGCTGGGCGAGCAAGCCACGCCCAGGACACACACACACAACCACACGAGACAGACAGAGACAAACAGGGGAGGTAAAAACACGAGGAAACTCAGGGGGTAGGGCTAGGACCATGACACAACTCACACACATGACTATTTAAATCTATGGACCACCCAATATAGTGACACAGGACTAGTGCATCATGTATGTTAACAATACTCAATACTCAATCTATATATCACCCAATATAGTGGATTAATTTGGTAAGAAAGTAGTTGGTCTCTATTTATAGCAAAGGTTGATTAGAAATGTTCCTATTTTGATCTAGTACTTTGTGGAGCAAAGCAATTTAATTGTTATGTTTTTACAAACTGGAATATCAGTAATAAGTAGAAACTGCTAGTTTGCTGAATGGATGTTCACTCTTCCTCAAGGGAAACAAAGTCACTGTTATCAGTCATCTGCTACCAGTTACCATCCAATATATCTCAACATGCCATCTACTAAATAACCAACCAGACCCAAGGATTGGTCAATCAGCAGCCTGGTAGCAGTGTCTTTCTCCTACTAGTGAAAGTCTCTGTCATTGGTGGACCAGCTAGCTGTAGTAACCACAGCAACTTAGGTAATAAATATGTGAGCGCTGTAGGAGAGGAATGGTTGTGTTTCCTTATGAAGTCTGTTTAGAGATGGATCTCAATGGGCTCTCTGACTGAAGGCAACGGATGAAGAGAGCTTTGGTACTGCTTGTAGAGTGAGAATGTGTGTTTACTAGGGTTTTACTACACTGTAAAACCTGATGAGTTAAGTCAACTCAAATTGTCTGAGGAAACAGATTGCCTTGAACAATTTAAATTTAATAACTCAAGGGGCGGTTTCACAGACAAGGCTTAAGCCTAGTCCCAGACTTGCACAGATTTATTTCGTAGATTTAGCCTGTTCTGGATTAAACAAAACTGATTGCACGAGGGAGGACTAGAGCTACTCTAGGACTTCAAAGAGGCAGGTTTAACTTCTGCTTAGTATTGTTTGTGAGGGAGCATGGACTATTTGGAATATCTAAATGAAGACCAACATGCACTACAGAGGCCAGCCATTTAATTTTATGCTCATGAAATTCCCTGGCTAACTTTTAATGCATGGTCATCTTTTTTGTTCTCTGCTGAAAAGGTGCACTGGCTCTTCCAACCTGTTCAGATTCCTTTCCTCTGGAAAAAGAATACCGTTAGAAGCACAAATAAACTCATATGGTCCTTAGAATGAAAGAAGAATAAAGATTGACACAGAAAGTGGAATATATTTACAAACTTGACTTTTTCTTTCTTACTTTTTTCTTTTTTACTTTTGTTGGTATATTTACTATTTGTGCTCAGTTCTTCATCTGAACTGTCCAAATGGTCATCGTCTGGTATACCATCCAGAAGTTGCTGGTGCTCTATTATTCCAGAGAGCAAGTCACTCAATTCATCAGTCTTGGCCTTTTTTGGTGGTCCACCACCAGTATTAAATCGCTGTCTTCTGATCTCGGCATTCTCTCTTTTTAAAGACATTAAGCTTCTTCCACAGAGTCTATAAAGGCAGATATCATTCAATATAAGTGATGTCACAAAATTCTGAATATGAGAAATGTGAAATACTGATAATAATGAAGATTTGTTGTTGTTGTACTGTTCTTGTGGTTACATTTTCATTTGCATTGAATTCACTGCAAATTGCAGTGAATTCTTTTTTTTTTTTGCCTCAGCCATTGTTTTGTCTTAAGATTCACACCAGTAATGGTGTTTTCTATTTCATTCCGGGTTTTTATGAGCAGCATAACCATTGACCAACAGCATGTGCTCATACTTAACCTAATCAGCCTTAACCCAGGTATTCTCATTTAGGCTTACTTACCTTAGTGTGAGTCTTTAGGTCATTCAAGAAGGGTGCAAACACACATTCCGTACATCATTTGAATTGCACAAAAGGGCAAGTTCAGTGTAATGCTGAGCGGTACTTTATTGACAGGTTTGCCAGTGTCCAATAAACTGCGCATGTTTTGTGTTTTTTCCAAGAGGGTTTGCAATTTTAAAATCATCAACATAGAGAATTAGAGATAATTTCAGAACCTCATCTGAGCGAAGTGAATTTTCCTGACAGAGCAATCTCGATATGATGAATACTGTCCAGGCTGTTGTGTGGTACTTTCCTGGACTTTCTCAAATACGTCTGTTTTTTTCAACAATGCTTGCAGAGATGAGAGAATGGGCACATACTTACAGGTATGCTGTGATGACTCAATAAGGTACTCCACAGGCTTAACATATGGAAACTTGTCCTCGTAATATGATTTTTTCCTCCTAGCCATTGACAATGGGGCTTGACAGGTGATTGATGTATGCAAAATATTACTCTCTGAAACTGCCTTGACAATCTCACTTACAACTGTGTCAGTAAAAGAGCAGTTTTCAGTATCTTGATAACAGCTTCTTTGACAAGAGGTTCTGATAGTGACAACAACTCATCAACATGCTCAATGATTTCCTGTGTTGCCCTCTGATACATGGAGAATTGTTTGCATTTTCAAAAAGAAGGCTGCCAGATTATACTGCAATTGCTCTGCTAATCCATCAGTGCTGCTACCTGCCAATGGGGTGGTTTCATTTTCACCTGAAAGATGTACAGGATGTTGTTCAATGTCACTATCCTGGGAAACATTTAATTCATTTTGCATTGCAAATGATGACATCATCTCTGCATTTGTGAAAATGATATGTCGTCTTGGACTTCACAGCAGGGACAAGGCATACATCTAAAGTCATAAAATGGTGGTCTGTAAAACCAACAGGATAAATAAAGCTTTTGAGCAACCTTGCACTAAAAACTTGAGACAAATAAAACCTATCCAACCTAGCCGCTCTTACTCTACTATTGAGCACTTTCACACAAGTGTACTGTCTCACAGTTGGATGTTTAACCCTTCATACATCTATTAAATCCAGCTGAGAAATTAACCTGGCCAAACAGGTGGATGATTGAGGATGAGGTTCTTCACACAAATTAAAATCCACAGTACAATTCCAACCCCCCCCCCACCCCTCCAAAAACACAATGCATTCACTCTTGTGTTCTTTCAATCTCCTAAAAACTTCTATACGTTCAGATCCTACATTGGGAGCATATATATTAACAAAGCAGAAAAGATTTTCAGAAATCTCAGCTCTAACTACAACTAATCTACCTTTCAATATTTCTGTGGTGGAGATCACATACAGTACTAAAATTTGTCCCATGGCTAAGAATGTACTGTCCCTTCCACCATAAGCCCCACTCTACCTCAGTATCTAGATCACTATGGGTTTCCTGAAGGAAAACCACATCTAATCTTTTCTGTTGACATGTTTCAAAACTAAAGCTCTTTTGATATTTAAAGACCCAACCCTGTGAGTCTGCATATGTATGCTAAAAGAGAAAAACAATCAACAGAAACAAGTAGGAGCAGAAAGACACCCTGTGATGCATGGTCATTGTTGACTTAATTACTTGACCTTTTTTGTCTTCCCTTTCCTGGTTAGACCAATTTTCTGAGGTGAAAAGTTTTTTTTTTTCATCCGACAGATCCATTCCAACTATTTTCTGAAGGTTAGAAACCGTTTTTAATAAATAAATCAGTGTTGGGAAAATAATCTTTGACTTTAACAGATTTCCTGAATGTTTCGTTAAGAAAACTGTTAATATCATCCAGAGTATACAAGTTCTCTTCTGAGACGCTGTAAACAAACCCAAAACACTATGTCTCTGACTCATAGTCAATTTCGTCATCCTCATCATTTACCTGGCTGTCACTTACAGGCGGCTCGCCCACCACTGTCTCCCCACTAGCCTGCACATGTCTTACCGGGCTCAGCCACCTCCACTCCCGGTGAGCTCACAGCAGCTGCATCATCAGTCACATCATTTACGTTTACATTACCTGAAGTCGGGGGTGTGTTTACCACTGCTGCCTCCTCACCAGGTTCGGCCTGCGCTTCCCCCGACTGTCGCTCAGGTGTTTTATGACTGGAGGTCTCATTCTCTACAGCAGGGGAAACCAGAATCTCCTCCTGCCCGGTCTGCTCCACAACTCCGTGCCCACTCGGCCCTTCACCTGGGTCGATGTCAGCAGGTGGGGCACCCAGCCCGCTCTCAGCCCGCTGTTTATAGTGCGGACAGGCAAATCGCTTGTGACCGACATCGCCACACTCAAAACACTGTATACTTCCATAGCTGGCATACACCATATAATAGCCTTCCTCGTGTTTTACTCTGAAAGAGACGTCTAAAGTCTGGTTGTGGAATCGAGAAACATGAAGACCTGTCGCCAAAAGGACTGAACATGCCGGAGTTTCTTGTTCCTACAACCCAAACCAGCAGTTTTAAATGCGTTCACAACATTCCCAAATCGCTGCAGCTCTCATTGGGGATAAATGGGCGAACACCGGACACTTTGATTCTGGTGGACAGGACAAAGGTGAAACCTGTACATACACATCATTAAGAAAAACACCACTTTCAATCAGCTGATTGACAAGGCGTTCCACCAGTAGAACCTCTTCTACCACCACAGTTGCCTCACTCCATGCCGGAGAGACAGGGATGGCGAAGAGACGCCATCCCACCCAACACCAACTTAAGGATCGAACAACAAAAAAACAGCTACTAAGCCACACAATCAATAAATGAAACAATCAACAAAATCATGCAAAAGCAAACAGAAATAAGAAAAGAAGAAGAAATTATCAGCAACCGCTCACTCACCAAACACCACTCTCACACACCCAACTCCCAGCATGCAACAGAGACAGAGAGATTGTTTCCAAATACCCAGAAAGCAGTGCATCTGGCTGTGTAAATACCATGGTCAAGCCCACTGCTCTTGTCAGTGTCTCCCACCTCCCTTAATCCAACATCTCCTCCAGAAACCAGCAGCTTGAAATGCACCAGTGGAGCTTGGAGTCATGAACAAGACTATGTAGGCCACGCTGCCTCAGGCAGGATTTCCTGGAACTCAGAGGATTCATGTTCTTATATCTGCCTCATACATTTCCATTGGCTATTACAAGATCTTAGAGATTTAGGGGAAGTTTTGCTCTCATCAGCAGATTTTTTAAATTTTAATTTATGTCACCATACATAATAATTATCAATCCTCTCTTTGAAGTAATTCCCAGAATTCATTTGGCTGTGGTGTCCATTAGTACATCTTCATTAGCATATAGTCTGCAGAGATTTCCGGTCCATACTGTGTGCTGCCTTGCTGCATCTGCTCCAGCTGCTCTCCTCAGCCACAAGTCATTTGTATTTCCTCCTTACTCTATGCTCAGTGTCCATAGAGTCAGAGGTATTTATTATGGAGGTTTCAGCCCTCTCCCCATATGTCTCTGTCCCAAGCTGCCTCCACCTGTCCAAACATTGAGACACCTGAGGAATCTGACCTTCAGCAGATTGTAATGCATAATGTATGGACGACAAGACAACAACCGGCACAGTTTGTGAGAGAGAGAGAGAGAGAGAGAGAGAGAGAGAGAGAGAGAGAGAGAGAGAGAGAGAGAGAGAGAGAGAGAGAGAGAGAGAGAGAGAGAGAGAGAGAGAGAGAGAGAGAGAGAGAGAGAGAGAGAGAGAGAGAGAGAGAGAGAGAGAGAGAGAGAGAGAGAGAGAGAGAGAGAGAGAGAGAGAGAGAGAGAGAGAGAGAGAGAGAGAGAGAGAGAGAGAGAGAGAGAGAGAGAGAGAGAGAGAGAGAGAGAGAGAGAGAGAGAGAGAGAGAGATTCAAGTTGTATAGACTCGGAATAGCAATGATGCAGTTCTAAACTGGATGATTCTTCAAAAACCTCCGATGACCTTTCGGACAATGGACCAGACAAATCTGCAAAGGATGTCTGTGCTTGACGATTCTTCTGAAGCCCACATGTATCTTTCTCATCCAAACTAGAAAATGGCTTGTATGTTGCAGCCCTGTGTGTAAATAGAAGGTCCTGCTTAGTCTGTCTGACCTATTAAAATAGAGAATAGGACCTCCTGGAGCTCCAGGTTTAAATGTCAATGCTACACAGAACATTGAATGAAGTACAGACTGAATACTCATGTGAATGTGAATCCACAGCCTATTGAACACATACCATATACCAATTACCTGCAGTAATTATTCAGTACTTCTTTGCAACTAATCAGTGTTTATTAGTAGATATTACCACAGCTGGAATATTCCATTTCAGCTTGAATTCAATCAATTAACAGTTCAACAGTTGATCACTGTTTAATCTCCGATTAAATATATTTGAACTTTGAATAAATTGGGAACATTTTAAATAAGATAATCAGACTTAAATGAAACTAAAAACAATGTCAAATTGCAAATACCTCTGCTTAACACTAAGCTGACAATTAGATGAAGTGAAGTTCAATGCCATAGCTTGAATTTCAAGTGAGACTAGACTAAAAGAAACCCATTATATGAAGAGAAACTATTTGCCTCTCTAAACTGACACTTGTAACATTTAGAGGTGATAAAGTAAAGTGTAATGGCCCTGATCCTCACCAGGTAGAAGTCATAGCCACCATAGGGAGGCTGCTGATCACTGTGTGGGAGTCATTCTTGATGCTGTGTGGAGAAGATTCAGAAGTTTATGGCTAGCTGCTTCTATCTGCATATTCTCAGATCTGGAATAAACTAGCTCTGTTTATGCATTGTCCCTTTTTTTTCTGCTTTTAAGGGGATGTTTATTACTTTGACGTCACTTCAAAGGAATTATGTCATCATGGTGGTTGTTACTGTGCCATCATCAAAATTGAGATGAGAAACTTGAATAATTACACATACACATTTGAACGGTCTAAAATAATTTCCTGTTGGGTCAAAAAAACACTGCACAGTGCAGTACTGGATATTGTATATACATTTTTTCCAGATCAGCAAGTTGCAAAACTGTTTATCTTCCTGTGCTTTTTCTTGAGGCACCTTTAGACACAGTTCAGCAAAATGCAAATAACTAACACTGAAAGGATTGAAACTGTGAAACCAAATATCTAATAGCAATATGAGTGGGTGGATCTTCCTGGGTAACACTGAACAATGAAGTGTATTGTGAGGTATCTGAAGCTTATTATCATTTATCAGTGTTATATGCACAATTCTTACATTATAATCACTTGAGAAAGTTGAATTTATTATAACACATTATGAATCTGGCAGGATGTTGTTATGAGGTTGTTAATAACTCTTAACAACCTCATAACTATTCCACATTGTAATTCACTTCCATTGTGGTTATATTGACATATGTTCAATACTGCAAATAAAACCCTTTACTGTTTTACATTCATGCACACACAACAAAATATAAAACAAAAGGAAAGAAAGAGAGTTTTTAAGTTCTTGAGTTCAAAGTAAAGCCAGAGCTTTCAATATTCTAGTTAGTTTCAGGATGAACTGAACTGTAACGCGATGAACAGATTCATACAGATGGTTAAAGTACACAAGGGAAATGTCTAGAGCCCCTCTGGATTTACCTTTGACACACAGATACACACAGTCTCATGAACACACATTCACAGTTGTGATATAACAGTTACTGAGCCATAAAACTCATGTTGTTTGGATTTTAAACCACACAGGAAGTTGCTTGAGGAAGGAGGATTGAAAGTCTTTGCTGCTGCTTGGTGGATTTTAGTCTATCTACAGCATTTTCCCAGTGACATTGTCAATACTCTGAAACATAAAACTGTAATTTACAATTTATCTTTTCCTATTTTTTCTCTTTTTCTAGGACAGACCTACTGTGTGTGTACGTATCAGAGGGGTGATGAGTGCACTGCCTCCTGGGAAAATCGGACTATAGAAAAACAATAAGACTTTACAGAAACCCCCCATTTCTCTGATACTGTATGTCCTAGACAATCCTAATCCATACAGTCCATTACATTACAGTACATTATTGTGTGACATATAACCCTATAGTATATTATTTATGGGATTTACACTGAATTGTTACAACCCCGGCTCAAGGGAGGCAACATAAAGGAGTCAAAAACAATATTGACGTTGCCAAAACAAGATAAAGTTTATTCTAACAAAGACTAAAGACTAAACAAACGGTTGTGGTGGCTGAGAACGGTGCTGCTGCAGTGTTTGCTGTAAGAGAGAGGAGTGGGAGGGGTTTTAAAGGCCTCCCAGCAGGTGCCAACAATCAGGTGTTAATAATTGAGATGTTCTAGAACAGAACACAGGTTACCAGGAAGAGATTCTACCCTTCTACCCACCCTTAATAAGGTTGTTCTAGGGCAGTGTTTCCCAATCCAGTCCTCAAGTACCCTCTGTCCTGCAGGTTTTACCTCCAGCTCTAATCAGGCACACCTGACCCAATTAAGGTATCGTGAAAATGTGAAGCCTCTAATTCAGGGGTGTCCAATCGTGTGCCATGGAGGGCCGAGAGTATGCAGGTTTTTACTCCAACCAAAGACTACAGCAGGTGATTTCACTGATTAACACACCTTCAACCAGAGAGGATGGACTAATCAGTGAAATCACCTGGTGTATTCTTTGGTTGGAGTGAAAACCTGCAGACTCTCGGCCCTCCATGGCACATGATTGGACACCACTGCTCTAATTGGTTCAGGTGTGCCTCTACTCTAGTCTAGCTGCTCCCCTCCTGTTTTTTTTCATGTGATAGTGAGGAAATCATTTTCATATTACTTTCCATGATGAGTAGGACTATTTGATATTTAGCTGAATAGATCTTTGGATCCCTGTGTTGGCATGTCTGGGTAATAGAGTTATCAAAACCACATTTTCTATACCTGATGTATGATTGGTCTTATCTTCTAGAGACAGGCTGTAAGTCTCTCTCCATCATGAAGACAAAAATACTTTCGGCCAACATTTCGAAAACTGGACAAGCCTGTCCTTGATACATGATGTATTCATGCCAATGCACCAAGTTGTACAAGATACTGACTCTTTTCAGCATGGTCCACTGGGGAGAGAAGACGAGAAGTTACATCGATGGCTAGGCATCAGCAGTTCCTGTCACGTATTTTAATAGACCAGACAAAATGTCAGCAAGGAAATATAACCCAAAACCTTCATGAGTATAATAACATTATCTACATATCTTTTGGCTTCCTGGAGGGAATTAGGTCTCTTCTTCAGGACCTTTATGGCCACTGTCTTGTTTGTGTCTAACTTAAGACACTGGGCCCCTTTTCCAAAACATCCATCTCCCTTGAAGGCCTGCACCAGGTAGTGAGTTGTTATGAGTTGCTGGACAGTTACTGGACTACCTGGAAGTCAGGAGGGGAGGGAGGAAGGAGCCGAAAGGGGAGGTGGGTTCAGGAGGCGAGTGGGAAAGTCCATTGAGCTTCCCTCCACTCTTGGACAAGATCATTTATTTGTCTCTGCACCAACGGCTGTTGGGAGAGATGCGGAGTATGGAGAGAATATGTGTGAAAAGGAGTCACTACATTGTTTATTCCTCTTCTCTGTCCAACGGCCAGACACCTGGACCGAGACTGTGTGTGTGTGTGTGTGTGTGTGTGTGTGTGTGTGTGTGTGTGTGTCTGTGTCTGTGTGTGTGTGTGTGTGTGTGTGTGTGTGTCTGTGTCTGTGTCTGTGTCTGTGTCTGTGTCTGTGTCTGTGTCTGTGTCTGTGTGTGTGTGTGTCTGTGTGTGTGTGTGTGTGTGTGTGTGTGTGTGTAATAGAGTGGCTGCAGGTCTGACTGATGGTGGAGCATAAAAAGACCAAAGGTGCTACTCATGTGGTTACCATAGAAACAGACAGCAGCATGCTGTTAGTGCTCCTTTTTCTACGGAAGCGTCATGCATTCACTTGAGAAAATTTGTTTTGAAGCAAACATGTCCCACCTGTTTAGTTTAATCCAGTTTTATTTTGGTTTGGGTTTGAGACATTGGGAGATACTCGTGTCTTTAAGTAATATAGATGGTATTGTTATTAGTTTGTCGACTTTGCGCAGGCACCTCAGGAATTTGCGGTTGTTCAGACGGAAAGCCCATTCTGATATGCTGGACATTGCGGTGTTTCTCCAGGATCAGTTGAACTGATATGGCATGCTTCACGGATATAAGATGATGCATCTGAAATGCATTCAGGCTGGCTACGTGGTGACTCAAGAGACCATCAGGCAATTGCTGAAAATACTGGATCCCCACGGAGTGCAACTGAGGCACCAGAATCGGTGTTTGTATCAGAATCCAGGCTCAAGCCATATGGAATCTGCATCAATGGTGCAATAGACGGGTTTTCAAAAATGCTGATATGGCTACATGCATACTCTAGTAGTGATCCCAAGGTCATCGCAGGATACAATAAATTTAAGAATGCATTACTAATTGCTATATATAGTATGCTTCCCCCCCATACATTTGTGTTGTATTGTTACTGTTCACTTGTATCAAAAAATAAGGAATTAAGTGTCATACCATCACATTTAAAAAATATGGTCTGCTAGATATCCATTTAAAAAAAATTCAATTAGTAATTTTAGACATAGCTGCTACAGTAGTTTTCAGGGGGAATCACACACTGCTAGTATCAGTTTCTCCTCCGTGAATGAGAAAACAACATGCGTGTGTCTGAGACGAGCACAAATGCCGCAATTTCATGAAAACGAGCCAGCTTGCTACTTCGGATGCCTGACTGCTTGTCACTCTCTACCCAGCTGCTCACCTTCCATTGAAATGGCTGATTTCTGTGCACTGATCCCATCACCTCATGAAAAGCCCCTAATTCTGCACCTTATATGCGTGTGTGCATGCGTGTGTTTGTCTGCGTGTTTGTGCTTGTGTCGTGTTGAGTATTGAGCATGTATGCATTACATATCCCACTGTCTGTAATACAACCCAGCATGTATATATGGTCAAACCACACTATTTATGGTCTCATAGTCCACTTGTTAGTAAGCGGCGCATTTCACCTAAAGTAAAATTATAATTGCTTGGTGGTTTTGGCATATAATACATTCATACAATCTGGCATTCCTTGCAGGCAAAAAAGTGTTGTTTTGACTGATATTGTTCCATTGAATAGGAAGATGAAATGATTCTCATTCAATCCACCGCTACACAATGCTCCAGCAGCACTACGTTGATCTGTGGTGAAAAGCTGCCAGGATTTCACCAAAATACTAATCAAATTGTACAATGTGCTGGAAGCGTCAACTGTGGGTTTGTGAAGACAGCAAGGTTAATAGAAAAAGACTGAAAGAAACAGAGGGAAATATACAGAATGAGAAAGAGATCAGCGTGAGATCTGGGATTAGGTAAATGTACAATAGTAACTTTATTCTCTTTATTCTCACATGTATCTTTAATCACCAAGTATAACAATACAATGCATTACTAGTCTGTATTGAGTCTATATGAGAGTACGTCCACACTAAGCCATTTACATTTGAACAGCGTTTTTGGGTCTAGCGTTTTCGAAAAGCTCGCCGTCCACACTAGACCACCAAAAATCAATACCTCCTTCCACATGACAGTCAAGCAGTGAAACATAATCGTTTTCAAAAGTCTCCGTTTTCGCCGTCCACACTACAACGGGGGGGCCATTTTCAAATATATCCACTTTTGGCAGGGGGGGGTGGGGGGGACGCCGCCGTAGTGTAGACGAGAGGCTGAAACGGAGAAATAAATATGCATTTTCAAAATTACCCAGCTTAGTGTGGACGTAGCCTGAGTATATGACTGAAACTACATTGTATGAAGGTCGTTGATCCCAGAGTCCTGAAACCACACAGACGTCTACTACAGCTTCCTAGAGATGGTGTTAGTATTCCTTAGGGCTCATATAATCCTGTTGCTTATCTAATGACCAGAACCTGTGAATTAGTGAGTATTTAGAGACCCACCAGTGCTCCTCCCTTCAATACATAATACTAACCTCTCTATAACACAAACCTCCCTAAAGGCCCTGTATATTACTAACTCACAAAGGGAAAACTGTTTTTTAATCAACTCAAGCAGAATTATGTGTCTTCAATTAGATTTGTAAGTCAAGAAGCAACAGCTTCTGCTAATGTACTTTCCATGGTTTCTGCTAGAAAATGTAATTAGTGCTTATTGTTGTCCTCTTGAAATGATTGTCCTTATAAAAATGAGCTTTTGTGATTAAAGTACTGGGGGCTGGGCCTGGACCAGGACTGGGTTTCTAAATCCCATTACTACCCTTCTCTCTGGTTTAAGCTCATGTGTTCTCTTGTGTCTTTGTTCCAGCTTAGACTGCTCTACCACAGTTGTTGCTTCTTAGGAAGATAGGAAACAGTAATAGTAACTGGAATGAACCATGCTGTATAGTAATAATAATTCATTAGAATTAATTCTAATTATAGATATTTTAACAGCCTCATCTTGTTTTTAAAGCTTTTGCCTGTGATCAATTGATATCCAATATATTGTATTTTTAATGACTGAACGCTTTACCTGGCCGGCACCACCAGGCTAAGGCCCTCTATGAAGGCAAGGGAAAACTCCCAGAAAAACAATGGCGATCCAAACAGGCTTCCCCCCAACGCATCATGCAGCATCCACGTCCCAGATCAGCCAGGAACCAGTTCCCACGTCCCAGATATGCCAGGCTCCATCAGCCATGTCCCAGATTGACCAGGGTCCAGCACCCACGTCCCAGATCAGCCAGGGTCCATCACCCACGTCCCAGATTGGCCAAGGTCCAGCACCCACGTCCCAGATCAGCCAGGGTCCATCACCCACATCCCAGATTGGCCAAGGTCCAGCACCCATGTCCCAGATCCATGTCCTGGGATGGTCACTGTTTGCGCCAGGTGCCTGAATAAAGGAGGGAGGACACACAGCCAACACACATACAGCCACACTCAACACTTACCACACACGCCAGCAGACACACTGAGCCATCTCCGCACTCACTCAGACAAATAGGAAGACAGCCAGTTTCACTGATGCGGTCAGGTCAAGAGGTAGCACTCGAGGTAGCACTAGGTAGCACTAGGCTGGTATCCATCGGCCAATACCTAGACTCTGTCTACCTAGACCCTATTGATCCCCCGCCTAACATTTTCAAACTATTGTTGGTCATGTGATTGCTAGAATGGGTAGGTTTTGAGTTTAGATTTGAAGATCTGGGAATTGGCTTCCCTGGTTGAAAGAGGGAGTTAGTTCCAGAGATAGGGAGCTCGATAAGCCCATTTCTTTTTAATTATGTGAACAGAAAGGTAGCCAGCTTCCTGTGAATGAAGGGCACGTGATGGTACGTAGGGGACAATTAGATCAGATAGATACGACGTTGCTAGCCCATACAGCGCTTTATAAGTTAGTAGTAGTACTCTGAAGTTAGATCTGGCCTTCTTCCATTATCAAAAAGAAACATAGGATTGTTTTTATTGTTGCTAATTAGAGCAGGGGTTCTTAACCTTTTTGGAAGTGCGACCCCCTTTTGATGGTTAAAATATTTTGTGACCCCCATCCCAGCCCAGACAGCTCAGTTGGTAGAAAAAGATAAAAGCGTCTGCTAAATGACTGTAATGTGATGTAATTACGCATAACATATGCAACAGGCCACTTTATTTGCACCACAGCAGAATAATTTGACCCGGTGTTGACGGACGGTCGCTGCTGCTGGTCCCGCTCGTTCTCTCCGCTCCAGTCTGACCCGATCTCATGCACTCAGTCAGGCTCTCACTCTGACGCACACACATGCACTGTGGATGTGAAAACTCTCCATCGCATGTCTGAGTGAAACCATACTCCAAATACTTTGTCATATTTCCTACTTTTGGCTTTTTTCCCCTTTTGAGTCTTTCTCTGCCACGTGTTTGTTAGCCGACACATCTTGTGGTGTCTTACTTCCAACGATTATAAACTGCTCCATTTTTTCTTTCCACAACACTGCACATTCACATGGTGATACCAGCTTCCAGCACACAGCACGTTTGATGAGGGTCTAAATATTTTTGTGTGCTATTACAATAGAGATAGGTAAATAGATTATTTATTGTCCTCCTAAGAGGTAATTTGTTTCCAATGTCTGTAAAAATTAAATATATATATATAAAACTTTTTTTTTTTTGACAAAGAAAGTACTTCTTTTAGCACCCTTCCCGCGACCCCCAGGTTAAGAACCCCTGGCCTAGAGAAAGCTAGCTGCAGAAAATGCACATTTATATTTCAGGAGGCTATCATTCCACACAAGACGGAAGACTTCAAGCTTGAGCAATGACAATGACATGATGTATTACTACTAACTACAATGATGTTGTTGTTTATGATGAGAGCCTCAGAGTAATGGATTTACTGTGTCACATTATGAACAGAGGGACTTTTCAATATCAGCTGAATGACAACCATGATTCTGTTGCTCAATGTGACTGCTGGATAATTAGCTGGTTTGGTCCATTGGTAATGGCAGACTGAAATAGTGCTCACTGGCACTTTCACTGACTCTCTCTCTCGCTCTCTCTCTCCTTTGACAGGTCTTCGTATTGCCTGTCAGTCCACAACCTGACACTCACCTGTCCATTTTTACACTCCACAACTACACTCTCTCTCTTCCTCTAACTCAAACTCTCTCATTTTCTCTATCACTTTCTCTCTCACCCATGAGTGCATTCAGCCGTCTAATGCATAGTGAATATGAGTGACAGGTCAGAAATGTACAATAATAATATTTTCTCACCCAGCAATCTGCTTTTCGTCCCAAAATGAACTGTTTCTCTGGTGAGCAGCTCTTACAGAGACCATGAACTAAAATTTCTAAATAAGCCCAATGTGTATAGAAACCTAATGAAGCTTTTACTCAGTCTTTTTATGCAACTATTTACCAATATATATATATTTTATTTTTTAAATCCCAGAATAACCTTCTGTCTGTGTGCATGCTAATTAGAAGATGGCTGTGCTTTCTAAAAAGAATATTTTCTCCTTTAACAATGGACTGCAAAGTGGCAAAGCTGGGAATTTCAGAGAGACACATAGATTGTATATAATTAACATAAAGTAGTTCTCCCTCAAATGAAGTTCTGATTAAAGCTACAATGACAAATGTTACAGCTGTCTGACTTAAAGTCTTATTTTCCACCACTGTTGAACATATTGACTTGTATTCTTATTGATCACAATGTGGACTGCCTAAACAGACAGACCATTAATGTATTAATGTAGAGTAATGTAACATTTTAGTCCATGAGTCCAGGCAGCTTAGACACTGAACTGTCCTGGGGGCCTGGCATCTGATGAAGCACACACGTGTCTCCTGTCACAGGAGGGTGGAAAACCCTCCATGAGCTTGGCCACGAGACTAGACTGACCTCGCTGTGGCTGCTGGAGGGGTTTATCAGAGAAGTACTGGGTTCTCTACTGGATGCCATGAGGGGGTGCCTGGTGATGCCAAAGAGGGGGAGGATACTGAATTCCCTCTACTGAGGGTATCAGCTGAAACCTTGGGCTGGTAGGAGGAGGGGAAGCTGCTGACTTTCTCTACTCCGAGCCTGGGGCAGTTTGGGCAGGCAGGGGATGAAGCCCTCTATGCAGTATGTGTTGAGGTCGGGAACCTCAGGGTCATGTCCTTTAGGGTCACTTCCAAAGAGATGGTGGAAAGTGCATTGGGTCCCTGGCGATAAACCGCTTCTTGGCCCGGCTGAATCCGGGTGTGGGAGGTGTTTGTCCTTTCTGTCAAGTATCAGAAACTGTTGTCCTTGTGTATTTGCAATGTCAACGGGTTACACGTGTGCAGAACTTGCTGAGAGTCTCATTTTGTTTTGACTTTAAAAAAGACAATCTTAATGCAGCAGAATGGCTGTGACAAATGAGAGACAACTTAAATGAGAAAGTAATGAAACCATGAATACGTCCATCACTTAAGATAAGCCTGGAAGGAGGGAGGGAGGGAGGGAGGGAGAGAGAGAGAATAGAAAGAGGACAGTAATAGGTAGAAACAGACATAAAGGGAAGAAATAACGAACAAATTGAGTCCCAGTTTCTCCTCCTCCATCCCAGTTGACTAATTTGAGAGGCACATCAATTACCAAGCAGAGGGAATTTTCATTTATGGAAATAGGAGAATAATGTTATGCTAATTTATCACATAGTCTCCTTAGTCACACAGTACTGGAGTTTTTCTTTCTCTCTCACTCACTCACTCACACACACTCTCTCACACACACACCCAGGTTCTTCTGTATGATGATCAGGAGCCTGCATGTCAAACAGATTACAGCCTCCTCAACATCCCATAATAATATCCAAGGACACATGAGCTACAGCATGGTGAACTCAGCATGGTGGCTACATTGCTTTCTTTTTCTTCACTAACAAATGATAAGACAGCTGGTAGTAGACGTCCAGGGTAAATATACCAGAATAAACCAAACTAAAGCACAGTGATTACTCCAGTAGATGGAGCCAGTAAATGGATGACTGTATTTACAGTCAGTGTAAAACAGTCCATCTGGCTGTAGGCTGGGCCACATGTCAGAGCAGCCATACTGCAGACATATTCAATTAGTTTGTGTTGAGGTGTTGTGTTAAGACAGAGTTTGGAGTACTTGTCTTGACTGGTAACATAATCTGTCTTTTTTAAATTAGTACCACAGATCTATATGGAGCTGGAAGCCACATGACTCACACGGTTCAGTGTGATTACTTTTGTCTTTTGAGACAAATTCTGAACTGAAATTCTGAAGTTTTTCTCAAGTGTGTTTACTCACATCCAGTGTTGTGCTAGTTACTGAAAAATAGTTACCATTACTAGTTACTTCATTTCAAAAGTAACTCAGTTACTTTACTGATTACTTACACCAAAATGTAATGCGTTACTGTGAAAAGTAACTTTTTAGTTACTTAAAAAACAACAAAAACAACAACATTATTTCAATTGCTCCCATTAATGCCCTTACAGCCTTCATTTCAGTACCGTTACTGCATTGGAGAATAATAAAATCTTTTGATCAACTTGACAGTTTCCATTCATTTGCATTCACATCACTGAATTCTGCTAAGCAATGTGGTCTATACAAACACAAACCTGACACAAACACAAAGATATGTCCCTCGGTTAAAATCCAGCCGCTGTTGCTTGGGTGGAGTGGCTTCGGATGAGTCGGATGAGTCCGGGTCTTTACACTCTTTAGCTACTAGCTTCGTTGAAGCATGTTGTTTCTCCAGGTGCTTCAACACATTTGAATTGCTGTTTTGGGCAGTAGATAGGATCTTTGAGCCAAGACACAATTTACATTTAACTACAACGTTCTTTTCTTTGTGCTCGACAAAAGAGAAATAGTGAGAATATCTCCATGTGAAAAAACTCGACTTAGTGGGCGCCGCCATGACAGTCTAGACTAGAGTAAACAGTAAACACAAACACGCCCACAACGTGTCTCCGCATGTGACACAGGAGTCAGGACTGCACTGCAGCTCGCTACCAATCTACATAAAAATAACGCAGTAACGAACCATTTAGTAACAGGTAATTGAGTTACTGAATTTAAAAAGTAATGCGTTAGAGTACTAGTTACTGCCAAAAGTAATGGCGTTACTGTAACGCGTTACTTTGTAACGCGTTAGTCCCAACACTGCTCACATCACCTCTTTCTTTACCCATAATCAATGATCCATTCTCTCATGCCATCTGTGAAATAGTGATTAATTTATTCACCCAACACTTCTAATAAGATCCCTGAACAGCCACACTTTAATCTGACATTAATTAGCTCTTAACTGGCCTGCTGACAGACTGAGGCAAAACATCCTTGGCATCTGGCTGTTGGGACTCCAGTGGCATCAAGTATATCACACCTTCAATACACACACATATTGTTAATACTCCGCTCTCTCCTCTGCTCCATTTCCCTCCTGTTCTGGATGACAAAGCTCCTCTGGTGTTTGAGTCCAAGTTATTTCCTCCGGTTGAATGGGAGTCAAACTTCTTCCAGGCGTTCCTGGCTAAGCTCTGTGTGATCAATAGGGCTGTTACTCCATCAAATAATACAACATTATTACATTCCCCTGCTCTTTGTGTTGGGCTCTTCAGGGCCACAGCGTCCTGCCCCCCGATATATATATAAATAAATTAAATAATGCATGAATGTACACAGTAATAAATTAATAAATAGATGAAATCTGGTATAAATGTATATTTCCGTATTATTTTATTTTGATGTCTTATTCATCAATTTATGTTTATATTTATTTTCCTATTTACTTATTTGTGTATTTATTCCCTTAGAATTGAATTCTGTATTTCTCTTTATCTATTTCTTATTCATGAATTTCAGTATATGTTCTTTTCCCTATTTATTTATTTCTGTATTTCCCTGTCCCTATGATAATGAGGGGGCAGTCCATCAGAGCTGGTCATGGTGTTCCTTTACTCCCATTGGTTGATTGGTAGCAGAGTGTGTAGATCGAT